>JAWWEW010000041.1:61382036-61407795 GCA_035583185.1 Anabacerthia variegaticeps | reverse complement strand
TTGTTAACCATCTTTGTGATGTTAAAGCATTGCCTCCAAGCTTCTTTGGAAGGAATTCCAACTGGGTTTTGAAACTAAACACTGTGCTAATGAAGAATTACGTCCATTTTGATAATAAAATCTTTAATAACATATATTCAATTAAATAGAACCAAATTTTGTCTGGAATGTATAGTCTTCTTCCCCTAACCTTTTTTTCTATATATGGATGTTATGCTATGGAACAATCTGCATAATTGTGTAATTAATTATTTGGGAAGCGTGAGTGTGGTCTGTAATTGTAGCATGGTTCCTGTTAGGGTGAGTTGGTTGGGTTTTTTTTTAATTTTATTTTTGGTTGTGGTTTTTACTCCTGTCACAGAAAACATGGTTTAAAAAAAAAAAAAAAAGTTGAATTAAAAGTCTTTTAGCAACTTGGGGGTCAGTTTGAGAGGCTATAACCTTGAACTTGCAGATCATTTGAGAGACTTCAATGTTATATAAAATAAAGAGGTTTCATGTCCATATATTCATGATGATGGTGTTGTTTTCAAAAGGTTATATGTGGCTTATCACAGACAGAAACTACTGTAGGGAAAAAAAAAGATTTAAGTTTTTTTTTCTTTAATTATTATTTATACAAGCAGCATTGGGGCAGTGTTTAACTATTTAGGATATTATGGGAATCTACACAAACATTACCTAAAAGTTTCTGGAAAATAAGGAACATGTTCAAAAGCTAAAGGAGAAAATAAGGAATGAAAAACTGTGATTATAAAATTACAAAGGGTCTCTGAGGAGAAGATCTCTCAGACTAAGTGTCTGCCAGCTCACAGCACTCTCACTGCACAGGCTGCTTTAGCCAGCTGAGGTGCTGGCACTGTTGTAGCCAGGAGACTGATTTCCCAAAGCATTGGCTTTGTCATGTGCATTGCAGTCTAGGTGGTTCTTCCAAGGTGATTTTATTGGTAATCTAAAAATATTGTCTGTGTATAAAACATCAGGGGGTAAATCTAATCACTAATGTAATTTGATAGACTGTACTGAACCTAAGCATTAGTATATGGTTGGATATGGATATAGTTTGGATGTAATGGCTAATGCCTTCAAGAATTAAACCTTCACTTGTATAGTGTAATTTTTCTTCTTTTTTTTTTTTTTAATTCTGATATTAAGATTGCCTTCCTGCTCTTCATATTAGTAAGTAAAGATCAGGAGCAATATCTCTTAGCCACATCTAACTTGATTTTATTTTTATTTGGCTCTAACTCATTCAGAGGCTTTCAGTTAATTCTTTTTGTCTTGCATTGGAAATAACCATGTCATAACTTTATGGAGGAACAAGGAAGATGGCTACACAAGCTGAGATTATTCTTCAGTGTTTCCTGCTCTCATGAATGTTTAAGTAATGGTGCTTTCCTGCCTTGTTAGCACAGTGGCTACTGCAAGCACCAGGTAGTGGACTGACAGAATCAAGTTGCCAATTTTTTAATACTGATGTTCTCCTCTTCCCATGCTCTTCATGATCTCCTCAGCACAGTGGAGAAAGAAAACAAGCTCTTTCTGTTCTGAAATAGTAACATGAATATTCAAAACATAATAATACAATAATCTCTTCTGCAGAATGGTCATCTCTTGTTTTGCTGTTATGTTTCATAGGATGATGAGATAGAGATCCTTCTGGATGTGTTACTTAGCATGATGATAGAGACATCTATCTGGGTACAATAAGAAATGGTCAAAGAATTAATCTCCAAGAATTTAATTTATCAGCAAAGTGCTATAGCCTGCTTTCTTTAGATTCTGCTGTTGTGGTTCCTACAATGTTTACAATGTGAGAAAATAAGCTGAAGGTCCTTTTAGCACAGCATATGGAGTCATTGAGAAGGTTTTTTTGACGTGACCTTACACTGGTTTGTTTTGTCCTTCAGCTCACTGCTCCCTGTTGTTATTTTTCCTTTGCAAAAACAATGAAAGAAGAGTAAAGTCAACTCTTACTCTTTGCTCCTTATTAACTTGGAAGGTGTGGGGTTTGTGGGCTGGGGGTTTTGTTTGTTATTTTTAAATATTAGTCTGTTCCCCAATTAGGACATCGCAGACACATTTAGGAATATAAAGGCAAAATAACTTTCTGAAAAGATGCATAATGCTTGTTTCCTGGGTAGTGAATTGTGGAGAATGTCTGCATGTCCTCTCAGATTAATTTGTTTGATATTGAACAGGAAGCAGGTGTGACCTTTTTATATTCGTTCTAATTAGGGTGTTTGAATTAAAAAATAAAAGCACACCTGTATTTTACAGCTCCTTGGAGATTAAAATGAATGTAACTTTCATGACCTTATATATGTATGACAAGAATATGAGTTTTGAAAGCAGAATTTTATTCAACTTCAGTTAAGGGAATTTTAATATAAAGTTAATAAGGTAATTTATAGTTAAACAACTTTATTCAACTTCAATATCTTTCAAAACTTTAACCATGTTGTTTTACACACAAAATTTGCCTTGCTGTGTTGATAATGTTAAAATTCATTCTTAGTACGTAATAACTGTGAAAACTTAAAATATGAGCAGCTGCATATTGGTCTTTATTGACAAATATTAATAAAACATTGTAGGACAGATACCAATAAAACAATATGTAGGCAAGTCTTGACAGATAAATATTTAACTCCATGTCAGTACACAGACTTAAGTAGGGATCCCGCAAGGCTTAAAACAAGAAGGCAAAGTAATTACAGGTTGTTTTTTTTTGTTTGTTTGTTTGTTTTGTTTTTGTTTTTGTTTTTGTTTTGCTTTGTAATTGAATGTCAACCCTTATTTCCCTCATGGCAGCTCACTCATTTCTTCAACAACTTTTACTAAAAAAAGAATAATAAATTGCCTCTGTGCTGGAACCAGGATGCAAAGGCTGCAGCCTGGTTCATTCCCTCTACCACATGTTTACCACAGCAATGGGGATGGTGGGACTGAGAGGTGAGATTCTGAAATTTTGCAGCTCCTGCTGCTGTTCCTTGGGCAGGAGCTGGTGGGGTGGCTGCCGTGGCAGTGCTGTGCTCTGACAGCTGGGGCTACTGCTGTATTTCCAGCTGGCTGTGGCTCAGCAAAGCTGGTTTGGCTTTTCCTTCTGACTAGCAGTTATGGGCCTGGGCTACAGACCATATTTTGATTTAGCAGTGTCTAGGGGCATAATTTTAAACACTGGAGAAACTCCTTAGAGGTTCTGAGCTATTCATACCCAGGGTTAAAAAAGATGAATTGGTAATGATACTGGTCATATATGAAGTGACTGTGTGAAGGAAGGTGCTCTCTAGTGTGTTACAAGAGGTCAGTGTGTCTGTTATCAAACTCTTTTGCATGCTTTTTGATATAGTCTTTTATATGTATCTTCAGAAGAAGTTCCTCCCTCTGGCATAGTTTTCAAGAGAATAGCAAACTGACTGATATGGAAGAGAACTAATACACAAGCAGATAGTGGTAGGACAAGGTTTTAAGCTAAAAGGGAGAGATTTAGATTAGATGTTGGGAAGAAATTCTTTAGTCAGACCATGGTGAGGCACTGGCACAGATTGCCCAGAGAAGTTGTGCTTGAGGCCAGGTTGCATGGGGCTCTGAGCAACCTGGTCTAGTGTAAGATGTTCCTGCCTGTGCTGGGGTGGGACTGGAACTAGATGGTCTTTTTAAAGTCCCTTCCAACCTAAACCATTCTTTGATTATATGAATGTTCATATATTTTTTTCAACTCTCTGAGACTCTTGAGTACTGACTGACAGCCAGTAGACCACGTTTAGTTTCTCTAAGGTTTAGTTTAACCATGAATCGTTTCCAAATATGCTGTGCCTGGCAATACTGTGATTCAACAGAAATGATTGTGCTAAGTAAATTGGCCATGTGATATGAAAGGTGAGATTTCTAACCTATCAGCTGCATATTTATATCTAATCAGATCTGGTTGTTCTATGTTCAAGGCGAAAGAAATGTGACCAGGTAGAACATAGGTTTATTTCCTACCAACTTCATTCAAAAGATCTCTCTTTCACAGATTAATCTGTGATTAATCATAAAATAGTTACATTTAGCTGTAACTCAGTATAATAGTTTCTTATTTCAAAGTCTTATATGAAAACAGGGTGATTTACCTGCATATTTCTTTCTTTGAAAGTGTCTGATTTGGAGCTAGAGATCAATGATGAAAATTTGGAGTTGAGGACAAATTGCCTATAGAAATGGATAAAGAGGATTACTGCTGGTAAAAGACCCTTAACCTATTAATGGTTGGAATTCCTTTTGTTGTAATTGCTGCGCTATTCTTTTCATATCTGGAGTGTGGTTACTTATGCTGAATAGTGAAACCTTGCTAAAGCTGTTTTTCCTTCTGCTTCTTTGGCAATAGATGCCCTTAAAAAAAAAAAAAAAAAAAAAAAAAGGCAAGTGCAGATGCACTTCTTGTTTTCCCAGTCTCTGTGTAACTTAACACTTCACCTTCAGAGAAGAGCTTAATGGATCCCCTTCGGAATCAGTCAGTGACTGCTGATGGTTGGCGAAATTTGTCTCAGCAACTTTCTTTCCTGTCCCTTCTTATGACTGAGCAGCATAATAAGAAATGACATACAAGGTATTGGCTGTATTTTTCTGGACATGTGAAACAGATGTATTTATCAAGTGTGCTTCCATCTAAATAAGAAAAAATTATCTCTATGACTGTTTTGCCAAATTGTAGGCTAATACACTGGATCCTGTAGTGTACCGTGTCCAAAATTAGTAAAAGCCATCTCAGTGTGCTACTACAATAAGGCCACTTTAATATCATAGTTCATTTATCCCAACTGTATCTCATCACCCACTTCAAATCATTGACTTGAGTGGGCAAATCAGTCCTGGTTTTATTAAATTACCATGTTGAGTGGTCAGCAGTAGCCCTTGGTATGGTGATCATGACTCTCCTGATGACATGGAGCAGTCTGAGATCAATGGCACCATGGACTGATCATTTCACAAGACAAATCTATCTGCAGTTGGAGGTTGTCTGGCTGCTGTTAGATTTCTAGGACTGTAAGTGAGAACTGTGGGGTATTTTTTAAATGAAATGGAAAAGCAGTATTTTTTTGTCTCATTAAAATAAAAGTTTTTTTCTTTCAGACTTTTTAAGTTGTTGTTAAATTCTTCAAAAAAACCCCAAAAAACAACCCAAAGCAACCTATTGTAGATATCCAAGATTTTAATCAGATGCCATGTCTGTGTTGCTTATATAATATTTACATTTTTATTTTATTTTTTTTTCAAGCAGCTCTGTATAGCAAGTAATACAGTTTTGGAAGGCTCATTTCTTCAAAAGCAGCATGATTTCATTTGTAATGTTCTCACTCGTATATGTATTTTTCATCTCAGGAGCAAATCATCAGCCTTTAAAGGTTTTGCAAATATTTCCTTTGATAAAATATTTTTGACCTATTTATTGTAGTCTGTTTGATAGGTATAGTTTTACCTCCAGAATTTTCTTCTGTGCAAAAGAAATTTTAAAGGATCAGTCTTGCCATCTTTCTGTGTATCCATAGCTAGAAGCAAATTAGTCTGAGAGGGTGAATCAGAAAGTAGGAGTAAAGCTCTTGCTTTAAACACATTTTCATATATTCATAAAATAACTGAAGAGTGCAGTATTCTGGTGGAAAAAAGTTCTCCCTCTCATTTTGGCCTTAAAAGCCACAAAAGGAAATGAAAGAGACAGCGAACACTTCAGAGTGTAGGTAGTGCAGCCACCCTGGGTGTCAGCTCTGAGGATATAGCAGGAAGTCAGTGTTGTGTAGCAATAAATATCTTTTGATCTAAAGAGAAAAAGTGAATCCATAATTTCTTAACAAATGCTCTTCAATATCTTCACTGGTAAGTAAATAAATTACTGTGAGTAGACAAAAAATCTTCAGGAAAATAGGGGTAGGATATGGGTGTCATCATTTTCCATAGAGCTCTTTTTATTTAGGCAAATATTTAATGTGGCAGATATTTAATGCAGCAAATATTTAAGTGAAGAAGTAGTCGGGGATTTGTTTACTGAAAAACGTTAAAGGGCAAAAAGAAAGGAGGAAAAGAGAAAAAGAAAAACAGTATTCAGAATTAAATTCCTGCCTGCAGTTAAGTGGGATGCATTGTCTGTTTGTAACTCATAGGGAAAGTAAAAGTATTGCTCAGTGGCGTTAATCAGAGAGTTGTGAGAACAAGTTTGAGATTTGTTTATTCTACAGCCAGGATTTATGTACAAACATAACAGCTAAATAGCCTGTTTTTCTGAGGGATGGAGTTTGAGCTCTTCTGAAAACCACTTCATTAATTTACAAATCTGAGTATTGGATTTTTATTTCTAACTTTAGACATGCAAACCAACAGATTCAGGTATATAATTTGGCAGATTAGTTTCAGTAGATACATTTCTAGGTATTTTGACTATTTTTGGAAATCCAGCAGAAGTCCCTATGTATTAAAAAAATTGTTCCTGCCCCTTTTCAGGGTATGAAATTTTCAGTAAAAGCAAAATCTATGCTGAGCAAATGGTGTCTGTGGACAGCTGAGGTGTGTGCTGCAGTGAAAATGTGAGGTCTAGAATGCAGTAATTAGAGAGGGTAGTCAATACTTGTTAATGAAGGCAGTGTTTGTGATCTGTCTTTGAGGGGGGAGCAAAGCAACGCTGCCCTTCCTGCAGTGCCTTATTGACCTCCTACAGCAGCCACTCTCTGCTTTCATGGCTTATCCTTAGAATACTTGACATGCTTTCTTTAAGAATAAATAACCTATTTTTCAAAAGTGCTGGAAATAGTTCAAGAAAAATGTAAGTTGTCTAGGACTGCAAAGTGTATAAGTACGTTATGTGCATGTGTGCAATAACAAGGAGGTTTTTTTGGTGGGATTTGCAAGCTCCAATATCTGCGTTTTAAGAACAATTTCCACATTTTTTTAAAATATACCTTTGATTTTTGGTAAATAGATCGATCTAACAGGTTTATTCATAACTTGAAGGAGGGACATTTAGTCTGTGAATTACTTGCTGCTGTGAAAGGATAATAAATGGAATTTAGGTGTTTGGCAGACAAGCTTCAGAAAATTTTCCTTCGGTGATTTACTTCTCTGAGAAAGACTCTTCCCACATAGTTCCATTAACTGTATGGCATGGCTATGCAGTAGCCAAGCATGTTACTGCCCTTGAATTTCCATTTTGTCCAGTCCATTATTTGTGCTGTTCCCATGAACTGTTTTTCCGTATCTGTCCTGCAGTGCCAGCTTCCAGGAGGTGATCAGAATAGTTGGCTTGTGGTGGTAACCTCTTCTTTATTGTAGCTGTCAGAGTGAGTTTGCCAGAATCAAAGACAGAGAAAGAGGTTCTATTAGAAAATGAGTCTTAGCGTGGCATTTCTTTTAAGGCTATTCTAAATCTGGCTTAAGATGAAGAATGTGTCACTGAGGTCTCTGTTATGCTATTTAGTTCCACAATTACAGTAGAAAGTGCCAAAGATGGAGAGCTGCTCTTTTTCCCATGAAAGATGAAAGCTACTACTCATTTCCTTTGGGAGCAAGGTAAATGAGAGAGAACTTTTGGGAATTCTTCTATGAAGCATTAGTAAATAATTTTGACCGGTTTTATTCAGAGTAGGTATGCTTCAATGAGCAAGGAAAACGGGTCCAAATATACCTCAAATTCTGCTTCTTCAATTTATCGTGCCTTTTTATTCTTATTAACATGATTTGGTAGTGATGAAGGCTGTACTCAGAAACTCTTGCAGCACTCTATAAAACATGCCGGGTAAGGTCATGATATTTCACAGTACTCAGAGCCCTTCCATGTAAAGTAACATGTTCCTTCCTTTTGCTGACTCCTGGGCTCACAGTGTTCACGACTGCTGAATCTATCATTTGGAAGCCTGACATATATGGATTCACTTCTTTTCTTCTTTAAAAAACCTCAGGTATTGAAAATGTTTTATTTCTCAATTAATACTGGTAACAATGATCACTTAATATCTTGCCAGTGTTTTAACGGAACAGTGTTTTTGGAAGTCACTTCTGTCAGGAATGCTCTAACTTAACAGTTGCAAGGTGGTGCAGAGACAGACTACTGGTGCTGGTCTTTAGATTGCCAGCCTGATTCAGCAGACATTTCAAACTCTTTTGCTGCGGTGTTTGCAAGATGGCCCCATGAACTTTAGTGAGGTTGACCTGCTGGTGTATTGAAACCAGTTCTAAAGCTCTATCAATGGTTTTCTTTGGAGGTGATTTATGTTTTGGTGTTTACAGTCTTTTACGTTTCCTGCACTAAACTTAGTGTGGTAAGGTCTGAATGTGGAGTCTACTTCAAATATTGCTTCTGTGCTCACAGATAGAGGGTTAGGATTTCAGCCAGAAGGGGGCTATAAGAAAGGTAGGGTGATTTTGCACTGGTATATCTGGGGAGAGGAAAAAGGGTAGAAAGTCAAGCTTTTGAGTACACTGAACTTCACCGAAGCTGAATGTTGCTCTTCAGACTAATTTCCCCCCTCTTTCTCTGTCTGGTAAAGCTGTGCACTGTATTTAAGTTGAACTACAGATGGGACCTTGTTTGGGAAAACATAACCTCATAGCACAAATCTTGTATGACCTAAAGAATGAGATCTATTGTGTCTGTCTGTTGTGTTCAGCAAATGAAGAGCCTTATTTAGGTTTAGATAATTCCTCTCTGCTGCCTTGAAGGAACCATGAAGTTATCCTCTTTTGATGGAGCTGTGTGTGCTGTGAAGTTAGGAGGGAAAAAAGGATGCTTTAAACAAGGCATTTGTGTTATTGTAGGAGTTCTGGGAACACAGTGTAAAGAACAGATGTTCTGTGTGTGAAATACCATTTTCAATGGAAAATGTTTGCTTAGAATAAAGTGTATTAAAATTATCTTGCTAATTTCAGTTCTGTAAATTTTACAGAAGCCACGCCGGGGGAGGAGAGGGAGTTCAGTTTTGTTTTTGTAAATCCAAAAAACTGTAGATGACTGATGCACTTACAGTTTCTAGATGACGTGTTGTCTGTCACACATTTAAAAAAAAAATCTTCCCATTTTTATGTGTCTAAAGTAACCAGGACAAACCAAACCATCTGCAGTCAGTAAATCATAGAAAGGTCCATTTGTGCCAATCCTATACTCACTTCTTTTGTAAATTTTATCAAATGGGGATGTCAAAATTCTTAGTAATAAGAACCTCCTACTTCTGTGTTAACTTTGAGACAGAATCCAGAAATACTAAGTTTCAATATTAGTCAGGTATGTGACCTCAGGCACCCGCAGTGGTCTTGGGTAAAACTGTAAACACTGCAGTTGTTAAAAGAGATGGAAGGGAAGGGAAAAATGCATGTTCTGCCCAAATACAGAGTGCAGATTTTAAGCAGGTTGTAAATTAAGAGTGCCACATTGCATTGGGGGATGGTACTATCTGCAGTCTGCTCAGGAGGACCAACTGTGTCCAGGGGGGCATCAGGCACAGCATCACCAGCCGGGCAGGGGAAGGGATTTTCCTACTCTGCTCTGCACTGGGGCCGCCTCACCTTGAATGTTGTGTGCAGTTTTGGACACCACAATATAAGAAAGATATTAAGCTCTTCAAGAACATCCAAAGGAGGGCAGGAAAGATGGTGAAGATCCTTGAGGGGAAGGCGTATGAGGAGAGGCTGAGGGCACTTGGTGTGTTCAGCTGGAGAAGAGGAGACTGAGGGGAGACCTCACTGCAGTGACAACTTCCTTGTGAGGGGAAGGGGAGGGTCAAGTACTGATTTCTTCACGCTCATGACCAGTGACAGAACCAGAGGAAAAGGTATGAAGATGAGTCAGGGAAGGTTTACCTTCAGGAGAAGGTTTTTCACCCAGAGGATGGCTGAGTACTGGAACAGGCTCCCCAGAGAAGTGGTCACAGCACCAAGTGTGACAGTTCAGGGAGTGCTTGGATGGTACTCTCAGGCACATGGTGTGACTCTTGGGGTGTCCCACACAAGGCCAGGAGTTAGACCTGATGATCCTGATGAGTCCCTTCCAATTCAGCATGTTCTGTGGTTCTGTGACCTAGTTCAGAGCTTGCCAGATGTTGCCTTGTTTCTGTCCTCTCCTTGTCTCCTGGGACTCTTGGAAGTCCTTTTATCTCAGATGTCTGCCATAGTTCATGAAGTTCTAGCCCTGTATTCTTTTGCCTACTGCCATGATATGTGATCTTCCTGTGAATTTTTGTCTTTAGGATCCCAACATTGCCTAGAAATAGCTCATGTTAAATTCTCTTTTTTTTTTCCCCCATCAGACTGCACTATATTTGTGGAGCATAAAGGCTGTGGTACACAGGACTGTAACTGCAGTGAGAATTAGATCTGATGAAATACAGTCTTTATATAGTGAAGTTTCCCAGAGATCACCTAGTTACATTAGAGAACAGCTTGTTTTTTGTGAAACTCATGTACAGTTTTAAACAAAAAAAAAAAAAAAAAAGTAAATATTCCTTGTAATATCTCACTATAATAGTAAAAATGAAACTGGTGAGCCAGTGGCAATGCATGCAATTAGGTTTATTTTTAAAACTTACGTCTTTGTCCTGAGTGTATTCCAGATATGTATTCATATCCTCATACCTCCGGAAGATACAGTGAGTGGCTGATTGGTAATTGTAAACTTGATAAACTGGCTTTGAACTTTGACACATCTTGGAACTTGAACTTTTAAATATCATTGTTGTAGGGGTATTAGTACTAGAGGAAAGAAAGAAACTAAGAAACACATCTTTTAAGAGGGCATTTTTTTAACTGACTTCTTCAGTGTGAATGTTAAATTAATTTTTTTCAATTGCTCTTGAATGTAGTCAAGCCACTGTACTTAATGGCAAACTTCTTTGGTGTCCTATTCTGTCTTTATTTTTTCTCTCTCCTTTGGTGTCCTATTCTGTCTTTATTTTTTCTCTCTCCTTTTCTGTTATTCGATAAGACTCTTGAGGCTGAAGTCAGATTTTGAGGTTCCTGTTTTGTGGGCCAGTTTGTTCCGTAAATAGAAAAGTAAATGGTTGGCTGGCTACTTCTTCAGCAGGAAGTGTATGTTACCTTAGAGATTTGTCTGTCACTGAAAGTAACAGCCCTGCTGATTGCTCTGAAACAGCACTGAAATACAATAACCATGACTGAATTGCTTCTGTAGGGATAATGGTGGAGGGGAATGCTACAAAATAATGAACCGTCAGGTAATAGTAGAATTCTGCCCTTTTTTTGGTATAATGTTTGTTGTTTCAATTGGCTTCTACATTTTGTCATGCTTGTTACATAGATATTTAAGCTTTTATAACAATACCTGATGACAGTCATCTAGTCTTCTGGCCAATTATCACCGTCAGTGCAGAGTAGCTCTCCACACACATTGGGTCATCCTTATTACTACAGAGGAGCAAAATCGCCTCTGCCTTTTCCCTCAAAAAATGGTAAATTTTAGTTGATTCAGTTGCTTCTGATACAAGAGAAAGGGTAGAAGAATTTCTGGCTGAAAGTTTGTAATCTGGAATAAATGTTTCCTGGTTGAGTGGTTAAAAGAAGTGTCAGCTGATTCTGGGTGTGTTAAGGGATATGCCACTGTGCTTATGGATCTGCGTTTCTTCCTGCACCTGCCTTTGCTGTGCTTTTTCCGGCTAATACTGTATGTGATATATTTGAAACCTAAGTGCAGATGTTTTATAATGATTCACTTTTTTTTGTTAGTTTGGGCACCTTTACATCCTTCATCATCTGTTTGAGGGGGTTTCTGTGAAACTCTCAGAAATACCAGAAGGGTGGTTTGATCATCCTTCATGTTGCTTGATATCAATGCTACACCATACAGACAGGTTTTTCTATTAAAAAAAAAAAAAAATGAAAAAAGTCAGCTGCAAACATACTTTTATATGAGGAAAACCTTGTTACATTTTTTCCTGGATTATTTTGTTGGGTTTTTTAAAAACTAGATTTAACCCTTTTAAGTTCTGAAATACTTGGAACTAAACTTATCACCAGTGCTTCTTGAAAATCTCAACAAATAGTATTGCTGAGAGCCCTGTACATGAATAGTCTTAAAATACTGAGAGAAATGTTATATCTGCTGTCTTCCCAGAAGCCCTGTGCCTCACCCAGTAAAAATAGATTTGTGATAATATAGTAGTAGCAACACTCTCAGTCTAGAAGTTGTTCCCTTTGGAGTGGGATGTGCAGAACTAAATCCAGACAGGCACATGGGAGGCTGGCAACATTGTGGGTAAGGATGTGAGCAGGAAAAAAGCAATATTGGTTGCATTTTTGGAATAGCTGTTTTGATGGTGAACCTGGGAAATCATGAGCTGACTTTTAACAAAATTCCCGGGATCCTGGAAATTTGCTGTCTTCTCAATGGAATTTTTCCTTACAAGGTCAGTACTTAAACTCCCCAGTGGTGCTTTTCGAATATACTTTTAGAACAGCTAACTCTTTAAACTTGGCAGAGACAAGCAGCTGCAACCCTAAAATGATCCTTGGCACTTGCCTGCTGCCTTCCCCCGCTGGCAAGTTCTCCTGTTGTTTTCCTTTTCCCTTTTGTGTCAGGCAGTTGGTGATATTTATTTGTCCTCTAATGGCAAAGCTGTTTCCTCTGTCCCATATTAGAACAAAGTGTGATTTTTATTTTGATTCCTGAGTCACTTTTTTTCCCCTCTGTCATGTAACTGCTTAAAAACACCATAGGTGCCACCAAGAACTGCATGTTCATTTTTCTTGCCTTATAAATAGCCTCAAGTAATTAGTGATTGTTTCCTCCTTCTATGTCCATGGCCAGTGGGATTATTAATGATAGGATTATCCACAGAGAAAACTGCACGGAGAATTAAGGACTATGTTGAGGACAAAAAATTCATCATAGAGTCAAAGATTTTGAACTTAGATTTCTTGAGGTAATTCAATAGCTTACCATAGGCATTTATAATGTTTTAAATTCTCTGTACAGGACATAGTATAGTAATGCCATCATTGTTTCCTCTTTGGATTACCAGTTTCCCAGACCTTTTCACTAATAGTTTTCTGGGGTGGGTTGTCTTTTTCTTTTATTTTATTTCAAAGCATCTCTATGACAAATGCAGATATCTATAAAACATTTTTGCACTTGAATGTGAGTACACAGTGGTGTGGGTGAACTTTGAATTGGAGTAATGTGTCCTGTGCTCCATCCTACTTTTTAAAGGAGCTCATTTATCTTGTAGAAGGTGAAGCCACCTTTCTGAATTGAAAGGTTTACTAAACTAACTTTACATATTTTCCATGGTATTGCCTTGATATGATTTCTTGTCTGCACTTAATATCTTTATTGGCCCAGAGTATTCCTGTAAGTTATTCTTCTCTACCCTACATAAACATTGTAAGGTTTAATATTCAGCTTTAATTAAAAAATCCAGCTGAGTGAAAAAGAGTCCAAATTAGTTTTTTTCTGAGGTATGAACTGCATTGTTTTATGGGATATTTTAGCAGCTGTGAGTACTGTTAGTTTCCAAATTCCCTGGAGCACCCTGTGTCACGAGTTTGCATATGAATTTAGCTCAGGTCCAAGGTGGTGCACTCCGTCCATGGAAATTGTCTGCAAACTTATTTTCTGTGATTAATGATAAATTGATATTGCTGTTATTTATGCTTTCTTGCTTTTTCCTAATCCCAGACCTGCTCTGAATAAAAGCCAAAGAAGCCAAACCTGTTAGTTTGACATTTAATATGTCCATTTATTTTTATACAAATAGTTGTGCTATGCCTTCATACACCAAAAATGTAAAAATTCTTTCTGTTCTATGAAGTTACTGAACTCTAAAGCTTTTCAAAGGACCTTTGGGAAAGAAACCCACCAAAACAGTTCTATAAAGTTCTTCATGTCTCTTTTTTGTTTATGTTTTCTTTCTGTCATGTACACAAACAGTTCAGGGCAGGGAAAAACTTAAAATACTTGAAACTTAGCAGATGGAGAAAGATAATGAATAAGAGTTAGAGATGACATTCCTGTACTTTAAATTATACTCTAAGGAAAGCAATTTGCCCAGTGGTAAACTGGTATTTGAGCTGAGAGTAGGAGCCACCTTATGCTGTTCTCCTTACATTTTTGGAATGTTGCTCTTCGGGTATGGATGAAATGGTCAGTGACTCTGGAGATGGCTTTGGCTCCTGAAGCACTTTCAGTAGTCCTGGCAGAGAAGGAAGGAAAAGGAATTCCTTTTTCCTGGGTTAACACCGACATTGATACTGTTCCATATTGCCATTAATTACATCAAAAACAGAAGGAAGGGCATCTTCAGCAAGTTTGTCAATGAAATTACATGGAGTGGGTTCAGTTGACATGGATTGGGTAGGGGGGGATGCATTTGAGAAGGACTTTGTCAGACTGAAAAAAAGTGATGTGAGAGAAACTTCATGCAGTTCATTATGGTCAAAATAAAGTTCTAGTATCCATGCTGGAAAAATCCCTGGACAATAGCAGAGCTGATGCTTGGAGAGCAGTGCAGATACGGGGAGCTGATGTGGAAGAGGAATGTGAGTCAGCAGTGTGATCATGTGGTAACACAGGACCAACTGTGTCAGCTCACAGAAAGTGAGCCTGTTTGTGGTCAAACTACATCTGGAGTATTTCCAGTTCTGGGCTCCCTGGTGCAGGGAAGAAATGGAACAAGTCCAGTTGACTAAGATGATCAGGGGTTGACACACATGATGTAAGAGCCTGACAGAAGTGGATTTTCTCAGAAGAGATATCTGTGGAGTAACTTATTACTCCCTATTGGGGTGGCAGAGGCAGACTCTTAGAGATGAACAACGTTAGCACAAGAGGCAACAGATGCAACTGCAGCAAATTAAATTCCAGCTGAGTATCGGGGGAACAAAAACTTGGTATTGGGGTGGTCAAACACTGGAAAAGATGCTCAGAAAGCCTGGGGCATCTCCATCCCTGGAGGCACGCAGAGCTCAATTGCTGAGAGCTCAAGCAACTTAATGTAAGCTGGCCCTACTCTGAGCAGGGCATTAGACCAGGACAGGCTGAGCAAGTTGGGGTTTTCAGCCTGGAGAAGAGAAGGCTCTTGGAGCACTTTCCAGCATCTAGAGGGGACCTACAAGAAAGATGGAGAAGGACGTTTTACAAGGGCATGCAGTGACAGGACAAGGGCTGATGGCTTTAAACTGAAAGAGTGTGGGTTTAGATTGGCTGTTCAAAGAAAATTCTTTAATCTGAGGGTGGTGAGTCACTGGCACAGGTTGCTCAAAGAAGTTGTGGCTGTCCCAAGCCTGGAAGTGTTCAAGACCAGCTTGGACAGGGACAACCTGACCAAGTGGAAGGTGTCCCTGCCCATGGCAGGGGAATTGGAACTATGTGATCTTCAAGGTCCTTTCCAACCCAAAGCATTCTATGATTCCTTCAAAACTAAGCTACTGCATGAGCTGAGAGTAACTGTAGTTTGAATCAGACAGGGTCTGACACTTGTTAGATTGCCTGTTGTGATCTGCAAATATTCCTGTAAGAGTGTAGATGCCTGACTGTTTAACTGGAAATATAAATGGCCCAAAGCATACAGATGGGGGTTTTGACTTACTTCTTTTTCAATAATATGCAATAACACACACAGCAGTAAGACAGTAAGAATGTGTATTACAAGAGGGGCCACGCTGAAGTAAGTCTTTACTGAAATAACCTTTGTTGTTGGTTGCTGTTCTTTATGAGGCAGATAAAGGAGTTGTTTTGCCTCCTACAGAAGACGAGGCACAAACTCTTTTCTCTTGGATAGCAAAAGAAGCCATGCAGAGTGTTTTGGTCTTGGTTAACGCTCCCTCTAGTTTAGCACTGTAGCTGTAAGAACTTATTAAATTATATTGTCACTGAATATATGAGATACTATCTCTTGAGACATCTTCCTTGGTCTTCTAGTTACTGTTGTCTTTTGTCCTGAAGAAACTGTAGACTTAAGATAAAATTTATTCTTGAACAGTAATTTTTCATTTTTCCTTCTAAGTGTCTGGGTGCATAGTAAAATGCCAGATAACATGACAATGAGCTCTAGGATCCAAACCTTGTGAAAAAGGGTTCCTCAAGTGGGAGCAACAAATACAAACCTCCTGTAGCTGGGTATTTATTGGCTTGATTTTGGAATGGATTTTTCAGTGTCAGGCATCTTCTTTGAAAGTGTCTTATGAGAATACCATCATACAGATAAATAGTTTCAGTTATGGAAGAGGTAAAAAGTCATCATTTCCTGCACCCCACACCCCAACTCTCCCTTCTCAATCTCCCAGTCTCCCTCCCAGACTCAAGTCAGTCATGGTAGTTGATAGAAAGGCTTAAAAATCCATTTTGATAAATGTCTAGGACATGTTGCAAGAACACAAAGATGTTCGAGCCCTGTACAGAAAAGATCAAAGAAATCCTTGGAGGGGGCAAAGCTAAACTGGTTTTTTTTTGGTTGTTTTTTTTTTGTTGTTGTTTGGTTTGGGGTTTTCTTTTGGTGGTTTGTAAACACTTTTGTTATTTTTAGTTTTTAAAGGTGTGAGTATTTACCACAGTGCTCTTTTGGTTTTCCACGTGTAACTGATTTAAAAGTCATAAAGGATGTGATGCCCTAAGCCATAAAAAGACTAGGAAGCAACTAAAGAATAAGTAGCAGTGTTTGTAGTCTAAAATGGTGAGTCAGAGTCATGGGTGTATGTGGCCATGGACTTGGCAAAATGCTGGGTAGCTGCTCAGAGTCTGCAGTAAAGGGAGAAGGACTCAAATTAAAGTGGGTATCTTTTTGTGTGTGTGTGGTTTATAGTAGAGTTTTTTTGTGTGTTTTAGGGGTTTTTTTAAAATGTCATTGATCATTTAAACACTTCTGTATTTAAACCCAAATTTAGGAAAGAAATTGCAGTGTGTATTGCCTGAATAGCAATAGAGACTGCATGAAGATTTTGGCATGAAGTAAACTTAAAGAGCTTTTGTGCTTATTTGGCTCTGGCAGCCATTTCCACTTTACTTGACTCCTGCTGCATGAAAAAGTCTTCTGTGCTCCCACTGCTGATCAATATTTTACCATTTTAATTCAGAAGGACACATACAGAACAAACAAGTGTAAGGGTAATCAGATGTTGACAACATGATGTGATTTGATCATGATTAATAATAACTGCAGGGTCTGGCTTGTTTATAGACTTCAAACCAATCAACCAAACAGCCTCATCGCCACACCCCCCAAAACCCTCACCTCCCCTGATATAAAAACCCCCAAACTTCTGTGCTTTTTTGCATCTCTATCTTTCTCTTTCTCTTTAGCTTTCTTGCTTGCAAATCTGAGCCAAATTATGGATTGGACTGGATGAGCTTCAGGTTTTGTTACCATTTTTCTCTTTCAAGGAATCAGTGCTTTTTTTTTACCTGTTGGGTACTCTACTGAATCTCGATGTTGAGGAGATGAGTATAAAATTCTGCTAAGCTGTTGTTTCCAGAATATCTGAAACTTTGTCCCTTAGTTGTGATATAGTGTATGAGCAAGAAAATCTAAAACAGAAATATTCATTTTAGTTGTTTATTAAAAAGAAAGTTTATTGAATGTAATCAAACATAGCTATTGTTTTGTTATTTGCCTGGAAATGGGAGAGACCATGGTGTGAACATAGAAACATTCCTCTGAGCACACATAACACTTTTGTTTATTTTGGGTTAGAGGTTGGTAGCCTTCCCAAAAAACAGGTCCTTGGCAGACTTTTGTTTCAATATTCAGTGAAGATACATGCTGTCAAAAAGGAAGGGAAAATAACAAGAATATTTACTATCATGTGCTCTACTTAATACATGAACTTCCTGTATATCTCTAAAGAACTTCTCAGATCATCCTTCTTCCACATCTAAACAGCATAATCCCTCAAATCTACAGGGAGATCTCTGAGGAAGACAGTAAGGCTTCTTGTGGCTTACAGTGTCCTCATAGTCTAAATAACTGTGACTAGAGACTCTTTCAGCTATTTCTTTAGTGTTTCCTGAGGTCTTGGTGAAAACAAAATGGTTGAATATTCCCTTTTAAAATAAAATGTTGAGCAGTCTCTCCCTCCATTGAATAAGCAACATAGGTGTTTCTAGTTGCCAGCTGCCACTTTAGAGGGAGGTGGTAAACGTACAGGATGTTTCTTGTGTTCAGAGGAATGTACTTGAGGTCAGTTTGGCAGGGTTCCACTACTGCTGTGCTGTGTTGGGTCAGCTGAAGTATTTATACGCATTTTTAGCATCACTTCTTATAAATCATAAATGTACGTGTCTTTGGTGTGACAACTGCATGTCTTAAATTTGAGTGCAATAAATTTCTCCTGAGTTGAGGAGTGGACGCATTTTGGAGATTGGTTGTTTTGTCTCATGTTAAGAATCTTTTCTGGGATCCTCTATTTCCATTTAGGACTTCCAGTTATGAATGTCACAACTTATTAACGTCTCTGCTTGTTATAGAATAGAAGGACTGATTAATAGCTGAATCTGAAACCAATTAGACACAGATTTTGCTATATTATGTCCCATGATACTATGGGATTTCCTTAAAATTAGTTTACAATTTACTGAAGCAATGGAAATAGACTGTTTCAAGAGACAGATAAAAAACAGTCTTACAATGTAGCCTTAATGGTTTGTCATAAAAGGCTTAATGCACATTTAAATAAAATAGCCTAAGTTTAAATAAATGGCAATATAATATAATGCTACTGTATTCTAAGTGATTGTGGTCCAGATGAATAAGTGCTCTTTGTAGACTTTTGGATGCAGGTGTTTTCCTGTTGATGACAGCCATCACTGCTAATGGTTATAGTGCTGAAATAAAAAGTAACTCTGCAAAGTGAAAAAGCACAGTTTTTCTTTCATTAATTTCTGTTCAGCTGTCACTTCCTCCTATAACCTGAAGTTTCATGAAGAAAGAGTGTGAAAATTTAGTGTTTTGGCTGTTAAAGTTGCAGGAGGTCGCTAGATGCAACATGACCAAAAAGATCATTATAATTTGTATTGAGCTTTCAAATAATACCTTCAGGGATCGAAGGACAGGATGAGAAGGTTTCTGGGTGAGATAGTGGATAGCATTAGAGATGATGATGTTTAAACTCTTTTTTATAGGGATGCTGAGGATCATAGCCCTGCTAGTAGTTAGGAGGAAATGAGAGAGTGGTTGACTGATAATAGTAGCATCAGATGCCTTTCTACCAAAGAACCATTTAAAAATAATGTATAAATTCCTTAGCTGAACCATCTGGCGGTACTGTATTTTTCTTTCTCTTCTATTAAGCTGAGGTAGATTATGTAGTCTTCTCACAGCCATCTTCCCAGGATGGGCTAGGCATGCCAGTTATGTTTCAGGGCTGAGCATTGGACTATGTAGTCTCCTAGTATTTCTTCCATTCATGCGTTTATAGGACTGTTTTTGATCATTAAATGTCAATTTTCTGAAATATAAGTTTTCTCTCTTCATGAAGCAATAGTGCAATAGACGCATGCTCCCCTTTTTGTTTTAGCTCATAGTGCCTTCTGTTTTTTCTAAAAAAAAAATCAATTTGAGGAATGAACTTCTAAAGAAGCTGCATGAAGTGGGTACTATGACAGGGAGTATCTGACTGTCTGGAAAGCTGCTGGCATCATCCATGGCTGATGCTGTGGGATTTTGTCTTAAGAGTTTTTTTAATTGAGGCATGCTGGAAATTGTCAGGTCTTTTTCTTTGCCTGAAAATTCCCTAGTATCATTTCAGTAATATAATAGTCAATGCAGAAAAGAGTCAGGAGGTTTTGGCAGTCACTGCTTTCTTGATTCTATGAATTTTGCATGGCACAAATATGTAGCAGTAGAAGAGTCAGGGACCTTCTGCTGAAGTTGGGTATAAAGACCACAATGATGAGAAGCAAAAATGGAAGAGCACCAAATGCAAATTATAAGATTGTGTTGTTTGCAAGTTTCCTACTATTGGAAAATAATAACTCACTACTACACAGTTTATTACTGTGAAAATAATAGTAAGGCTACAAGTGGAAGCAACTTACACAAATTCTTTCTCTGGATTTATTCATGTGTTTCTAGTTCTTCACAAACTAAAATACAGAACTGCTCTTCCACATTGAGTGACAGCCATTCTGCATTGCCAGAGCTGCTCATTATTTTTTTAAGGAGCGAGGGTTGCTAAAAGTGCTTAAAGATATGACTAGAATATAGTTTCCATAATGTGGAATAGAAAACAGCAATTCTTGATGGCACTGAGACAAGTGAGTCCTAACATGTAAGGAGTTTTTTCTTTTTAAAGAAACATTTAAAAGATATATTTCCTTTGACTTAGGTGCCCACTCATACAATCTGCCGTTGGTATGTGTTGAAATATTTTTTGTTGCTTATTTCCTGAGCTATGTCACTAAATTATGAAATTCAGAACTTCCTTTTTTTGTAGAATGAGTTGATAATTCTCATTCTATGCCCAGTTTAAGGACTGCCTCTTAGATGAGTAGTTACTTGCACAAAATCATTGGAATGTAAGGATTTCTGCTCGCAGTAATGACATTCCTATATAAGGCATGGGTAGCTGTAAGTAGATGTCTCTTTTTTTTGCCTTGTTTTTTTTTTCTTAATAGTTTCCTGGGTTTGAAGTAAATATATGTCCTCTGGGAGAGTCTCAGAAATATTTGAAAATCATGATATATGTATTTTTTCTCATCCTGGCCTGTAGCTCAGACATGCATGGGTATCTCTTGAAGAATTAGAAATCAGTGGGAGGCAAGTAATTTCTCTAGTAGCCTGTGATCAAACTTTTCTATGCAGGAGTGCATTCTGTAGCCTAGATGTAGTTTTTCTAGATACCAACGAGAACTTGTTTCTAACTTTTGCTGAGGAACAAGCCATCTGCCAGCATCCAAGGGCAGTTGCACTAAACTGAACTCTCATTGCTTGGATGAGCAGGGCTGGAAGCAGAACAAGAGTATGTTGATCCAAGGCAGCCCTCCCCACAAACTGAAACAGAATCTCGTGGCCTTCCTCGCAGCATAGGATGGATTTGTCTTCAAATTTGAACTTAGTTTCTGACACTCTCCTGACCTTTCCTTCCTATTTTTCTGTCACGTGCTGTCCGAGTAGTGATGATCTTTGAAAGTAGAGATCGAAGAGGGGGGGTGCGTGTCACTATGGCCCCCCACGTCATTAACTCGCATTGCATTGCCAAATGTTCTGTTTTTCTGAAAGTGAGGTTTATATAATACGTGCATCTACTAGAGTGCCTATATTCTGGCTGTTTAAAATACAAGTACAGGCAGACTGGATCAAAAGCATTTTGCTGTAGGGCATATATACACTATATAACATGTTTGCATTATATTGTATTACTTGAGGAATGTAGAAATGCAGTTAAATATTCATCCCTGTTTGTACTGCATTCTTCTGTCTCATTTTGCTACCAGTGCAAAGACAATCAAAACTTCAAAAGTGTTTCCAAAATTTTTTTTGAGTGAGCAAGATCAGTTTATTAGTTCTGCTTTGTGCGTGTGTATGTGTCAGATATTACTCATTTCTCAGAGTGTGTAGGAGTCTGTCTTTGTATCTATGCCTTGATTTATGCTGTTTATTTTTTCCCTTATCCTTATGTATAGTAAGTGCAATTAAAAACAAATTGTGAAATGTCTAGACCTTTCAAGGTCCTGGAGTGACCCATGTGCTAATATTTTTTCATGGCTCCTCGTAGCAAAAGAATAAAATCCTTGCAAGATCCCTCTTTGTTGTATGTTAATAGCAATGATAATACAAGCCTTCATGAGGTGCTTACTGCAAGTAATGCTGTACAGTAATAGGCAATACTCGGCTTATTATTTTTATTGAAAATAATCAAATGAAGATAACCTGTGGGTTTGTGCTGTATGCCTCCAATGCCATATATCTGCCATGTGTCCACCTGGAAGCCCCAGCTTTGACCAAGACCCCCAGTAGTATTCATCAGAGCTTTCTAAATAATTTCTGACAAAACCTCTTGGTTTTTTTGCAGCTGTCAAACTGTGTGCTTATTCTTGTGGGAGGAGGTAGACTGCAAAGAAATCTCTGAGCCATTGCAATATAATCAAAATAAAACCAGGAGTATTTTGGGTGACTCCAGTGGAACTCATAGTTACTGTTGGCCTAAGTGATACTTAAATTAGGGTTGGAAAAGAGCTAACTCCCTTGTGTTAGCTAGCATGGGAGGTGGGTGGAATTTTTAGGTCTTGGTGGTGTTTTCTTGGCAGATACCAGTAAATCTTGTGATGCTGCTTTTCCTCCTGCTTGTGAGTGGGACTGTCAGCATAGAAGGAGCACACTCCATGTTTGCCTCATCAAATACCCCAGCCTGCTTTCTTTAGATGGCTTCCTGCTGGCTGATGTGTTGATCTGCAGAAGGAGCTTCTGGCTAGAGAAAGGCAAGGTGTATTGTAAAATGAATGTGGTGGTGTTCAGAAGACTGTTACAGACTGTTCAGAAATGTGTTTGTTTGTGTTGGATCTAGCACAGATGTTTGTAGACTGTAGAAATCTGTGGCAAAGTGGTGCCTGATGAGTTTGGAGAGGAATTTTAATCAAATCAATGTGTGTTATATGAGTGGATCTGCTAAATGCATTTTAAGAATTGTTCTATATTCTTTACCACTAATAAGTTATCCACCTGCAGTGGGCTAAAGCATAAGGATGCTGATGTAATATTTAGTAGAGGTCAAATACCATAATTCCTGTTGTACCTCAGATTACCTCTACAAAGCCTAAATTCAAGTTCTGGAGTTATAACAACTTTTTTTCTTTTTGAGTCTAATTGATGACGTATGAGAGCTTCATGTATTTGCATAGAGGAGACTAGCACACTGAATACCCACAACATCTTGAATTATTTCATTATAGTAGCATTGGTTTCTCTACATTTCCTTACTGTCCTACAGTTGGTGGTCTTTGTTGTGGGATACTTTATAGAGGGGAGAATGGTACTGGCTATTCTTCCAGAGACATGATCTCTATCTTTGGTTTGCAAGTTCTGCCAGGAGTTATCCAAGCCAGGGTAGAAGAAGAAGCCCTGCAGTTCCTGTCCAGACTTTTCAGAAAATTTAGTAAAGCCTAAAGAGAAAGGAAAGCCCTATGGCCACAGTTCCCACCCATGTGCTACTCTGATGTCTCCTCTGCTTTTATTGGGAACTTAACTGGTGAATAAAGGGTACAGAGCAGAGCCCCTGGGGTTAGGCTCTCCCCCAGAGCTGGATTTACTCTTGCGTTGCTCAGAACCATGTCCAAAGAGCTGTCTGTGATCTCTCTTTGAGCCTTGTGAGTCTGAGCTTTGGCTGGCTCAGCTGTCAGATGCTGAATGTCAGACCTAGGAGGCTGCTGCTTTTCCATGGAAACACTCTATGAGATTGCAGAAATAATCAGGCATGTCTGGAGATTGCTGTGCCCTATTGTTGGATGCTTCCCGACGGTGAACTTAACTGTCCTACCTTGACAAACTGAGTTTCCAGCTGAAATCTGCTCTGCTTTGTCATCCGTCTTGCCTTTTTTTTTTGTTTTGTTTTGATTGAATGCATTAATGTCACAGTTTATTCTGCTGTTGTAAGGCAAGCCTCTTGATGTTGGCTTTCCATTTCTCTGTTTGTGCAATCTTGCAAAACCAGCTCCTGTCTTCCTGCTTCTGAGTAGGTACCACCAGTATGAGCTGTCTCATGGCTGGTATGTGCAAGGCCTGAGCTGCATTATATTCTTGAGGGAGACACTGCAATCATATGTTCTCCTTAACAGCGTTTCTGTGCACTACATTTTACCATTGACATAAAAATTAGTCAGTGTTTACAGAAAAAAATTCTGTTAACTAGTTGTGTCTTTTTATTATCAATTTCTAAGAGGATTTTCTTTACTACAGAAAAGGATTCAAATCTAGAGCCTTTGGATGGATTTTTTTGAAATTACATTTCATATAATTTACTTTCTGTAATACTTGAAAATTAATTGATCTGCCTGGATAACTAAATATACTTTGGTATTGACTTTAGGAAGAAATAATGTCTTTTCCGCAGGCATTGCTAACTTGCAGGCGCTACTGCCAGTGGGAGAGATGCCATAAACTGTTTGGAAACTAAAGCAATTCTGGTTTATGGAATGTGTTTAAGTGTATTGGGCTGGTGCTGTGCCTGATCTGAAAATAACTATCTTTGGAGACATAACAGTAAAAGTTTGGGGTTTTTTTTCTATTTCTATATGGCACTCATTTTTATAACTTGAAAGTTATTCTGGAGAACTGCCTATGCAGGAAGGATAACTTTCAGGCTTGTACACTAAATAGGTCACTGAGATAGCCTCGTATGACTTCTGTCCATGTTTCTTTGTTGTTCTTTAATGACAGTTGCCAAAAATAAATGTCCACGGAAACAGCTGTTGTAATATTGGAAGAATGGTCGCTGCAGTGGATGGACACAGTCTGTGTCATTGAAGTGGTGAGAAGGAGAAGCTGGTCTCTGTGCTGCAAATCCCACTTTTGTAAGCAGTAACACTTTGGAAGTGAAAGTTTTATCACTTGAAACATTGACATCCTGTTAATCAGGGAGTGTCTGTAAGAACAAAAGCAAAACAGTTGCTGCCCCTTCTCCCATGCCCAGCACACCCAGGCTATGTGGGCACCCTCTGAAAGAAAAAGAAATGCCATGGTCTTGTTCCTTGTGACAGGGAGGAAGCATGTGCCAGTGTGAAACTGTGTGGTCTGAAAACACTGGGGAAGTAAAGGGAGTGCAACTCACCAGGCGTGAGGTCTCCATTTGCTGTGTGTCTGCAGAGGTACTGCTGGGAAGCATTTGGTGTCTGCAGGGCTCAGTTCATTGCTTTCCTTCTGCAATGTACCATGGTTTTTAGGAAAATAGCCAGCTGAGGTAAGACAGGAGGAGCATCTCAGAGGAATGTGGAAGCCTTAGTCCTTCTGTGCTTATCACAAAAACATGTTAAATCTTGGAATTTTGGAAGAATAAGAGGAAATTTTCTCAGATTTCAGCCCTTATACTTGCTTACAGAATATTTTTGTAATACTCTTGAAAATGTAGACATCCTGTTTCCCTTGAAATTAACTTCCTCCATACTAGATGGTATGAAGCTAAAATAAATACATACATGTTTTGTGATCCTATACACAGCACTGTCGGGGCTGCAGCTTGAATCCTGTGTTCAGTTTTGGACCCTTCACTACAGGCAGGACATTGAGGTGCTGGAGAAAGGGCAGAGAGTGTCCAGAGAAAGGGCAATGGAGCTGGTGAAGGGTCTGGAATACAAGTCTTGTGAGAAGCAGCTGACGGAGCTGGGGGTGATCAATCTGGAGCAAAGTAATCACAGGGGTGACCTTATCTTTCTCTGGAACTACCTGAAAGAAAGTTATAGCAAGGTGGGGATCAGTCCTGTTCCCATGCAAAAGATGACAGGACAAAAGGAAATGGCCTTGAGTTGCACCAAGGGAGGTTTAGATTGTATATTAGGAAAAATTTCTTCACTGAAAGGGTGGTCAGGCACTGGAACCAGCTGCACAGGGAAGTGGTGGAATCACCATCTCTGGAAGTGTTCAAAAACTGTGTGGATATGACACTCGGGGACAGGGTTTAGTGGTGAATACAGCAGTGCTGGGTTAACAGTTGGACTCAATGATCTTGGAGGTCTTTTCCAACCTAAACAGTTCCATCAGTCTGTGTTTACAACGAAGTTGATTTCTTTTCAGAAACAAAGGTGATGCTATAATAGAGAAGGTCAATGGTCCATTGTTTTACTTTTATGTCTGAGTCCTAG
>JAWWEW010000041.1:61314806-61381936 GCA_035583185.1 Anabacerthia variegaticeps | reverse complement strand
AATATCTTTCATTAAATTGTAACTCTGACTTATAATCTCTCTTGTGGTGGGTCCATTTCTCCTGCTGGTTTACCTTTTAAACCAGCACAGTCTGATAGTAATGTACAGTTGGTTCAGCTGTCAGAAATTACAAGGTTGTTTTAGTAGAACTCTAAAAAATGGTGTGATAAATGGGCAACAATTCAAAACCATGCATGTGTGAGGCCTTGCACCACTCACTTAAATGCTGTGGTTGGTTTTATTTATAAAGCTTTCAAATCTTGTGCAGAGAAAGGAGACTAACTGCTTCAGTATGCCTTATTCTAATGTCACATAATTTGTTTTGGGTGAGCAGATTTCTAAGCTGTCATTGCCAAAAATACAAACCATATCTGATTTGAAAAACACATTTCTAAAGTCTACTTTGAGTCTTCATCAACCTGAATAAAATGCCAAAGTCTTGATCTACGAGATAGCAGCTGGGGCTGGAAAAAGCTGAAGCACATGGTGTCATTGTTGTAAAAAAACAATCCTTTCAATGGAATCAATTCAGGAGACAGGATGTCAATACGTTGTTTATTTTCCATTCATATCTTCCAGCTAAAACCAATTTATTCCTAAATATCTATCTGGTTCAGACTGGGCCAAACCAAAAGGTGTGATGGCTAAATTTTCTTTTCTGTGTCCACCCCTTCTCAAAATCATTTTGGATGTGCTGTTTTCCTCTCTCTCTTTCAAGCAGCTCAAATAAAACTTGTGTTATATGCAGAGAGGATACTTTTCTTTAGCGTTGCTCTATATAACCTACCTATTGTTCCTGTAAAAAATTGTAGTGTGTCCTACTGCCCCTTTCTTTGTGTGATGGCTGCTCCATGTAGTTTATTCATTTTTTCCCATTGTATCTGTATAAAATAGGACTTAATAATTAAAGAAATTTCAAGTAAGAAACTGAAATGGATTCTGACTGGTGTTGCCCTTCATTCTGCTAGCAATCCTCCTATAATGAGTACAGCTAGTACTTGTTCAAGAACAGATGGTCTAAGGGTTTTTATGGTGTATGGAACAGGTTTTCCAATGCCAAAATTGCTTATAATATTTCAGTAAACAACATAATTTTTTAAATACAAAGTTAGAATTAACATAAATCTAGAAAATTGCTTTGTAGGAGGTCTCTTTCATGAGGGAAAAAAGACTGAAACTGAACTTGAATCCCTATAATTTTGAAGCCAATTTGCCAAGAATTGTAATTGCTCCATTTTTTTCCCCAGAAATGCATACATACATAAATTCTATTATATACTAAAACTAATTTCTGAGCTATGGTCTTTATTTTTAAGAGGCAAAACAAGAAATGCTCTTTGTGTGTTTCATTATGCTTAAATGCTGAAAAGTTTTTATTCTTAAAAATTGGCAAGTTAAATAGGATATTGGCTTCCTTCCTTACT
The DNA here is from genome assembly GCA_035583185.1 of Anabacerthia variegaticeps. NCBI lineage: Eukaryota > Metazoa > Chordata > Aves > Passeriformes > Furnariidae > Anabacerthia > Anabacerthia variegaticeps. The sequence continues at coordinate 61,380,512 of JAWWEW010000041.1, read as the reverse complement.
TTATTTTACCCTTGTTGCTGATGGATAATTAGGTTTGGTGTCCATGTTTGCTTAAGAATCTTTTCATGATGTAAAAATTGGTTATTTAGAGGAAGAAAATGGATTGAAATTAACAGATTGATTCAGAATGATCTACTAGTTGTGGAGGGCAAGCTGGCAGACCTGGGTTTGGCCCCATGCCTGTCACCACTACCCAAAGTGCCCTTGTGAACTCTGAGTCCCCCCTGAAATCTGGGTCCTCTTCAGCTCTCTGTGGTGGGGATTCTCCTATGGGTTACAGACACTACAGCACTGTCAGCAGTGATCAGAAAGGCTGCCAATGTTAGTGCCCCCAGCAGTTTAATAGTGATGTCTCTTACCAATATAGACTTCATTGAGCTTGCCGTGAAACAAAACTGACATCCTTGCGCAGTGAGGATGAGGGAAACTGAAAATTTGGGTGGAGGGAGAGAGGAAATTTTTGGGCTCCATGCCTGTAGAGAAGAGGTGTTTTTGTGATGGGGAGTTCTGGCATAAGGATTTTCAGCCTTTTACAGGAACAAAAACTGCTTTGCAGGACCAGCTACGAGATTAAAAGTGAGAAAGAGAGAAAGGAAACCATTTTCTCTTCTTCAAAAGAATAATTTTTTAGATGTACATTACCAGGCAGGAACCTAAAGTCCAAATTTGGCTCAGCTTTAAGTAAAATTACCCACAATTTTTTGACACGGCATTAGTCATAAGTGCTGAGTGGTTTTGAGAGTCAGGGAGAGAAAGTTTGAGTGAGTCAACAGGCTACTGTGCTGTTGTACATCCCATGTTTCAAACCTGAAATATTTTGAGACATGATTCTGTGCAACACATAAGTATTTAAAAGCCTTAATATGTTCTTTCAAAGCCCTTTCATTTTGCAGACAAGATCATTATCATTTGGACTTGAAAAGCCATTTCCCTTTTCCCTCCAGACAACACCGGTGGGAATTCGCTGAGCTGGTGCACACCATTGCTGTGGGTGTGTAGCTGTGCAGGATCTGCCCCAGCGAGAGCAAAGGTTTCCGGAACACCTTTGATGTGAAAAAAAAAAAGGCTTTTCCCGACACGCCTCTCCTGGCAGCCTGGTCGTGCAGCAGAGACAGGCTGGTTTTGCTTGCTGCTGAATCAGCATTGATCTCAGCAGATGTGGAGCAGATAAGCCTGACAGAAGCTCTAAGACCAAAACAGAGGGTCTGTGCAGTTCTTGTTGAGCAATAGATTATAGTATTCTTGAGGGGAGCAATTTCAAGGTCCAGGAGACAGAGATCAGGCAGCAAACGCTTCCACCGTGCTGAAATCAAACCCATTCAAGGGAAATAAGCCTGGGTTGAGAAAATCATTTTGTCACGGGAAAGAGCAGGTCCCAGCTAATTTCTCTGATTTGTTAGCAAATAGAACTCTTGCTAGCTTCACCTCCATCTTAGGGGGTGTTTTACCCCCATCTCCCCCTCACAACGCGGGAAGAGGCAGTGTCAAGGTTAAAGCTGGTCGTGCCTGCTTGCGAAGGAAGGCAAGGCACCTGCCAGGCATGCCCAGTCAGCCGTAGGAGCCGGCTCAGCCCTCGCTCAGGCTTTGGGAGGCTGGAGCACAAAGAGCGCTTGTTGCCCCAGTCCCCGGGAGTCTCCCAGTGCTACCACTAGCTGGGGAGGACTGGTTACCATGGAGGCTGCCATCTGTTCACTCCCTGCTGGAATGTGATTATCCTCGCTGGGTTGGGAACCAGCAAAAGCAGGGGAGCGTGTGCTGTCGGCAATTATCTGCAATGGAGTGCGTTAATGGAAGGCTGGAATTAGCTAGCTGGAGGAGCACATAAAAGGATTTTACCAAAACTGTTAATGATTTCTAGCCAAGAGCTTTTTGCAAGGTCAGTACCAAATTCATTCTGTGTGTAAGTAATTTTTAATTGGTGTGGTGGTTTTATGATTTAAGGATGGCAGCACCAGGGAAATAATGCTTATTGTTAAGAGGGTGTGTGGGGGGGTTGTATTTTAAGGATCTTTGTCTGTTTCAGTTCAAGCAGTTTAATTTGGGGTTGTTAAAGTAGTAAGTCAGAACAATAACTGGTCAAACTGACACAAATGGAGCAATTCGTTTCTCTTTTCTTTATGAAATGCTGTTTGCTGCCAAATCTGTTTGATTTACATGTCTTTTCACGCCGATTGCTTTTTGTCTGAGTGATTTCTTTTTGGATATGGTACGTGTTTGGTTTTCGTACGAGGGAGAAGTGTTCAAACAGAGCTGGTGATACAATGGATGTTTAGGGTGTCTTATCCGGTTTGCTCAGAGCAGGTAGCGTAAGGGAGGCAGAATGCAGGAGCAGGTTTCCACTCTTCGTTCCCACCCTCTGCCCCTCGTTCTAACTCACCAACTGACCAAACATTTCGGACTCTTTCTCTTATAGAGCTTAATTATATAGACACTTGACATGAGTTTTCAGAATACTCGGCAAATATTGTGACCGTTTTGATGGCAGGATTTCATTTAAAGGGGAAATTAAAATTAGAAATATATGCCTGTAGGGTTTTTGTGTCCTAGAAAAGACTTTTTTTTTCTGTTGTGCTGTAGGAGCTAGGAGTAGTAATTTTTTCATAATAAATGTATAATGACCATTTTAGTGCAGTTCAAATGACTGACTTAAATGAGGGGCATTAGAATTTTGGACACCAAATAGACAAAATGTTACTTCAGCAGATGTTTTTAGTCACATATGGGCTTTCCCTTTTCAAATAAAGGTCTTATGCTGCATCCCTGTTGCCAGAACTGCCATTTTTATTTGGTGCGGAGGAGGGCACTACTAGAGGCTTCTAATTAAAACCGTGTCAGTCCTAATTCAACCTATTTGCCCTCTGCTTTTATGCCCTGGAAATGTCAGTATGTTGGAGTCTGGAAGGGAAGTTGCTGATAGAGTTAATAAGTCATGATTGCAACATATTTGACTAGGATGAATTTTTAACCTACAAGATGCTTTCCAAGTCTTGGTGCCTAACAAAAGTGTGTGTGGGAGGTTGAGGGGGTTTTTATTTCTTTGAGTACTTTAACTGTTTGTGGTGTGTGAGCTTTCCTTGTGCTCATGGGAAGCTGCTGTATGTGCACGAAGTCCTTTCAGACTTTTATGTTACACTCGCATGTTGGTGGAACTGGGTGAGCACTCTTAGTGGAAGCTGTATCATCTCGTAATTAAAAAATTAAAACAACTTTTTTTTCTTTTTTAACTCCTTCCTTCCCCAGAATTTAAGTATTGCATTGCCATCGGAGAGGGTGCTTTATGCAAAACTGGCTTTTAATGGGCTGCAGTGGACTTGTTCACACGTGCAAGTCCCAGGTCTGTAATTGCGTTGTCAAAAAGAGTGCAGGAGGCAGATTGGCTTTTGTGCTTGGAAAGAGATTAGACTATCACCCTTCAGATGCTGCACTGGACCTAGCTGGAGGGAAGGGCAACCACCCCAAGGTTATGCTGCTGTGGGATGTGTTTCTGTTCCCTGCTCTGTTTCTAGGAAGGTTGCTGTTGCCCACAGGATTCACTGTCGACATAAAGGTAATTGCTTGTGTACCTTTTCCAGGGATGATTTCTCCTGACTGCTGACTGTTGGTGTGCTGAGAAGCTTGCTTTTCCACTGCCTTTGCTAAACCTGTTTCAAGGATAAATAGGGGACTTTACATTCTGCATTCTTCAGCTCTCTGATGAGCACCATGTAAATGTCCAAATAGTCTTCAGAGAAGAATTTCTTTACTTCTGTCTTGATTGGTCTGTATGTGTCTGTAGAATACTTTTTTAATTATTGTTAAATTTTACTTTAGGTCACTAGGTCAGTGTTGATTTGTTGATGCCAGATTTAAAGACTAGACACTCTTTAATCCATTTGAGCATCTGGCCTTTCAGAGTAGACATCCCATTTCCATGGAACAGAGAAGCTGTTAAATGTCTGTTGGAAACTAATGATTTTTTTAAAATACTTTTTTTTAATCTTTGTTAGATTATTACAAGTGGCTCTGATGTTTATGCTTAATGCAAACAAATGATTGTCAGTGTAATCTGCTCTATGATCTCTTGAAGGAGATTTATTCTAAAATACAGGCTTTGGGGACCAGCAGAGGTGGAGGGTCATACTGAATAGTGATTTGCTTTGAGGATTTTTAAGTGTAAGCTAAATTTAGGTACATAAGCTCACAAAAAAAGGGATGTTTTGAATGAACTCCCAAATAAATAGTGTCTGGAAATACAGCCTAGTAGTATATAGGGGGCTCATAATAATCTTGTTTATAATGTCTGTACTTACTAAGCTTTCAGGAAACTTGTCATTAAATGGTAAAATCCTGAGTCAATATATAGGAAGCTGGCTTGTGCATAAATGATCACAATTGTTTTCTTCAAACAGACAAGTCTTTCTGCTTTTCACTTGACACATGACTGTGGAATGCTGTTTGACATGACTTGGATTTATTTATACATTGTGTTTGGGCTGCTGCTTGATGGAGGTTTTAAACATGCTTAATTTTCAAAATGATTTTTACTTCTGCCGTTTACTGGTGTATAGTGAACATTAAAACAAACAAACAAAAAAGCCCAGGCTCCTTACTGTCTCCTTACCAAAGCGTAGCTACTTCAAGGTTAAAGCCTGGAGCTCCCTCTGAAGGGCCAACTGTTTTAGAAAGTCCTGGTGCCTGTTTACAAACTGTTCTCCTTGCAGCTCCCGTGAAGTAATGGAGTTCTCTTGGTGCTGGATGTGGGAGGATAAACCTGCTGATACAGGCACTGCTGCTGTTGGTCTCTCTGCCTGGCCTTAGTCATGTAAAATTGCTAGTGTCTTTTATGCTTTGCATGGGTGGGGTCAAAATGCAGGCACTAACACTTTTTTCTTGATGCTGGAAAGAGCTCTAGCATATTTTAAAAAATGTCAAATTTGTTGAGTTTGTTGTAAAGCAGATCACCATACTAACCCAGTGCAGTGAGACAACGAGTAACTAAATGGGAGAGACTGGCAATGCCCAGATGTATGTTCTATCTGGGAACTGTGGTATAATTTTTAGTCTTTTTGAGAGGGGCTTGCTTTTAGTGCAGAAGTACTTTTGGCCTCCCTTGAAGTCCCACCTAGTTGAGGAGTCTAACTGGAGAACCTGAAGACTCAGAGCTCTCCTGCAAATGATTTCAGAAAATATTCCTCCCAGGTAATTGTTATTCAATGTTGGGAGAAGAACAGGGTGGGGAGAAATGGCTGCATGCCAGCAACAGTCTCTTGAAGAGCAATTATTTCTGGCTTGATTTTTTTTTTTCTGTTCATCCAGTTGCTCTTACTATATAATTGGCTGTTCATTTTAAGTATAAAAATACTGCTTGTATTGATAGAGACATGGGAATTGTTTACTTTTTGATGACTATCTCAGCAAAGTAAGTCCTTGAATGCACTTGGGAATGTGGAGCTCGGGGCTGGAAGGAGCCATTTGGTCACTGAGGGGGTTTTGTCTGGGCTTCCCCTTCAGTCACAGGTAGCCATGTAACTTACATTTCATTTAGATGTTCAGTAGGCTTTTCTTCTGGCACACTGCAAATCACAGACTTTTACTGGCTGTGGGAAGCAAACTTAGAACTTTAAACTGTCCTAAATGATGAAAAGTCAATACTACACTCTGCTTCAGAAACTGAGCAAGAAAGATTGAAGTCATTGCAGTGCCATGAGATTCCTGTTAGTAGCAGAAAACTTAAGCAGGCACTTGGAGACATTAATTCTACTAACAGGATGATGTTTCCTGGATTCAATACCCACACCCAGTCTCCAGTGCTTCAGAAGAATGGGAACCCAAAGCAGCCAAATTTTGAATCAGAGGGAAGAATAGTTGTGACAGATGGTAGTAGAAGTGCTTTTTCAAGGAGAAGTGCTTTTCTAGCTGCTGATCTTTGGAGGGACCTTTAGTGCACATTTTTTGTACTTGTTCTTGACTATCTGTAAACATTTACTGACTTGTGTATTCTTCAGACTGTACTTTTTTGCTGTGGTTTTCCCATCACATGAAGCAATTTACCTTCATGCAGGTGGTAGGGATGCAGCTAACCCTGGTAGTGTTGCAGTGTTGCAACTTGTCTGTTCTACTTTTACTTGTAGTAACACTTACTAAAAACCCAAAAATCCACCTTCAGCTACCCAGTTATGCGGTGTTGTGGTTATAGTTCTGAGTACCTGCTTTAGATTTGATAGCTAATATTGAAAGAAATTATCATGAAAGCCTTTTTAGCAAAGGCCTGTGAATTGAGGATTGAGGCTGCCGAAGACCTGAATTACAGTATCTTCTACAACCAAGGGTTTTGTTTTGCAGGCATTGAGGAGTGCCATGGGTGGTGTGGTGTATTCCCTGGAGTGGTGCTGAGCATAGCTGCTGTTTGAGTAGTAGAACTCAAAAGGGAAAATTAGCTCAAGAGCTTGTAATATTTCTTGAAAGAACAAGTTGATTCTGTAATGAGTTATTCCTGCAGGCAAGACCTGAACTTCTCACTTGGAATTTTTCTTCCTGGTGTCTCCTCCTCAGTCCCAGCATCCTTTTTGTGCTTCTGCACCCCTGTCCCATTTCCTATGCAAGTTAATATTTTTTTTGTTTGTCTGTTTGTTTGGTTTTTTCCTCTTCCCTTTCTTAAGGAGGTCACTGATGCTCAGGAAGATGAGTGAAAGCATGAAGTGTCTTTTTTGTAATTCAAAATATTTTTATGGCTTCCCATACCATACTTGCAGCAGCTACATTGAGACTGAGATCTAATACCTAGAATCAATAATCTGATGCTCATTTTACTTGTGTTCAAGGTGATTGAGTATTGTTCAGCTCCTTAAATTATCAAAAGGGCTCACAGGTTAGATAAGATTACCTGCTGTCTTTCTTTAAAGATCCTATACCACTTTCCTTTTCTTCTGAAATGGTTCTCTGGCAGCTCTGTGTGACAAGGCAGTTTCCAAGACTAATTTTGGTGTGTGTTCTCTTCAGCAGCTCTTGTTCACGCCATTGCTTGGAGCCTTATGCTGCTGTTATGACTTGGCCACCCACTATAATATAACTGGCAAGTGCTTTAGTCCCTTGGCTTGTCAAGATTTCTGTGTGTAAGTCAGTTTTAACTGTGGAAGCTGCTACAAACACTCTTAAAGATAGCTGCTATAAGCCAAAATACATTTGAAGGTCTAGTGATGGAATTGGAGCTTTGCCTAAGAACTGAAACACAGCAGTGAAAATCTAACACAATGAAATATTCACAGTTAGCAGCGCCCTTAGTAAAGTCAAGTCAGCAATGCTGCACTCCTCTGTTGTCTGGTAGCATTCACTTATTTTGGGTAAATGTTCTTTTTAAAATCTTAGTCTGGAACACTGCAGATAAAGCACCTTGCCCACAAATTTCCCCCATATTACCACTTGTTCTGGAAGCTGTGGCCTGTTTTCTGCTATAAAAGGCAGAACATTTTTGTGTGTATGAGTTTATAAAGCTGGTTTTACTGGTTATATAATACAGTCTTTCTCAACAATTGGGCTAAATTTTCCAGATTTATCTTGTTGCTAATGTTACTGGTCTTATTCCTGATGTTTTTCTGGTATGTCTGAAAATACTCCAAAATTTTCCTGCTGTTGAAAAATTCTGAAAATTGAAGAATGCTTTTTCACTTGCTTTTTAAACACAGGTGTGAAACTTCAGCAGGTAGCTGAGGTGAGGTTTTTTTTGTGTATGTGTGTCTTCCATGGAGCATCCACAGCTTGTGTGAACAGAAGTGTGATATCCCTGTAATCTGATACTAAACATATTTAGTGCAAAACAATCCCCCGGACACAGTAATGATGAGAGGGAAAAGCCTCTCAATCCATTGTGATCTACTTACTGCTCTTTATAATGTTGTCTGTTGATCATGTTTTAGTAGATTAAGATTTTCTTTGCGCTGAAATTGATTTAATCCAGTTTATCTCAAAATTGGGTGGTGTTTTAAAATCTCTTTCCATAAGAAAGACAACAGTGAAACTTGACTGTGTGTTGCTTTATAGCTGGCACCTTCTCTTATTCCAGGTTCTTAGAGTTCAGAGACAGCAGTGCAAGAACCATGCACTAAAGCTTATTGATTGCTTGTGTGTTGAAATAAATGATGAAAAGTTATTACTGTCTGGCTGATGAGGTCTGGTGTGTGGATGGCAATGATTTAAAGGAAATTACAATTTCATTAGTGCTGGTGTGGTCTCAAAGGCAACATTTAACATATCAGTACAACTTCACTATGTAAAACAGTTGCAGATGTCTTTGATCTTGCACTCTTATTGCTCCAAAAGCTGAAATGCATGTCTACATTCTCTTATTTGTCACCACTGCCTGTATTTTTACCTTCTCTTTTTGAAATAAATTGGTTTGTAGAATTCCTATTGATCACTTTTCTCTTGAGATATGCAAGGCTGGATGGACTGGAAAAAACAGTACTCTTATGTATTAATGGCAGGGGAGAAAAAGCTCTGCAGAGAAGGTCCCAATTTGCTGACTGGCCTTTAAATACTAGGTTAAATTGGCTGTAACAGGACAAAGTCAGGAGGCTAAAGCTGTGTATGTATTTGAGGCAGAAGGAAATAGTTGTGAACAGATAGTGAAATTTTTTACCCTGAGATGTAATGGAGTGAATTATGTACCTGCCCATGCAGGAGGTCTGGACTGCATGGTCTCTAAAGGTCCCTTCCCACCCAAACCATTCTATGGTTCTGTGATTTTTAGGAACTGATGTGTTCTGGTGAAAGTTAATTTGATGCTTTCTATAACGTGACAGGAAGGCTGGAGAAAGGTGGAAGGGGAAACGCATTGTGCCTTCAAGTTTCTCTTCCTTGGAAAGTATGGAGTCAGAGTTAAGTTGGAATAAATTGAAAATGCCTGTACTGTCACATACTCTGTTTAAGAAATATAAATGGGATTCAGAGAAAGACTAAACAAATTCATGGTTAATTCGGCTTCCAGCATCTGGTACAGCGTGGTTGCACAAAATGCTTCTGCTGGCATGGGTAGTGCATAAAGTGGATCTGTAAGCTGTGGGGGTTGTGTTTGCTGCCTTCTGTGGGGGTCACCCAAATATTTGCTGCTGTTTCTTGTCAGACGTGGAGTTTTTGATTTTTTTTTTTTTCCTTTGCTGACCACAGTATGTATGCTCTTATTTACCCCAGAAATGTACTGATTATTCTGAATCCACCATGTGGTTTATTATTAACTCAAACCAATAATAATTTGTACTTTATTTTTAGGGTCTAGCCCTGCCCAGGTTTGATTTTTATATGGAGGTGAAATCATGGCCACTGTAATCTGACCTGCTTCACTTATGAGTCTTCCATGTTTGGATTTCTAATGTGGCAGGGGTAATTTTTAAATTATGAATTCAGCCTTTCACTGTACTGCAGAATCTTAGGAGAATTCTGTGTGCTGGTCTTCTTCCTGGCTTGGGTTGTGGGGATTTTTTGTGGGATACGCATGCGTTTTGTGTGTGTGTGTGACCTAAATCTCAGTTAACTGGAAAATGAGTCTGTGCTGTTTTGGAAATATGTTAAATGGTGTTGGATGTGTAAAGGTGAGTAAAGGTGGGTGGTGCAAAACTTTAAAGGTAGATCACAGCCTTTTCCCTCCTTTTTTCCCCACTCTTCTTTAAGGAAGGGTGTGGGTTTCTGTGGTAACAACTACATCATGACCCCAAGCTGTTGAGGCACCAGAGCTGCCCTCCTGGTCTAGCACCACCTGGCTCTCTGGTCTGGCTGTGTGCCCTGGCTGGCAGGGAAATGTCACCGTCAGAGGTAATACTGACACTGGGGACAAGGCAGCAGCTGTGTGGGAGGCAGGAGCCTGACAAAGCATCCTTCTCAAGGAAGAAGGCATGGAAAGGAGAAAGCAATGAAAATGACATGAGAAAAAACAGAGTTGCAGGGCCAGAGTGTCTTCTCCTTGTGGGTACTTTCTAACTCTGTGTTAGTGTAGAAGAAGGGATAACACTATAAATAGTAATTGCTTCTTCCCTAAATCAGAACATGCTGCTTTATCTCAATATCATAGTATATATATTTATGGTGTGTATATATATATATGAAGGAAGTTTTAGAAATAGGAACTGTTAAACAATTATTTTTTTTTAAATGAAGAATTGGCAAATCAAACCCAGTTGATAGAGGCAAAGCCTTTGACCACTAAAAATCCTTTAAAAATTGCTGATCTTTCTTTACTAAAGAAGATTAATTGAAAAATGAACCATAGATTCCTAGACTTTATTTTTTTTTTTTTTAAAGCATGGAAGATACTTTAAGGTACAGAAAAATGGATTTTTATGCTTAGTGTAAAACATACAGTTGCCATAGCAAAAACAGTCCTTAGTGAATGCTAATAGAATAGATGTCAGTGACGTGCCACTCAGTGATCTTTGATACAGTTCTCTGATTTTGTAGAACTTCTATTTAATTACTTGTTTGGAGTGTTTTGTAGTTGCTTATATTACTTCTGTGCTTGGACTAAACTGCAGACACAAAGATGCTAGAATGATAAATGCTGTGCAAACATAGGACAAAACCTTCTTTTCCTCTAAGAACTTCTATTGTGTGTTCTGTGGGTGCAACTACAAGCTTTCCCTTTGGGGCACATAATGCAGCTGAGCTGGAAGAAAAGAAAAAAAAGGATGGGAAAATACTGCTATTTGCATTCTACTTATGGCATGGTAGTTGTTTACCACATCTACCTTGAGATTGCTTGTTTTGCATCTCCTTGCATGTGCACCAGGAAGAGTGATGGAGTTTTTGATTTTTCAGAACTGGGAGGGTAAAATATCCTTTCAACAAACTTGTTTCTGTTTGGGCTGCAGATGCAGTGTTCCTTAGTGTTTCTCACCTTGTAGGGGGCTAGTTGCTCATCTTCTTAGGGTGCTGTCGTTACTTTTCGTTGTTGCAGCAGTCCTGAATACCCATTCCTACATTTCCCCCCCTGCCCAGCCCACCTCTGTGTGGACTTTTCCTTCCTTTTCGTGGTGGTCACTAGTTTCCAAAGATCAATTAATATAGAAGTTTTCCCTCTTCTTTTAATTCACTATATACCTGCAAATCTTGAGTTGTGATATGTGTCTGTTTCTTCCTTTCTTACATGCCTGTCTTAAGGCAAAGCTTGAAGGATGCAGCTTAACAAGACAGCAGTATTTAACAAATGGTGTACTTTGGATTTTTTAAAAATATTTTGTTTAAGGTACAGTTTATATCCATCCAGGCTTCTGCACAAAATCACTTGTTACTGATTTTAGACTATCCTAAGAGTCATGAAAAGGACATCATGTGGAAGGTCTGACAGAAGTTGAGGGTCACTTTGGGACAAGAGTGTGTAGTGTCTCCGTAGCTGATCCCATTGCCCTAAGAATAGCTGGGAGCCCAGATGAACCCCTCTGCTGGCTTTTAATAACATCTCAGGAACTATTTTGGGATGAAGGCAAAGGATGAGTTTATTTTTGCCCATGCCCAAACTGCTGTGCTTTTGAAGTATTGGGGTGTAAAGCAGAAAGGGAAGGGGTAGATCAGTGTGAGGCAACCACACCTACTTTATGGGAGCCTTGTGAAAGGGACCTTTCTCTCTTGGACTTGCTGAGATGTCTAAAGATCTCCCACATGGAAAAAAAAAAGTTGGGAGGTGTTTTCATACAGAAATTCAGAGGTGCTTATTCTGCATTCTGTGTCAGGGAGACAGGTGGGTTACTGATCCTTTGGATGAGAGAAGAATCACTTTCCCTCACTGGCTTGCACAAACTGTGTATCATGTCCTGCATCCTCAGCAAACCTCTTCAGTCACTCTGTGCCTGAAGTGAGCCTGCAGCAGGGAGGACACAGCCCACGATAGCCACACTGAATGCTGGCCTGTGATTCACTGTCATATGGGCTAATTTGGTTTGGGGCATGTGTGTCAGTGTGACAGGCTGCCCGTGTAGCTCTGTAATACTTAGTTCAGCTTTCCAGGTTTCCCAACAGTACTCATGTGACTTCGCTCTCAACTTCCTTCATCACATTTAGAATATTGAAATGGCTTATGTATGTAATTTGAGTCCCCTTATCTGTATAAAAAGGGAAAATTACTGAGAGAAACTTGTGGTGCTTAGTTTGAAAAGTGCTTGGAGTGCTTGGAAAAGAAAGTAAAAGCTGTATATTTATTGTCAGATGTTTGTGAAAACTTTTAATTATTGGACTGATGAAGTGATACAGATGCCAAATATTTTGATTTGAGGTAAGATAATTTCATAAAACTAGTCTGTTGTGCAAGGACTAAAAACATACTGGGTTTAGTTTGTGTAGTTTTTCTAGTCATACTAAATGACAGCAACTACTCCTCTTAGTAGTAGTATGGTTTTAATTATACACTAATGACACATGTTATTTCACTAGTGTTCTCCATTCTTCATCTGCTTTTTAAAGAAAATTAATAAAAGTATAATTTTTTTAAATTGACTTTTATTAAAGTTCACAGACCTGTTTTGGTGACAGGTAAGACACAGCTGCAGCTCCTCTTGATGAGTTTTTAACTAGTATTTGCTGCTATGACTGTGTTGTGCAGTTAGCATGTTTCTGCTCTTAGAGTAAGCAGAGTTGGGTATAGAGCACATGTGAAACCATGGGAATAGGTTAATGAGATGTTCCTATTCTAGCAGTTCTCCCAATTTCCCTTATCTGCTAGCTAATCAAATAGAGATAAAACAATCTTTCACCTTTTTAAAAAAGGAGGAGTTTTAAAGATGTGTTTTAAAGATGGGCACTGGTGACTTCCTTATGGCTGTTTTAATGTTGCTACTTCTGAAAACGAAATAAAACCCTGTTTCCTTCATGTGTGTAAAATTCCTTCTCTCTCCTTGAGTAGTAGCAGAACTGTGGTGACTCTCCATGGGCTGTGGCGAGTTGGGAGGTTACCTGTGCAGTCCAAGGTGGATCTTTCAGGGCTGGTTGGAGCTCTGACTTCTTGCCTGTTCTCTGCCTTGTCCTTGTGGCAAAGGCTGAGGGAGAACAGTCTTGGTAGCTCAGATGTCATCCGTCCCACATGTGGCGTGTTACAAAGTTTGTAACAGTTACATACCTTTCCCCAAAAGGGAGACTTGATTTCTTGTCTGGCCCCTACTTTTCCTTGTGGGAGCCCTTTAATCTTGCTTGCTTGCAGTGGTCAGTAACCATTTATGTAGCTGCATATCTGAACCAATTTGTAGCCATTTGTCTTAGAGTTTTCCACACACTATGTTGCTTGTGTGAAAACTGAAAACTGTATTGCTGATCCCATCTGAATTTAAAGTCTGTCACATCCTTGTATGACAGGAATTATTAGTGGTTTTCCTAGACTGGGAAGAGTACGCCAGGCTGACAAAGCCCTCACTAGCAGATGGACCAAACAGTCTCATGGGAAAAATGGTTTGTTCCAAATATGGGAAACTGAAAAGAACATTTATCTGTTCAACAAAGGTTTTCCTGGAGAGATGAGGTATTCTGTAGATGTATGTCATATGTAAACCCAAGCAATGGAGCAAGCTTTGAACTCATGGAGGTGAACTTCAGAATAGAAGTATAACCTATGCATTGGAGTTCTCTTATTCTGGTTATGAAACTCAGCTAATGTTATTTTTTGTTTTAATGATGTGTTGATGGCCTGGATGAACAAAATTTGTATGTGTCTTTAAGAAGCCTGGGATTACTTGCTAGGATTATCAAGGAAGGGGAAATATATCTTCCTAGCCCAACAGTTTAAAAATAAATGCTCAAAACAAAAACAACAGTTGTGAATCTTGGCCAAAGTGCTAAAAATGGGTTCCATTTAGATTTCAAATCCCTGTGCATGGAGCTTGCGTCTGCTCATCTCAAGAACAAAAACACACTGCAAAGTGTTGAAATAACCAGAGGAAAGTATTTTTTGGCAATACCCCCTGCTGTTCAACATCTGCAATAGAAAGGAAATAATTAGCTGCCCTGTTCCAGAGGGCTGTCCCCTCGGTGAAAAACAGATAGTCCTGGATTGTTTTGCAAGTGTGTTCCCTGTAACCCTTGGCACTTTTGCTTCAAAGCAGCTCTGCAGGGCTGTGCTGCTGCACAGCCTTTGGTGTGAGGACCATGAGTGATGGAGGGGGCTGCAGGGACCTGTGATTTGGACCAATGCAGAGATAGATGATGACCTCAGCTGCAGCAAATGGCAAGCTGGCTACTATATTGTGATTCATATTATCCAAATTGACAGGGCTGGATTTAAATCCCAGTTTTTCTCCTGCTGAGATGAAAGTGTGCCAGCCAGGGATCACATGGTGTGGGAGCTCTGAAAAAATAAAAGAAAGTTACTTGCAGTAACTTCCCTTTTGAGTTAATCCTTTTGCTTTTAAAAAATGTGCATTTTCAGAGTTCATAATTCATTCTAATATCTTTATTGTGCTCCAGGGTACAATATATCTAGTTTATGCCCTTTAAAAGTTGATTTTGAATTATTATAGTAAATTTCAATCGATGCCAAATAAACTAATGTTTTCACAACAGTTCTTTAATGTAGACTCTTTTGGTCTCTGCTCTGGTATCCTGCGTGTTGTATATTTTTCAGTCTAGGCATAAATGTAAATAGAGAGTAGGAAACGTGAAAGATGATTCGAAATGAGCATTGTGCAATATAAGGAGAGAACAAGGCACCAAACAGAAAAGTGTTCTAACTTGTCCTTTAACCTTGATAGTGCTTTAATTTCAAACAGCAAAGCAATTAATAGTGACAAAACTTTCATAGTAGCTGAAGTATTAGACAAAACAACTTACAGCAGTCCCTCCTCCTCCTTTCTCCAGCAGTTCGTAGGTTACATAAGCTGATTTCTTTGTTTTTCCTCTTTACTCGTGAACAGACTTCACTCTCTTCTCTAAGCGGGCTGGTTTGCATGCTTACGTTTTTCCTCTGAAAACAGGCTTGACTTCAAAGAGGAGGAGCGTGGTGTAATTGAAAGACCCAGCATGTAAACTGTCAGCATATACAGAACATCTGGGGAGAAGTCCTTTCTGGCAACTTATAGGGCTTGTAAATAGGATAAATGTGAGCCTGTCATAGGGTTATTACCATTGCAAAATCAATTCCTCGTGCAGTGGTACTGGATTATATTTGCAAACAATGTCTTCTGAACCAGGTAAGACTTAACAGGTTGCTTCTGTTTAATCTCTTCAAGACCCGAGGTGTGTTTGTGTCCAGAGATACCACGAGTTAAACTTTCTAGCTGGAAGCAAATAAGCTGGTGAACATCAGCTGCTTTATGATGCAATACAGCTGGAATGCTCTGGTGGCTTTTTCCTGCTGGTCTCAGTAAATGAGCTTGAAGTCTCCTAAACCGATTGCCTATACATCTGCCACACCAAGAACCCTGCTGCTTTTGGCTTGTTTTGCTGCTGCTTTCACCAGCTCGAGACTTTCTTAAAAGCAGATCAGTTCTGTGGTGTTTTAAAGTGGTTTCAGTTCCTGGCTTATTTGCCAGATTCGTTGACCTCTGTTCATAGCTGTGAGATTTCTGTAGGACATTTCTATAAGTAAGCATTGGCTCTAAGATTTGTATCTCACATTGTTTTAGGAAGTAAATGTTCACTTGTGACTTACACTCAGCTTTTCACGTATAGTGTTACAATATTCTGTTTAACTGATGCTTATGCTGCAAAAATGTACAGAATTGGCTTCCAGAACTAAAGAATGCTTTCTTCTATTGCACCATCCAGTGAAAGGTTTGGATTTTTTCTGTTCCATGCTTGTAACTGAGTTTTAAAGAATACTATTGAAAATACTGCTTTAATTCTAAGTGAGTGTATTTTTCAGTTCTGGAAAAATTCAGCTTAGGGTAAATTCAATCAAAAGGCATACCAACCGTAACAGCTTAATATAAGATGGCAAATATTCTGAATTAAGTTTTCCACAGAGAGATGGATGAAGCTGATCAGTTTTGGGTTTCCCTCTCTAGAAAGCCCTCTGAGACTAAAGAGAGGGAAGGGAGTCACTGGTTGAGGGATATTGAGATTTGCTAGAGGAGCTTGGACTGTATGCATGCAAATAATTCTACCCCAGCTCTCCTAAATTCAGTATTTGTGGGCATCTGATTTTTCTTGGGATCAAAGAATACTTGTTGTCAAATAATTCTGTTGGCTCCTTATCTGTTTTATGATGAAGTTGGAAACTGCCCTTCTCCCTCCAGCTTTTAATAACCAACCAAAAGGATGGTAATCATACCTTTCCTCCCACTCTTTACATATCATTTTGCTGTATCAAGAAAAGCATTTGCATGTGGATGGAGGAATCTTTTTTTCACTGATCTGTCTCTTAAGAGCTATTTTCTAGGATATGTAATGCATATTCTTTTCCTGTAAATAAGACATTAAGTCCTTATTGACTTTTCAGGAAGTTTAATGTGGTGCCATAACTACTATTTTTGGTAGTACAACTCGTCTTTCCTCTTGCCCCTTGGCTTACTTTCAGTTTACAGAGGCTCAGGCCTACAGTATACTTACATCTAACAGTGGCAGTCTAATTGTCAAATATAGGAATATAGTGGTGAAGCTGTGATCTTTGATTTTTTTTTTTAATTTTATTTGGAGATTAACTAGGTGAAGTACAAGTATATTTGTGTATGCTTTAAGGTGACATAGATTATACTATCACAGTACTTTCCAGATAGCGTATTTCCAAGTCTCCAGTTAAAAGTTATATGAAAGCAGTTAATGCAGGAGTGGACTATGGTGTAAATACCTGGCTTGAAGGGTAAGAGTTCGTGAGCTTCTACCAGTCTGTAGAATAACCTCTTAATGTCACCTTCTCAGAAAGGTGTAGGAGACCTATAGATCTAGAGCGTGCACAGAGAAATGGTGACAGCAGTAGTTCCAGTCTGTGTGAGTTTGAAATGGAGTAAACAAATAGCCCTGGACACTCCCAAGCAGTATCTGAGAGAAGCAGTGAGTTGCTTGCTGAAGCCCTGGCTGCCTTCAGTCCAAAATGGAAAGAAATCCTCCCAGTGCTGAACACTGGGACTGGGTTAGAGGGGAATAATAGCATGTCTGAAGTGCCTATAGGAAGGTATAAATTCACATGGTACTTTATTCCTTGTTATCACAATGTGCAGTTGAGTGTGTCCAGGCACCTGAGCAAAGTGGTTTTTCTGAGTACTGAAGGCCCATAACAAATACGGAAATATGTAGAATGTACCTTTTCTGGAGCTTTGACATTTTGGAGACTGGAACTTTGTAGACATGTATATATGTATTTTATATTAGTATTCACTATAAGGGAAAGCATTGCTGGAAAACTGATTTCAAGCCATGCCACTTTGAAAGGTTCATTGATACCATGACCCAGAAGTCAACAATGGACCTAAGTGTTTTCATTCATGCCATCCCTATGCTTTGCTTTGTGACTGCAGCACTGAGTCTTATGTTAGCCTTTTATGTGGTAGATGCTATATAAACAGAGACAGACAGTCTATTAGTTTACATCAATGTAAACCCAGTGAATTTGTTGAGTCTTTACTAAAAATGCAAAGTATTTATGGAATGTTCTCTTCCCTATCGCTTCCCTTCTCTTCTGGGTTTATAATTATTATAAAACAAAAGGATGAAATTTCTTTAATGTTAAGAGTTTGGAAATATAGTGCCTGTGTGTTTCTTACAGTTTAATAGTCAATGCTTGACCTTGAGAAGGACAGGTAGTTAGGAAACATAATCTTTCCTTTAGATTGCCATAAAATATTAACACATTGAGTGCTCTTGCTTGCTTGTGAAAAAGCCTTTACAGTCATGATCTATCACTGAAAAAAGCAAAAAAAAAGCGGAGGCAACAGCTAGTTTAGGTCATGTGAGGTGGAGAGGGATTGTAGTACTGCCAAACCTGGTATACTATAAAAAACATTAAATGTTTAACCTTAAACAAATGTTGCTTTTTAAGAGTAGTTTTGTAGATTTTATTTGCTCCGTGTTTTGGAAAACTCTCTTGCCCAACGTGGAAGCTGTCCACTTTTTTTTAGTGAATGTTTTGATGCTCTTTCTTCTGATGCCAAAACGTGAGGCTCTAAGTAAAACAGTAAATACTGCATAGGAGTCAGCAACATTTTGTTGGGTTGGAATTCTGCAAGCAGCTCAAGTGATCCAGTGGGCAGTTGCTGCCAAGAGGCTGCCCAGTCTCTCCCTGGGGCTTTTCCAGGCTTTTGGCCTCATGCATGAACCAATTCAGTTCACTCCCACAGCACAAAACTCTGGTGATAAAACCTGTATCCATTTGTTCTGAGCTGCAGAGGGTTACACTGACCTGGAGAGAAACCCAATGAGCCTTAGAGCTGGTACAAAGTAAGGAGTGGGAGCCATGGGGATGTGGAGGGATGGATAGGGTGAAACCTTGCACTTTTTGGTGGGGGGCTGTCTCGCTTTGCCTGGGGTAGCTGCGATTTGGATGGGAGTAGCCTTTTTTTTGGTCTGCCCTGGGGCCTTCAAACATTTTCATTTTGAAATGTTTGCAAAGTGAAGGGTTGCACATCCTTGAGATGTGTTGGTCAAAACAAAATGATTTATCTTCCTGAAGCGTAGTTGTGTTTAATGTATTTTTGCATCGCGTGACTGCTTTTCCCTCCACGCCCCCCCCCAATACATTTCCTATCCATTTGCACAAAGATAAATATTCATATGAGTATTAAGCTTTTTGGAATGGTATAGTAAATATTTATCCAGTTTTTGCATAACAAAATACTTGAGTTCTTCATCTTCATAAATTTTAAGAAATGACATTTAAAATTCATAACACAGTTGTTCTTTTTTCTGTAAAAAAAAAAAAAAAAAAAAGGCCAAAAAATCCCCAAACCCAGGACATTTGAAATGGAAGTCTGGAAAAGAGAGGAGAGAGGACCAAACAGTAGAACAATTCTGAATTTGATTCTCTCAACCAGTTTCATAGCATGAAATATAAAGCTGTTTCAATCTATATAATGTTCAAGAGGCAACTGTATTCATGTGCAGGTCTGTTAATCTGGAGTGAATTCTGTAGTCATCTCTGGCAATCCAGGGCTAAGGGATTTTCCCCCATTTGGATTTCAAGCAGCTAGTATTTGGTCCCCTTATGTAAGGATGATTATGAACCAATGAGTTAGTGTGAAATGCTGATAGATCTCTTGTTCCTTATGGAAAAGAAACAGCATAAAAGCTGGCATAATTATGGTAGGCTTTAAAGGGACCGGACAAGGAAGGTCCTTCTTGAATGATTTCACAGGAAGGCTCTAAATGTACTTAAACAAGGCTTTTTATGGCTATTCTTCACTTTTTTTCCCTCAACCAGGTCAAAAGCAGGAAGCACTTGAATTCTTGTGAAATGTCCAGCTTTGGGTTCTTTATATTGCTGGTTTGGTGCAGTGAGCATTCCCAGGGAACTGCTTGTTTTTCTGTTTCATAGATGATGGTTGTTAATTACTTGGCAGGGAGACTGAAGTGCTTGGGGAGCCTGACAGCAGGCTGGCTGCCCCAGACTTGGGGGAGGAAAGGCATTCAGGATGGAGCAGCTGGGGTGCCGCACAGCTGCACCGCTGGAGCCGCTCTGAGGGGCTCAGAGTCCCTTTCCACCCGCGCTTTGTTCTCCATCGTGAAGTTCATGATTTTGCATTTACTTGTAATCTTTCATGTAACAGGGAGTAGTGCCTGGTAGCCTGCTGTAATGCTACTGTGCAGTTAATACCCTGCTGCCTGGTCTATAATTAGGGCATATTTCAAGCCATCCATTTTTAGATAATGGTTTTTTGATTTATTTTTTTTTCCCTTTCCTTCCCTACTGTTTGCTCCAACCCCTTTGAGATATGATTCAACAAAATCAATAGTATCTAGTGGCTACTTGCTTCTGGAAAGGAAGTCCTGCCTTCCTTTCCCTATCAATACTTTTGCATCTTTACCCAAGCTCCAGTGTATCTAAGGTGAATGAAGGCATGAAACCGGCTGCTTTATTTTTTGGTGGCATTGCATTGCTGATGGCTTAACTTTCCCAGACCGCATCCTGAGGCTAGATGCGTGCCAACACTGGTGCACAGAAAGTGGTGGGAGCAGGCAGCCAGGAGGAGGGAGGGAAATGGGTGGAACAACTTGTGTCCATGACAGCTGGCTGCTGGATGAGCTTCAGGTTGACAGATGCTGGCGGGACACTTGAATGGCCTCAGCAGCTGGATGAGGGAAACAGTTTCTATCTATCAGTGATGATTTTATTGGCTTGTATTGAGTAATTGACTTCTCTTTGTATCTTTGGCTGTTGTGCATTTTGGATATGCTGTATTATGTATTTATATCTTTAAATTACTTGAATGCTCTGTGTGTGTATTTATACAACTTCTGCTCAAATCTTCTGAACTAATAAACCAATTACAGTTTCAACCTTCTGTAATTAGACATATTATTTTTTTCCCTCTTGGGTCTGTGGGGGCTTTTTGCTTTGGGTTGTTTTAGCATCCTTTTTCTAAAAATGCTTTCCTTTAGACCTTTTATCTACAAAAGTCGCTAATTTCATGTCTCAAAGCATATGGATAGTTTCTAAAATAGTTCTGAGTTGAAATGAACTGGACAGATAACTGGCAGTGAACAAGATGAAATGTCAGTGACTGGTTACAGAAGTTCAGAAGCAACATATGTAATGGTGAAATTTGTAGTTAGATCAAATTTATTTGAACACATTATTTTATAATGGCCTATGAATTATAGAAGGGAAGATATTTTTTATTGTCTGAGTAATCACTGCACTTGCCTGGTAAGTATATATTAATATATCCTCTTGAATTATTCCAGTGTTTTTTATGAGATAGCTGCATTCTTTAATTCATGTGATCCCTGTATTGCAGGTGCTCTTCTTAATATGAATTTAGACTGTGCTGCTCAGCATGGTGTCATGCAGTTTATCTGATACGTGATAAAAAGGAATAAGACAGTAAATCATCTTAAAACTTGACAAATAAAGTGAAGGAAACACAAGGCTCAGTGCTACAACCCTTGGCCACAGAAGTGATTCTTCTGTGATCAGTAAATCTGCTTACACAAATGGTGTGTCTTGCTGAGTAAATAGGAGCTCAGGATATTTGGAAAATGATGATTACCATCTGTGCAAAATATGCTGGTGACAAAAACTTGGTGAAAAATTTCAGTGTTACATAAAATAATACTTGAGGGCACATTGCTCACTTCATGCAACTCTACACAGACAACGAAAATGAAAAAATAATTTTGGGAAAACTCAGTGGAGGTGTATCCTGTTGATCTTTTCTTGTGCTAGTTCATAATCAAATTGGCTGTTAATTCAGTTGAAACTCACGAAAGCCATACAAAACGTCCTCAACATCTTCCCTTATCAAATGTGTAGGGAGCTGTAAAGTGGGATGGGAAGGGGAGCAAGTGACCCTTAGTTACAGGGCTCACCAATGTTCCCATTATCATGGTGAGAGAAGAAGTGGACATATGTGTTCAGGACACTCTTACAACTTTGTGAAATACAGTCATGTGAGAAGCAGTTTGTGAGCTGAAAGTCGCCATTGTGTGTTATGGAACTGGGAAAAGTTTGTGCTTACAAGGAGGGAGGAATTACCTGAAGTTATTTGGTGCAGAAATGAGGCAGTAATGGCAGGGTGTGGCTGCCTTGGGCGGCAGGGTCAATTTACCCTACCTAATCCTGGACCAATGGAGCTGCTGCTCCTTAGTTGTACCCATTTTTGAGTTTGGTGTTTTTCTGTTTTCTGATTTTGAGCCTTGTGGTTCTAACCTACATGAAACTCATGGTACATGGTTGTAGGGTCAGGAGCTGAAATTGCTTGTAAGCCTTTTAGTTTTGTAATAAAAGCAAAGAAAAATTATTGTCCAAAATTGCTGAGAGATACTGACATTTTAAGATGTTGAAACACAGTGCCGCAGAAAGGGACCTCGTGGTCCTGGTTGATGGCAAGTTGAATAAATCAGCAGTGCCCTGGCAGCCAGGAGGGCCAACCCTATCCTGGGAGGCATCAGGCAAAGCATCACTAGCTGGTCAAGGAAGGGGATTGTCCCACTCTGCTCTGCACTGGGGTGACCTCACCTTGAATATTATGGGCAATTTTGGTCACTGCACTATAAGACATTAAGCCATTAGAGAGTGCCTGAAGGAGGGCAGTGAAGATGGTGAAGGGTCTAGAAAGGAAGCTCTATAAGAGGCTGAGGGCACTTGGTGTGTTCAGCCTGGAGAAGAGGAGACTTGAGGGGAGACCTCACTGCAGTGACAACTTCCTTTTGAGGGGAAGAGGAGGGGCAGGCACTGATCTCTGCTCTGTGGTGACCAGTGACAGAGCCTGAGGGAATGGCCTGAAGTTGAGTCAGGGGAGATTTAGGTTGGATATTAGAAAGGTTCTTCACCTTCGGTGAAGGTGGTTGGGCTCCTCAGGGAAGTGGGGGAAGCACCAAGCCTGACAGAGTTCAAGAAGGACAATGCTCTCAGGCACATGGTGTGATTCTTGGGGTGTCCTATGCTGGGCTAAGAGTTGGACTCAGTGATCCTTGTGGGTCTCTTCCAACTCAGCATATTCTGTGATCCTGTGATTATTTTATTAAACACAAGCCATAAGAAGTCTCTACAAATAAAAGAACACTATTGTATATTTTCTATTTAGATTTTGGACTTGAGAACACATGTTCAAAGATGAAAGTGAAAACAAAGGTTTGAGGGAATGTATTGTAATACAGGAACTGAGTATGTGAAAGAGTAGTGCTTTATTCCTGTAAACAGAACTCCTCATACTCAGAGGTCTCTCTTCATATGTCTTTCTGGTGATGTGGTTTGAACATTGCTTTTCTCTGTTCATTTAAGAAACCTCCATTATTCATTAAATAGTTGATGAACAACCGCCATCAGCAAAGCCACTGTCCCTGAGTGTAGATGACTCATAACAACCTTAGTGTAAGAAATGCTGTGGTTTTGTTGGAGGGCACCAGTCATAAGCTGCTGCTTTCAAATCACAGTTATTTGAAGTCCTGCACAGTGCTTTTTGTTTTATTGGAACAACATCAGCTGTGCATGCTACATTACTGTGCTAATCCAAAATTTAAACAAATATTGAAAGATAATCCCATTAATGGCTGACTCATTTTAATAAGACTTGCAGCAGATGCCCATTTCCATTGCCTGCATGGAAATGACTATTAGATCAGAGCCAAAAGAACAAGATCAGAGCTAGACAGGACAACATCCTGGGGCACACTGAGTCTGGCTGCTGTAGCCAGCATTGGCAGGACATCTGTAGCGACTGTGGAATTCATCATTCAGTCCCTTACTGTGCACCATACAGAGTATGCTGAGACTGAGATCAGGGGATAATTGAAAAATCTTATTCTCTTAATATTTTAGTGCTTCCTGTCAAGGCTTGGACTTTATAATCTTGAATAAGTTGCCCTAAATAGATATCCTATTTAAATGTAGTGGCATCCATAGCTGGTAACTTGGCGAACTTTATGTGGCAATGACTATAAACTCTATTTCAGTATAAAAATGAAATTTGCCCTGGGAAAGATGCATGGTTTATCTTCCAATCAGAACAGTTATAAAGCTTGATAAAACGCAGGAAAGGCAACACTGAATGCTCGAATCTTGCAAATACCTACAAAACAAACCAGTGCAGTAATATCTTACCTTAGAACAAGCCAGTATGGGAGTGTTCCTGCTTGGCCTCGGGTTCTATCACTGATGCTCTGCATATCACCCCTTAGTTTATTAGAAATTAAATTATTTCAAAAGTGAAGTTGTTTCTTCTTTTAGAATGTCTTTTGTATGTTGTGCACAGTTAAACTTGCTGAATTTTGTTTCGGTTCTCCTTCTGTGTTACTGCTCTGGGTATTGTTGCAAGTGTTTCCCATACTGAGTGTTATGCATACCCAGTTTGGAAACCTCTGCTCTCTTACTGTGTAGTGTAGCATATCCACCAAGAAGTTAAATATTTTCTAGTTTTTGGCAAGTACTGTGTAATAAGTGTTTGGCCTGCCAGTTTTAAGTTCAGTAATGTTTCCTGTTTCACTTTGCCATCAGATGCTTTAAGTGCATTCACATAAAAGGGCAATATTGATACACTTTCTGCAATCTACAATTTACACCTACCATATTTACTTGAAGATTTATATAATCCATGCAGTAAATGCCATGAAATGGAGGGTATCATTTGTTTGGTAGTTCTGTTAATGTTCATATGCAGTTAGAAATAATAGCCTTATATGCTTTACATCTTTTTTATTCCCAGAAAATGGTCTGCCTTCTTCTGTTGAATTTAAATGTTTTTGCCTGTGTCTGGAGAAATACTCTGCAAGAAGGAAAAAAAAAAAGTATTTTTGCATTTTGTCAGCATATGTATCTGAACTAACCCTCTAATAGAACCTGATCTGTCCCCTACACTTTGCCAAGATTCCATTTTTCAAAGATAATTCTAAACCATGTTACTTGCCATTTATTTTTCTGGCCAGCACCTTTTTGCAGAAAGAAAACTAATTTCTTTGGTGAGACAGCCCTCCTGACTTCAGCAAAAGCTATTTTTTTCTCTTTTTGCAGTGTTGGGTTATCAACTCTTTGCAGTATTTCAGTAGTGGCTCACCACAGTAAAGGCTGGCCTGATGTTTGACCTTTAGAGCTCATGTGTGCAGAATAGAGTACTAGTATGAAGTTTTTGTAATGTTCTGCAGCTGAAAAGTGTTCACAAGTCCATCAGCACTGCAGTGGGAGAGGTGAATATGCATCAAAATGCAAGTGTGTGAGTGGCATTTAATAGAAGTTGGAGGAAGTTAGATTTTATTTTGTTTTTCATGAGAGAAACTTGGACTTCCAGACTTCCTACTCTCCTCCTCCATACTCCTAATTTTCAAATAGTTTGAGCTTAGTCCGGTTGTTATTGACACATGTTTGGGTATGCATCAGCAGTATAAGCGTCTCAGTAGCATGTTGGTTCATCTCATGAAAGGGATAAACCGGCGGAGGGTAGGTACCAAGTTAGTAGAAACTTAGTTTTGAGGGCAGATTTGAACACAACTATGGGCAAAATCTGTGGTATAGCTGCCTGGGTAAAGAGCCGCTTTCTGCCTTCTTGTCTGTGGTCAGGAAGCTGCTCACTCTTGTTCTGTCCTTGCTACAGGTCCTGTAGTGTTTGGTGAGTAAGTGGTGGTTGAATTCATCTCTATTAGTGACAATGCTACTTAACACTCTTCTGAGCTGATCAGGAGATTGTATGGCTTGGTTACTGTTCATGAACCAGTGCTAAACTCCCACCTGTGTCCAGGGATGAGTAGGAAGTATGAAGCTTTGCACTGATGTTACATGAAAATATTTAGGAGTAGAGCATCAAGACCACAACCGTTATGGCAGGTGTAATATATACACACGAGGTATACATAACTATAACATTTTACGAGAATTTATTTTGATACTTCAGTTTTCTCTTTTCTGGTAGACTTTGTTTACCTCCGGAAATACTGCATTTCTTTCATTCGGAATGTATGATAAAGAGTGGGACGGCAGTAAAAATTAGGCAGTGCTGGAGCAGTATAGATGCACTATGTGGGATGCTTGTAAGTGGGAATGAAAATAAATATAACAGAAGATTTAAAGGTATTGAGATTGACTTATGAAACTGCTGATGAAGGACCTACCCAGTACTAAAACATTAGTGTAATCTTTGTGAGTATAAATAAGCCATTTTTTCATGTTACTGGCATTTCAAGCTGGCTGATTATGTTTGTCTAAATGTTCATGGCTCCAAGTTATGTCCAATTAGAATGCTGTGAAAAAATAGATAATGCGTCACCTAGCTTTAAACATACTTGCAGATGCAAGCATGTCTGCAAGCATTTTAGCTTGTCATTTCCTTGCAGATGATAAGCAAAATAATTGAGTTCTTATCAAATTTGCAGTGTTTATTTCTCTTTTCTGTTAGTTGTTTATTACCTTTCTCCCTTACATTCTTACCTGCCCCCATTTTAAATTTACTTAAATCTTTCCCCACCTTTCTCTCTTCTTCAGTGTATTTAATCATGCCTGATTATAAGAGGGGAGTATGAATCATGTACTAGTCAACACAGTAACTGGCTGGTAGTATTTTACTGTACATTGCAGGTAAAATTTCTCAGTTTTTATAGTGCATGGGAATAGCAGAAATATGCAAATGTTCCCTTAACCAGGTCAGAAAAAATCGTAATGGGAATCTACTTCCGCCCAGTAAAAGCTGCAGGTTTTTGCAGCATGCTTGCCTTTCTGCATATCAAATGGGATTTTATGTTCTACTTTTGGGGCAAAAACTGGATTTTGTAAAGGTAGACTGTTACTACTTACATAAATGGAGAAAATTGAGCAGCCCTACTGAATTGTGTGGTGCTGCTTGTGGAGCAAGTATTTAGTGTTTTGTAATGTGCTGAATATTACATGGTTTGGACTTTTGTTATAACAAAATGTATTACTGTATTGTAATACACTTGCATACAATACACTAGATAAAGGAATTTTCACCAGGAGTTTGTATTTCTGTCACAATTTTCTTGCCTACATCACTTGAAAGGTGATATCAGTCACTGGCAAGAAACCAGGGCTCATATTTCCATGTCTCTTACAGGATGCTTTGTTGTTCAGAGAATTTGACTGCTCAGTTTTGCATAGAAGTATGCTGTGGCTAAATTTCCATTACCCTTTTCCATTCCAGCTTTACACGGCTTGAGGATGTGACACGATTAACAGAATTACTAGTTTGAAATACAGGTTAAATGTCTGCAGCATGTCCATCTCCAGAAAATATGGCTTCCAGAGAGGATGGATAATTTATTTAATGGCTTGTACAACAATAATTAGTTTGAAGACATTCTGTTTCCCCACACCCCCATGGGCTGAGTTGTTGGTGTGAAGCCAGAGCACATCCTGGGGCAGAACACCTCTTGAAGATTTTGTTTTCTGTAATAGTTGCAAAAGATCCCACTACAGAGAAGAAGCACACTTTTCTTTTGCTTGTGTTACAGTTTTGTATTACAGTGCACAAGCTTTGCAAAATGGCTTTTATCCACTGAATGCAACTGATTTTGCCCAGTCAAGTGGGGGGCATGTGATGCTGACAACAAAATTGATTCTTAAGGCCATCTAATGTTTTTGCCTTCAAGGTTTGTTTTTTAGCTGTTCCTGGTGTTGCTGGACTTTATGTTAAGGCTGTGTGTGTGCACATGTAAACCAAGTGGAATCAAAGTCCAAATACCTGCTTGAGGAGCTGGAGTTGCATTTAAATGAGCTCATCACAGCTTAAGTAAGGGCTGCTGCTGAGAGGAGTTGTCCTGTCCCCTTCCAGCCATATTCGTGGCTGTTCCCTTGTGTGAGCAGCAGTGCCAGGGTGTCTGTGTGGTCAAACTGACCCAAACTATACTTCAGCTTTCAACTGCATAGTTTCTGCTGCTCATCTCACTGTGTGGTTGAACAAGTGCTAGTGCTGGCATAGGGGAAGGAGTAGCCAGAAGCAGAAGCTGGAGCAGAAGGTGACAAGGAGGGAGGATGAGTGGCTGACCACAGAGTGGCCTGTTCTCAGCAGCAGCTCTGCAACAGTTTCTTCTTAAAGTGATTGTGAGTGATAACCTTAAACTAGAGTCAGTGCCTTGATAAAGTTGTGTCTGTAAATTAAGTTCCTGTTCTGACTCCAGCCATACTTTTTCTTAAGAAATCCTTTTAATAAATAAGGTACCAGTTAGATGGACATTTTTAGCCTTGGCCTGAACAGTTAATGGCAGCAATGCCCATTACTAAGCTGCATTCTGGGAGCTGGTAATTTTGGAGCATATTAGCTGTCAAATCTGCAAGCAAATTAGTTTTCAGAAAGGTCTAAGACTTCACACTTTTACCCTCATTGCAAAGTTCTAAGAGTGATCTGAATGTAGGTTTATAAATTACATGCAATTGCCTACCCAATTTGTGCATCGTACTGATCCCACAGGAGTTATTCCTTTTAAATTTGTTTCTGAATTTAGGATGCCTCAATTAGGGTGTAAACTGCTACAGTATGTATGAGATTCTGTAGGAAAGGGAAATTCAGCCTGTCAACTCTTTGATGGAGATGAGGAAAACTTGCTGGTACAACTCCTTGTACCATCACCTTGGTCTTTCTAAGAGTTTTCAGTACTCCCACCTGAATAGGAGAGACAGATATGGCACTGAAAGTACCTTTTCAGGAACGTTTTGAGGAATGATGTGGGACAGAGCTCCCACTGCTGTAGTACAATATGACTTTTTGTGTATGGGGATGATACCCAAGGAAACAGAGGAATTTCTGCCTCGGTGTTTAATAGGAAAAATCAGTTTCTAAGAAGTAAAGAATAAACAGTTGGAAATATTGTTGGAATCCACAAAATGCTGAAGAATCCCTGAGCAGCACAGAGCAATAGCTGTGGTGTCGTTTTCCACTGCTGTTCAAAGAGCAGGCTTGGCTGTTGCCTGGAATGCCTTGATGTGGTGGATCTTGCCATGGGAGAGGGAGTTGGATTAGATCAGAGCATCCAAACTTTGCAGAGCAGTTGTTCAGAAGATAGAGGATAACCTTGTGAAAAAGTTAAATGGAGTTTGGATTTGCATTTTATGGAAGCATGCAAAGACAACTCCAGTAAAGGCATGCAAGGGTAAAATGGTGGCAAATAATAATAATAATAAATCGTGGTGCCCAAAATCTACCCCAATCATGTTTTTAAATGAAAATAGTTATGACAACACTGCAATAAATGGGCTTTCTTCCTTTCCCTCGCTTCTCCCACAAAAAAAGTTGTAGATTTTTTTGATTCATAGGTGAATGAATATTGACCTTAGTGACATCTCAAAGTTCTTCATATTATTATTTCAAGGGTTTTTTTGTGTTTAGAGAAACAATTGCTTTCACACCTTAAATCAAGAGGCTTCTGTAATCACATTCTAATCAGTTTTTATTACAGTTTCTATTGTTTGAATATGCTTTCCTCTATGTTTTCTTCCAGATTTCTTAACAATAGCAAATTTCCTCAGGTCCTATTAATCAGAATAAATTCCATTTTGCTAGGAAACAGTTGGCTGGCTCTGTGCTTTGTTCTATTTTTTCCCCAATACTTACATTGGGGGTCCTTTCCTACCAAAAAAAGTTGCAATACTTTTGGATCCTACCATCAGTAATAAAATAAACTTTTTGAATGTATAGCATTTTGTGCACACTTTGAATGCAGAAGTAGAATAGCCAAACAAAAATGCTGTGTTTTCTACAGTTCTGTTGAACAAGCACTTTGACAATTGAGATAAGAGAAAAGTCTGAAGATTGTAATCTTTTGATCAAAGGGCTTAGGCTAGTCATGGTGGACATATTTTTTTCTAATATCCAGTTCTTCAAGGTTTAAACAACATAATAAATTTCAGTGAAAGGCAAAGTGTGTTTTTAGGATGAGACACCCTTAAAGGGAAGACAGATATTTTCATTTTCTCTGTAGAGAAGTCTTAGCACCTCTAATAAATGTGTTTGTAGTCGTCATACCTTATATTTAATCCTGTTTCTTACCCTTGCAGTTTTTTTTATGCATTTATTTTTCAGGCAGCAGCATCTGTCCAAAGCCCTTAATATTGTCTAGAACTTGTGCAGCGGGTGCCACAACCAGGCTAGTTGAGCAGAATGTACGCAATGAAGTGGCTCAGGGAATAAATGGAAGTGTGCCAGTCAAACAATCCCCACATTCAGCTTCAAATCCAAAGCCACAAGGTAAGTAGTCTCAAATATTTTTGTTAGGGAAGTTGTTCTTCACCTCAGACTTCTAAGAGAAATAGAGCACCTTGAAAGAACTGTATCTGTCAGAAAGAAAACTGTAGGGGAAGTGCTTTCTAGTGAAATACAAATGTTCTGCAAACACCTTATGATCCCGTAATTTCTGTCTTATTTTTCAAAGTATTGCTGCATTGGAGCTGGAAGGTTTTTACACTATTCTTGAACTGGAGAGTTTGATGGGCTGGCTTCAAGGCAGGGGTGATGGGGATGATATTCAGGGCCTTTGGAGTTCTAGCAGAGCTCCAGAGGAGCCCTCCTGCTGGAGTTTGTGGAAAGATGGGAACTTCATGTTTGTGTAGTAAAAGCTGACCAGTAGCGTACATAGAGTAGAAATATATTTTCCTTGTTTCTGTCCATAAATAGTATCTTCACTTTCTAAAGCTAAATAGGTCAACCCATATATATAATTATGTATATATAAATACTTTATATATGCATACTTTATATGTGTATATGTATAAATACCCATATATACTTCATATATGTATAAAGTCAATATATATATTGACTCAAACCACAAACCATCTTTTATGTGATCTTCTCAGTAATATTGGTGAGTCTCCTGAAGATTATCATAACAAAGAGTCACTACATTCCAGAAATCTTCAATTCAAAGCAAGTCTAGACTGATGTCTTTTAGAAGTGACATGCAATAGGAACCTTGTTCATCTTTAAAGTTAAAAAAGAGTGACTTTAAAAGACTTATATCATGATGCTGTTCAGTGAATTGGATTCTGAGGCACAGGGCTGATACTACAGAAACAAGAATTATTTATAGAAAACTAGATGCGGTAGTTTGACCCTGGCTGAATTCCAGGTACCAACCAAAGCTGCTGTCACTCAGTTCTATAACTGGACAGGACAGAAAAAATATAACTAAAGGCTCATGAGTTGACATAAGGACTGAGAGAGAATCACAAACCAATCATCATCATGGGCAAAACAGACTTAATTTGGTGACATTAATAGGATTTATTAGCAATCAAAATCAGAGCAGGAAATTGATAAGTAAATCAAGACTTAAAAACACCTTCCCCCTCCCACCCCTCCTTCATTCTTTGGGCTCTGACTCCTTCCCCCATCACAGGTTGTTTCTGCCACTGCTCAGGGAGAGGAGTCCTTCCCCTGCTCCCCATGTAGTCCCTCCCACAGGAGACAGTTCTCCATGAACTTCTCCCATGTGACTCCTTCGCATGGGTCCTTCGTGAACTGCTCCAACATGGGTCACTTCTCCATGGGGTGCAGTCCTTCAAGAACAAGCCGCTCCAGCATGGGTCCCCCACAGAGTCCCGAGTCCAGCCAGCAAACCTGCTCTAGAGAGGGCTCCTCTCTCCACGGGTCAGCAGGTCCTGCTTCAGTGCAGGCTTCCCATGGGGTCCCAGCCTTCCTTTGGACATCCACCTGGTCCAGTGTGGGTCCCCTCCATGGGCTGCAGGTGGGTCTCTGCACCCCCACAGACCTCCATGGGCTGCAGAGGGACAGCTGCTTCACCACGGTCTGCACCATGGGTTGCAGGAAGAGTCTCCTAAAGGTTGGTGAAAGCATCCACTGCCTTTGCAGGTAGGTTCCTTCACCCAGCTATTCCTTGAGATGATAGCTGCAGACTCTCACTCCAGCTGTAGGGGGTTCCCTGAGCACCTGTTTCAATTGGAGGATGGTAAGCAGTGTGGAGTGGCTGGGTTTTGGTCTCAGGGTTGCTGAAATCATTCATTGAGTTCACTTTCCTTTCTTGTAGCTGACTAAGGGAGTAACCTGGAGACTGTAGGAACCCCTGAGGCAGCCTAGGGGCATTTTATTGGGGTCAGAGATGGATTTGCATCCCCAGCTATCTAAAAGATAAGCAAAGGGCTCCAAAAAAGAAAGGAGATGAGAGCCAGGGCCAAGTTTGTGCCTTTGCAGAAGGGATTTTGCCAGTTGGTCAGGTGAAATGAGTATCTTTTAATAAGTCCTTAGAGCACCTCCTCCTGCTCCTTCCAGCTGGCAGTGGCTCTTTTGGACATTGGGGAACCTTCTAACAGCTTCTCACAGAAGCCACCCCAACCCAACACACTAGAGCACATCTCAATCACATATAGAAACAAGAATCACACGGGGTCATCATGTAGTGGATACAACATTCTGTGTATCACTTATTGGGAAAATGCATCTTGAATTTTGCATCTTAATGTTAAGGGGGGAAGAAATTTTTGGGGTGTCAGGAAAGTTTTGTTTATTTCAGGAGAATGAGAGCAAAATATTTTTTGTATAGTTTGTTTTTATAGAACTTTTGCCAGTATTGTTCAGTAAACTAAGATGTTTTTGCCAGTTATATGTAAACATTACTTATCTGAGTAGCCTTTCTGCACCATTTCCTATGTCTCTGAAACAAATTCTCTGCAGCAGTTAACAAGAGAACATGTGTTCTTCCTAAGAAAAATATTGTAGGAATCTGCTAATGGATAAATAGAAATGGGTAATCAATAAAAAGATTTTAAGCTTTTCAAAACAAAACAAAGCCAGCATAGTTATTATAGATGTTAGCTATTAGATCAGTTAGGAGTTGTATATTATTGGACCCCATTCATTCAAGTAGCTATGCAGCTGTTGTTGCTCTTTCCTAGCCATGACTTGTGTGTTTGTCAATATTGTTTACTCCAAATTGTACCACAGCCAGTAATAGTGTTGTAGTCTAAGAAATGCAGCTGCGTAGATTATATTTAATCATACTGTTTTAAATAGTATTTTGTGTCTGCTTTGCTCGTGAGCCTGTGTCTTTCTCCATTTATTTCTATTAAATATGTGCGTCAGATGGAAATGCTATAGTTGGTTGGTTTGGGGTTTTTTGTTGTTTTTTTTTTTTCTTTTTCTTTTTTTTTCCCTTTTAATTGAATTGAAGCAAACCAAAATAAAACCACTGAGAGAAGCATTTGGGAGTCCAAGTGATTTAAGCAGACTAGATTGCTCTAGTTAATTGGTTTAAAAGTGGTCGCTATATATTTTAAAGAGCTTTTTGTGCACAGGTGCAGAAACATTTTTGGTTTATAGTAGTAGGAAATATTCTTCCAAATTGTTGTTCCAGTCATGCAAATACTAAATGTCCTTTCATAGTGAGAGGAAACAAGATGACAGACCTGAATTGTATGCCAGTATATTTGGGTTTGGATGAACTAACTGCAAAATGGCCTTCATCTAACCTACCAAAATGCATATAATTAAAATGAGAGATACTGAAATGACTTGGAGGTTGTTTTGCAAGTAGAGTACAGCTACTTTCAGTAAACTTAGTTTTAATAGAGGAAATAGAGAGAGAAATAATATGGAGAGAAAAGGTCCAAAATCTTGCATTTGAAGTGAACCCTATTTTTGTCTGTACTTTATCTCTGAGAAGTAGTTTAAATATTTGGAAACAGTTCACTCCGGGTAGCTAGGTCAAGTGAATAAATTTCTGCTCAGAATCCAATATAAAATTCTTTCTTTTAATTTTCATTCTTTTCCTCTGGCATTTCAATGAGAAAAAAAGCTATCTGTCTGAAATGCTGGCAGTAAAGAGCAATTTTTGTTCTCCAGTAATTCCTTCCATCAATTTTTGTTCCTTCCATCAACAATTTAGCAATTCATATGTCAGATTTCTGTCTCGAGTATAGTTTGATACGTGAAAATCTTTGGAAATTTGGAACAAAGCCTGAAACTGGATGAAGACCAGTGAGGGAGTTAAAGAAATCAGGGCTGTGGAGCAAAGCAGCCGCAGTCTGTCCCAGCTGTGGAACCTGGTGCTTTGCCTTTGTACCAATGCAGTATGCTCTCTGACAAAGCAGACTAATCCAGACTGGAGGGGATGAGTGGAAATAGCAAAATGTGCTACCAGGTTCCAAGACGAAGATGATGCATGACAGAGGAAGCAATTTGTTAAATAATTTAAATTTTCCCCTTACCTACAAATATTTTCAGCAGTGATCCAAACCTAGCAATAGCAGAATGTATGTAGAATGACATGTAAAAATTGACCTTTTTTTTTTTTCCTAGTTTCTTCTATTCCTTGTTTTTTGAACCTCTTGCATGAGTGTTTTTATGATGCCCAGTTACTAAATACTGGGCACTGAAACTGTTGTCTGTACCAGGCAGCTTTATTGTAGGATGCAAAATATATTGAAATGTCAACACTTCTTCAAAGCAATGAAGTGTCTTGTCAGTTCAAGACTGTGCATCTGTTGCTCATTTAAATTTTTCTGAGAGCTTAGTAGTTCTTATGAATCTCCTGCTGAGACTGAAGAGGCATTTTTGTTTGAGTTGGAGATTAATTTCCACTCCAAAAGACAGTCTGGTTTCTGCTACTGTGAAATGATAAGGACACAAGACATTTAACATGTAGACTTCAGCATCAGTTTTAGCTGACTGTCTGCTGTGTAGCATCAATCCTGTCTTCCTTTCTCAGTTAATTATAGGATATTCTGAGATTTTGAAAATGTTCAGTGGCCTAAGCCTAAAAAAGCTGAGCAAATTCTTAAAGGTTTGAAATGTAGACTGTGCTTCTCTGGCAAATGAAACTTGTACAATTAGAGGTGAATTCAACTAAACCTGAGAACTGTTCCTAGGTAGGCTTCTTGAGTCTCAGTGGTGCTTTAAGAAACCTGTTACAAAGTCTCTTTCATCAATAAAACTGCCAAATCCCAAATATTGTCTCTGGGAAGAAGACAAATGAGAGAACAAAATGCATCTGATTATTATTGGTCTTCTTTCTTGATATAGCATTGGAAGATATTTCTTCTGGTGTGATCTAAAAATAAGGAAATGTACATCTGAAAGAGAAGATGACTTTTTCTCTCTTTCTGCTGAGTCCAGGTTACTTGTTACTTAATATTGTTCTTAAGAGTGTGAATATTTGGCATCTATCCAGTTGTGCTCACTTTATCCTCCTGAAGGTGGTGGTGGGTGACTCAGCCAGGGAAGCTCTAGTTGCTTGCCACAGAAACTTCTAAAGGTATTTTCATTGAGTCGAGTCACAGCAGCATTTTTAACTATCAGGAGCTAAACACATGGATGGAGATTGAACACCTTACACTTTCCAAGGGAAGAGATAAATACCTTTGCTAATATGCTTTGGAGTCCACAGAGGTGGTTGTGCTTTCTGAGCCATTTGTAGCATTACCTCCCATTCCCTTATGTATGTGTGCAAAGTCAAATGCACAACTAGGCACTGCAGCATAAATCTTCCTTATGGCTGGTGGGATACAGTGCAAGCTACCTGAGTACATGGTGGGGTTTTCTTTGAGCAGAATATGCAGTTTGTGTCTCCTAATGAGCTCAAAATTCTACAGTATAGAGATGAGTATTTATAGACTCAAACAGAGCTCTGTATTACGAAGGTTACTACAATGGGCCAGTCTTTTCTTTTTTCTTCCTTAAGATCCTAGCTGTGTGCACATTGAAAAATAATCTGATTAAAACAAAACACTACAGAAGTACATTGAGGGGAGCATTAATGGAATTTATTTTCCATAATCCCTGTTAACAAGGCTGACCTTACAGGAAGGATTGGGGTTGGGGTTTTTTTTTAACGCTGCCAATTCTTTTCTTTCCATTGAACTTGTGACTATCTTCTCTCCATTGCTCTATTTCTAAACCATACAGTAGCTACAGCAGCAGCTGATTAGGGAAATGCTGCCTGTTAGATGCTAATTGGAAGTAAAGACTAAAATGTCTTGCGTAAGTGAATTGGTCTGGCTGTTTGGTGTGTGGTTCTCTTCTGAGGACATTACAGGGATTTTCAGTATAGGGGGATTGTCCAGTTTGACCAGAGGTTCCTCATGCTTGCCCTGCATAAATGTTGCTAAGTTGTGGTTTTTCAGTAATAGCTGCAAAAGTGTGTGACACCTCCACAGGATGTCCTAGAATTTGATTTTTGTCCCAGTGGATCCAATGTAAAAATAACTTCCAACTAATTCCTTCTGCTTTATCAGTAGACATTAATTCCCTATAGTTTACTAGTTTTAATACCCTATAGTTTAGTAGTTTTAATATATCCTTGTGAGGGTATTAACATTTTGTGAGATGTACAAAAGAATTGAAGAGATGTATGAGTTCATTACATAAGAGATTGCACAGGAATGGGGTTATACAAAGTCCATTGCAAGAGCCAGAACTGTTCCTACAGACTCTTGTGGTGCTGGTCAGCAAATCCACTCAGTGCCCCCTTTCCTGCCCATCTCCTCCCTGAGGGAACGGCAGTGCTTACACTCAATTATGTGTCCTGCTTTTTCCCAGCCCGCTTATGTCACCTTTTTCCGCTGTCCCATCGCCTTTGTCAGTGCAGCAAGCTATTCAGAGCTTGGACAATTATCTGATGCTCATTGGCCTAATTCTGCCAGACCTTCTCCAAACTCCCTGAGAAGAGGGAATGTAGGGAAGGCTGCTGCCCTGCACTGCAGCTGCCGCTGAGAAACTGCATGCGGCTTCTCAGGAGGGACTTCAGTTGATACTGAAGCAGTTACACAATTTAATAGTCTGCTTGTTTCAGGGTTGAAATGTAACTGTTTCAGAAGTGATTCTGAGTCATCTTTCTGTTCTGCATCATTCCTTAAACTTGCTTTCCTTGCTTGTGTTAATAGATATAACGCTTCCAAGAGCAAAGCGTGCACATATGCACAGTAAAAGCATCTGATCTACAGTAATTGTCTTCCTTCTCCCTCTGACTATTTAATTTATCAGCATTTGTAGTTGATATGATTGACGTCTAAAGCTTTTTGTGGTAAATTCATTTCTTTAGAGAGTCCCTCATGGTACTTCTCAAACTGTAGCAATCACTACAATCCCACTTAAGTGCAATTAGGTTATTGGAAACAGACAAATAATACCTCCTATAAATTTAATGTAAGGTAGAGACGGAAAGTTGCCCTTAAACTGGAAGAAGCACTGGATTATCATAGTCTGTGATTAGTATATTTACAAGAATTTTTTCAATGCCCCTTTCAAATGTCAGTTGATGGGATTTAAGCTCGTCCCTGTGGTGCAGGGGTTTTCCAGGGTAAGTTAGTAAGCTATTCTAGAGTCAGCAATGTGAAGAACGTGGCTTTTTCACATCCATCTGGTGTGTATCCTGTACTAGTGGGGGTTTCTTTTCTGCTATGAGAGAAGCATGTGCTTCCTAATGGCAGTTCCGTCCTTGTTCCCTTCCTTTGTAATTGCCGGAGGGCCAGTGCCGATGGCGCACTGGAATGGGGTGTCTGTGGAACAGTGGCTGAGCCCCTGGGGCCACTGACAGGGCATTGGCTACTCCTGCCGATTTATACCTGCCTTTTAATACATTGTTTTTTTTCAATTTCATATCAAATGCTTTCATTTACCCCACAATATGTTTTGGGAATACGTGTGGGAATGAACAGAGTTGGAAATTAAGAACCTTTCCATTAAGTATTTCTTTTGGATGGAGCTGGATGTGCATTGCTCTGATAGTAGAACACATTTGGGCCCTGTCTGTGACGTGCTTTTGCTGCCCACAAATGCTGCATAGTTGCTTAAATGGATAAAAGTTAAAGATCTTTAGCATGTGTGAATTTAGTTGCTTTGTATGTCACCTTGTCTTTTGTGTTCTAGTCACTGCTGTATTAAACAGTGGCTGATCATTAACAATCTAATTACAAGGACTTAGGGATGGGGAAAAAGCAAGAAAAGTAAAAAATATTTTCAGGGAGGTTTTCAGCAGTATAATTAGACAAAGGTTCAGCAAGTAGAGGAAGTTTAAAGCTGAAGGCAAATACCTTTTCCATTAATGATTATTATTGAAGTCTCAAGGGGTAAGTTAAAGAATGAGAGCACCAGAATTTTGGGGCAGCAATTTAAGTCTCTCTCTTGAGCTCTACAGTACAGCTAGGTCTTTTGTGCTTAATTCTTTTTTATTATAAAGCCTGTGTTTATGGAGGCCACTTATGTATTTACTACAGTACACTATAAAACCAACCAAACACGGCAACTCCCTAGTATTCTAGCTTGTCATATTAGCATATGGATCTGCTTTCAGTAATGAAAGGTAACAAGATCCCCAAGAGTGCATAAAGAACTATATGAAGTCCCTGTATTCATAAAGCAACTTTAAGGTTAATTAAAGCCATTAGCATATCTTTCTCATTACTGCAGTAAGTTTTTATGCAAAAGTGTCATATGTGAGAGTAACCTGGTCTAGTGGAAAGTGTCCCTGCCCATGGTAGGGGGTTTGGAAGGGATCTTTAAGGTCCCTTCCAACACAAACCATTCTATGATTCTGTATTCTGGCAGCTCAATGAAACATGAGTGATTGATTGTTGTTGTTGTTTGCAGTGCCTCCAAAGCCAATTCATCTGCAGAAGGCAACATACCAAACCCCCAGGCATAAAGCTTTAGCAAATCACAAACCAAGAATGGAGGAAGAGACCCCCGCTGCTGTTTCTAGTGTTGCAAAGGAAAAGTCCAGTAAAGTGTCAGATCTCATCAATCGTTTTGAGGGAGGCAGGTATGTAACAGAGTTTGAATGGATTTGTAACTCTGTTGTATGTGGATTGCTGGGACTTGAACCTGTGAGGGGGAATGGTAGCACAGTAGTGCTCACACCCATCCCTACCAGAGGGCCTGATGGCAAAACTGCACGTTTTGAAATCATGGAAGCTGATTGTGTGTTTGATCTGTACAAGACATGCTCATTCATAAGGTGCTAGTCTTATCTTTTCTTTAAAATGGAAAAAAAAAAAGAAACAAACAAACTTGTAGCATTTTTAAAACATGCAGAAAAATGTTAGGGATTTGAAGTAAGTGCTGGGTTTAAATGAAACATTGAAGCTAGTATTAAATTTTTCTGTTCCTGCAGAAAAAAAAACCACTTGTATACACAAACAGAAAAACCTGAAATCATAATTTTCTTTTCACATTCTTTTAATCTCTTAGATCATTCATGTGAAGAGGGTGAACTCTGACTTATTTGTACTGATGTGGCATACATTCTCTAAATGGTTTCCTTTGCAGTACTCGATTTTGGAATAGCTCAGTGTTCTTGCATTTTGATACTGCATTTTACAGGAAACATTTGGACCTTTGGGAAACATGAACCACAGTGAACAATGCTTTCAAAAAATAGTGTTACTTGCATGTCTTTAATTAGATGTATGTGATGCATCTTTAATAAGACACATTATAAGCTCTGAAACAGAAGATTTGAATGTATCTGCTCTGTATAAAGAGAGCAACTTCCCAGAAAGCCCATGACAGAGGAACAGCTCAAGAAGCAGTCCAGTGACACAGTTGAGCATTACAAGTTTTGGATGTGGTTTTCTCGTTTTTCCATGGGATACTGGTGTTCTGAAAGGATGCTCCCTGTGGGAATGAGTGCATGATGTACAATAGAGCATGAGCTCCTGAGGAGCCAGACTATTAAAACTTTTATTGAAAGAATTTCCCCTCAAGATGGGTGGAATGTAGTCCTTCATATGGAAGCAACTGAGCATTGTAAAAGTGTCTTTGTTCATTGGAATAGAAATCATTTCAGAGCTTCATCTGCAAGAAACCTCCGTCATTAGGCAGAGATTTAATTGTATTTGGTCGTGACAGGAGTTCACAGATGGGAAAAAGAGTTTACTGCAGCACTGGAAGTCCTGTGAGTTCTTACAGCACAAGTCTTTAGTGCTGTTATCACTTTATTTCCTAGTCTTCCTTCAAAGTATCATTCAAATCTTTTAAATGGTAGAGTATTCTTAGAAAAATCAATTTTATCCTTTCTGTAAGGAAACTCCTCAGGTTCATTGTATCCTACACCACTGAGCCCTTCATTTTTTTCCTCCTGGACTTGCCTGCTGTATTGTAAAGGTACTTTTTCAATATTACACAATCAAAGGAAACTATAAAGAAAACAAGAATAACTTTCTTGTTCAGACCTTTAAAAGTATGGACATTTTGTGGACTTTGGGAAGTTGAGTTGCTTCATCATTCATTAGGTACACCCAGTAATATCTGTCCAATGACTAAATTCTCCTCAAGTCTATGATCTCTGCTTATGAGAAACTTCCATAATTAGCATGCTGAGTTCTGGAATATCCTGCTCTGGCAGTGGAGGCAATTCCTGTTTTTTGAATGCGCTCAACTAACAAAATATGTCTTCTGTGAAGTTGGAACTTCACTTCTAATTAGTGGTCTTGAAATGGCTGGGTAGCATATTCATGAACTACAAACTGTAATTGTCAGTTATGATAACTTATTTTCACTAGTTTGTATGGCCCACAAACATGTAAGCATGGCAAAAACTTAATTAAACCTCTTTGCTCTGTGAAGGCAGTTGAAAAATGTAGATTAATTTTATCCTGCAGTTAAGTTTAGTGGATAAAAAAAAAGCATAGTCTTTACACAACTGAAGAAAAACTGATTTAAATTTTTTTTGTTGTATGATGGAAGAAGATCAAGGTAGTATAAGTTATTTTTTCGAGCTCTGTCTGTGAAACTGAAGAATGTGTTTGCAATATTTGTGTAAACTGTCCTATAAATAAGGAGTAAACACATAGTTTGTAAGCAGTTATCATCTTTCCAGAAGATGAAAGTCCATACTAGGAACAATGTGTTAGAGGACAGTTATGATACTGTATAGCAAGTTGAATGTGGCTTGTTAAATGCACTTCAGGTTCCAATTATTTTTTAATTTATTTTTTCCTGAACTGTAATGAAGCCAAACACTTTTACAGAGCAGGGTAGCATTTATATTGGCCTAAAAGTAAAAATCTCAAAAATAAAACAGAGAGAGTGAAAGGTATGAACAGAGGATAATATGTTTAAAACAGAGATAAAATGTGGAGGAAAAAGACCTTCAGAATTGTTGCAGCATGATGGAATGATACTGCTACATAAGGAAACTGGGGAAGAAATGAAATAAAAATTTAAAGTTCCTTCTCTAACCTGCTGAACTAGGGAAAGGGATGCGAAATGTTCCTGGGCATGTTTATTCATTTATTCTAGCTAAAGTGTAGTTAGGGTTAGGGCACAGACTACTTGTTACTTTAAGCAGTGGACAGGGACTTGGGAGACACGAGCTTTGCTCCATTCCCAGCAATACTTTCTGGGACACTTTGGGCAAACTGCTTCATCTGTCAGGTTTTTTTGATTTCCTTGTCTGTTACATGGAATTAATAATAGAATCATTTAGGTTGCAAAAGATCATTGATCCAACCATTAACCCAGCAGTGCCAAGCCCACCACTAAACCATGTCCTCAGGTGCCACATCTGCACATCTTTAAATACCTCCAGGGATGAGGGCTCAAAGTCATCCCCGGGCAGCCTGTCCCAATGCCTGACAATGTTTTCAGTGGAAAGTTTTTCCTAATTTCCAATCTAAATCTCCCCTTCAAATGAGATTCAAGGCACATGAGGATGCAATAGATCAATATGGTTGGTGTTCTGGGCTTCCAGTAAGAGATGTGTGTTTGTGTGTGTTTCAGTGTGTTCCAGGTCTCAGTGGCCTGAACTTCCTAATATTAACACAGGAAAATAATGGTTTGGGAGGAATTGGTTATATGGTGCAACACTCCTACTCCCCATACCAGATTGTTTTAAGTCCATGTTTAAGTCTTCTATCATTGATGTTTTGTTTGTTGGTGATTTTAGCTCATTGAATCCTAACGATTTGAAGAAAGATTCCTCTGTTCTCCGTATTACTAAATCTCAAGGAAGATATGGGTCAACACCATCAC
The DNA here is from genome assembly GCA_035583185.1 of Anabacerthia variegaticeps. Taxonomy (NCBI): domain Eukaryota; kingdom Metazoa; phylum Chordata; class Aves; order Passeriformes; family Furnariidae; genus Anabacerthia; species Anabacerthia variegaticeps. The sequence continues at coordinate 61,339,062 of JAWWEW010000041.1, read as the reverse complement.
CTCAGCCAAAAGTCCCCTCCCAGTACTCACTACAAAAACAGGGAAACAACAATACTGACAAAACTCAGGTTGCACAGCTCCACACAGCCAATGGAGTAGTAGCACAAGACCAGCCGGAGGATGAGGACAGGAGATTACCAGATCGTGGTTCTGCTGTGTCCACCCCAGTTCCAGATGACGCCATCGACAGCAACTTGATAAATGGGGAAGGAGAAAGTACTCGCAGAGAGTCATTGCAAAGTATGGCTACCTGTGAAGAACAGATGCTTAACAGCTGCTACAGGACTCCAAGCAGTGATATGCTGCTCCCATCCGAAAATGAAACTCTAGAAATTAATACTAATGTGAAGGAAGAACCAACTGAGGAAATCAATAAACAAGATCAACCTGTAGAAACAAAGGTAAAAAGAGAAGTTGTTCCATTCCTGATATATTACTACTTTGTGCATTTTCTCTTGGTTTTTATTCACAAAAACAGGCTTCCAAGAGCAGGTCAGAAAGTTGAAAATATTTTGGTTGTTTTTCCTCTGGAAAAAAAAAATGGGGGGAAAAGTTCTGCTTACCTCTTCCCACCCCCTGCCCTCCTCTGCTCTTTCCCTTGCTTCTTTTGCTCTTTCCCTATTAGCTATCTGAGGTTTAGAAAAAGTGAAACTGAAATATGTGGACATGTTTGGCACTATGCTTTGTCTGTGCCAGACTACAAGTGACACATGTTACTGGTGTATATGAAATAAAATTTCACATGTAGTAAACTGCACTGACAGAGCTTCAGGCAGGACTGTTGTGTGAATCCATAATTTGGATGTAGTTGTCAAGTCAAAGCTGGAAAGGCAGTGGCAGTCTGCTAGCTATCAGCTAGATGCAATGTTCAGAGTATACTAAATATATAGCAAGGACAACTTTTATCTGATGAATCTGATCTTCCTTGTAAGGAAGGTTTTGAATACTTAAGAGAAGTAAGTGGGTGGAAGAAAATATGGCTTGGGAAATTAATTGCTGAAAAACTGTGCATATTTCCACTTTTAAAAGTTTGCTTATGCAGGTTTCCTTCTTGTACTGAAGCAGTGAACGAGATTAACAGCTCTGGTCCAGCTGTGCCCTGTGTGACTCCTGGCAGGGGGAGCTTGGCAGACCCTCCTGGTTTTCCTCTTCACCACAGAGCCAAACAGCTGAGCGCTGATAAAGCTCCTCACTGCTGGTCAGGAGTACACCTGCATCAGTTAACTACAGACCTCCCAAGCCTCTCAGTTTGGTTAACTAGGGGTCATGTACATACGTGCTTGAAGGCAAATTCTCTGAGTGAGAAAGGTGAGTCTCTCATGCATTATAAGATGAAGTATCCTTGGTAACAACAAGAAGGTGCTGGGGTTTGTGAGTTTTCTTGTTTGTTTTAGAGGTTGTTTTTTTCCAGTAATGAATGAATGCTATGATTCCCATCTAAACCTAAGCCTGGTCACAGTCCAAGGCACCTTTAGCCTGCCACACCTCTCATTATGTTTCTCTCTCCTGTTCGGTAATGCCTGTTTCCCCTCTCTGTGCCTACAAAGTGCTGAATTCTCAGTGGGCAATGCTGTTAAGCTTGAATCCAAGTCATGCAGTAAGGTGCTGGCAGCATTTTCAGGAAAAAGCTGAAATGGGAAGCAGTTCTGCTGTAAAGTTCAGGAAGGAACTGGTCAAATGCTAATGGCAGCAATCTCATTAAAATCTGTCTTTGAGCTGCTGGAACCAACACGTGATCTGTCTTACATGGACAAAGTCAGCTTGTGAGGTGTAATGTGACTGGTACTAAATGAATTGTTCACTGGTGCTTGAAGGGTAAAAATCCTAACCAAACCCATGCAGGATGACTTCTAAGTCTGCTTTGGTGAAGAACTGAATCTGTAAAACTGACCCGGATCACAGCAGCACTTCCTAAAATGCCAGCTTACTTGTGCAACAAGGACATCCCCCTCAGTATAGTGAGGCGAAGAAGCCAGTCTGACACAGAATGATCTAAGAGCCACCCTTTCCACAGTCAAACACTAATTTAGTTTGGATTGATGCAACCTATAGGTGGAAATCAGCCCTCTGGGGGTCTAAGTAGCTGCTGCCATGCTGTCTGGAATAGGGGAAGAGTGATGAGCAACAGGACTTCTGGTGGAGCTTTAAGTTGTTTCTGCATTCAAGCAGGCATTGGTAAGAAGTAAGAGCATTAGACAGTCTGATTTTGCTAAGCACCCACTTAGTCATTATAGAACATTAAAACTGGGATGCAGTCCAGTTGAAGTTGCACTGCACAGGCTAACAGCACTCTTCTGCCTTTTTTAATTAAGAAAGTGTAGGTTCAACTGAGTAAAAGCAAACAGAGCAGATGTATGTTAGTCATAGTCAAACTTTATATTATGCATCTGATATATGTATTTTGGTACTGATGCAAAGTATCTTGTCTCTTGCATGCCATATTTCTTAATTCAGGAAAGGGAACAGAGTGGTTGCTCTCTCACGTGTACAGCAGAAGGAATCTGAAGTCCACTGCTGGAAGGGGTGAATTAAATTGGGCAGTGGTGGAAAACCAGGGCAGAAATTACTTTTCAGACTTGAAAAAGAAGACTTACTTTGAAATAGTGTTGTTCTTAAAATTATTTTCCTCCTCTTATCACTGCAGTTCTGACTAAAGACAGATTATTTCAGATTCTGGAAAAGTTGAGCAAAACTTAGTAAATTTGGCAGCGATCTGAAACATCTTCCCCAAACAACCAGAGTAGAGTATGCTTTATTTCTTTTATTTAGTGAATGAGTTTGAGAGTAATGAAACAGAAGTATAACAAGCAAAGAGACAATTAAATGTGAAAGGTTTCCTGCCTTGCAGCAGAAGCACCGCCTGTCACAAAATTTGATTTGTCTAAAACGCAGAGGCTGAATAGTACAAGAACATCCCAAGCAATTCACTTCCTGAATAACAGCTTGTGGGCAATCTGCTGCCAGTGCTAACTGAAGACAAGAGGACAAATGTTTCAGTGTTTGTTGTGAGACTGGTAGGAAATAGGAATATAGACTGCCTGCATGCCACAGATGGAAAAGAATCCATTGTGCATCTTTAATAAAGTCCTTAGGTGATGTCTTCTTTTAATGGCAGTGTTGGGGCCTCTGATGTTTCAGATGCAAAACCTGGTGGAGATCCTGTATTTCTAAATGTAAGGTGAAATTTTCATTTAAGTAGGGTGAAATTCTTTTTTGTAAAGTTAAATTTCTGCCAAGAAATGTTTTACTGCTAAAACACTTGAGAGGTTCTAACAACTTCTTGATTCTACAACTTTTTGGTCTTCTTTAGCAACAGTGACATGAACAAAGCTGTGTATCTCCAGCACCCAAAGTAAATGCATTAATCTTCTTGTGAGTAGGTGCTTCTTAAGAGATACTGTGATCTTTACTTCTTTCCTGGTTGCTATGCAAGTAAGAAGCAAGCGCAAATGTAAATTAAATTGTATTTGTTCATACTCTACATCTCTCACCCTGTGTTGCTTAATATGGTCTGTCAAAGCCCCTGGGGCAAGGTCTGTGCCTGAAGAAGAGTGAATCATATACAGCATCACTGTTGTGTTGGCAGGAATAGTTTTCTTGACAGGAGATGGCTCCCGTTTGGTTTGGATAATAAGAGAAATAATTGGAATTTAGGCTTACACAAAGGCTGCTTTAAATTAGCCATTTTTTTTTTCAAGTTTAAGACAATTGAAAAACAATGTTAGGAAATGTGTACAAAATGTTTGTACTTTCAGCAGCATTTTTCATACCTCTTCTTAATTTCAGAGTTAAAAATAACTTACCATAATTTCTTAAGCATCTGTAGTAATGTAATGATTCTAATGATGTGCAGCTTTGTACTAAGGAATATCTAAGTAGATCCAGCTGAAATATTTGCTATAAGCATCTGTATAGAGATGCAAGTTTGCAGTCCCTCCTGATGTACCTGTTGCTATTTTACACTTCTGATATTTTGGTCAGCAGTTGAAATCATGGGCCTGTAATGTAAACATCCTCTAGATAGCATGCTAACCATTTCTGACGCTAACCATTTCTGCTTGGTTTCGTATGCTGAGTTGTCATGTGTTACAGATTGTCACAGAAGTTTGAAATGTTCCCTTTAATAATGGAGAAGTTGCCTTCCCACTTCCCCTCCCCCCGCCAAGAATTTCCTAAAAGAAAAGTAGCAGTACAGTTTTGTGTTATTTTTGCACTGATCTAACCCTGTAGGTGGGTGTTCGTATGTTGGAATAAGAACATGCCATTGTGATTAAAAGACAACTCATCTGTGGTGTGCATTTTTCCCCACGTAGAGGATCCCTGTGTCAGGTAGTGCAATTGATGCAGAAAGGAGACTGAGGTTCAAGAATTAGGAAGGTGTGTCAAGTTGATACTGAGGATTGGAAGGCTGGAGTCAGCTCATTTCATGTGATGTTTTTGTTATGTTCCCTCTCTGAATTGGTTCAGGTAATCTTCTGAAAACTATGGATAGCAGTGCTTAGGGAGAAAGTGGGGTTCTGGGGTGAGAAAAAAATAAAATTAAATTGCTGAGGAACCATCAGCCTCTGTGGTTTTGTGCCTCAAGTCCACATGTGAGATCCTCTGTAGAGGGCTGCACTAACCAGCAAGCTGTAGCTGTAATAGCTAATCATCCAGCTCCCTGCAATGTCTCTTGACAGCACTTAAAACACTGTTCTGTAGGTTACTGTGGTTGCTATGCTGATTTAAACAGATTTAATGAACAGCTTTGAAGTCACTATTGAAAGCCTGTATTTAGGGAGGAGGTTTGCCATGTAGCAGTATGACTATTAACGCTGCAGACTAGAACTGAATTGTGTTGAAATTTGGAATACTTATTGAATACCTAAAAGGGTCAAATACCCACTGGAGTCCCTGAAATAGAAGACTGTACTTTAATATTCTGTATTCTGCAAACCATCTTTATAAGTGTACTTGCAGATATTTATCATGCTCTTGTGGAAAACAGTGTGCAGTTTGAAATCAGAAATCACTCTTTCAAGCTTTCCTCTTTATATATATATTTTTTTTTTTTTAAATTAAGGCTTTCTACAGTTTATATAGAACTTACTGCTTTCCCAAAAGCACTGTGATAAAACTGCCATTTAGGCATTAGGAAAGACTTGGACATCATTAGATATGAACAGATTAGCACTAGGTTTGGAGAAAGAATTGTAGTGGAAGTGTCATTTTGTTGAATCTGACATTTGCAAGCCTGAGGCATTTTCCTAATGTCTTAATATTTTAGAAGACTGTGCTTTCATGGTTTGTTTTGAAGTAATTTTGCCTAGAAACTTGTAATTATACATTCTAACATATTTAGTTTAATATTGAAATATGAATGAATGTTTTAAGTTTTCATTCAGGGAAGGAATCAGAAATACATTTTGTGGAATAAAAGGCTTTAAAATGAAGACTTCCCTTAGGATGCAAAAATGACTTCTGTAAGGACTTAATGAAGGAGTCCTCTGATTGCAGTCAACAATTACTCAGCAATGAGTGTACTGATGAACATAAAACATTCTGTACAGTATTTTCAATAATTTTGTTGTGCAAAGAACATGCAGATCCAATAACTCTTGAAACGGAGTTGGAGGTGAGCAGTGACTACTCCCATCTGTTCCCTCTTAGGCTGCAAATCAGTTCTTCCAGCTCTGAAAGGTCAGTGGTACTCAATTACCAGGATGTGAGCTGAGCTGTTAAGCAGGGAGTTGGTGCTTTGGCAAAGATCCCTATGCAAACTGAGAAATATTAAATGTTTTAGGCTTTGAATTTTGCTCAGCAATTTCGTTGATTTTTATCATTTGCTGACTTTTTATTTGTTGATTAAACTGCTGGGAAGTTTGTGGGTTTTTTTTAAAATTGGTGTCTACTTCAAAAGTAAATGTGAAACTTGGATTTCAGTTGCTTTTTGGACTGTAAGGTAATAATAAGTCTTCAAATTTTTTTTTAGTATTAAATTATGCTTCTTTCAGTATCCCTAAGAGCTGCTTTTATTTTCCTTCAGGAGACAGATGAACAAAAACGTCACAAAATTGCCAGTGAACTTCTGCAAACAGAAAAAGCCTACGTTAGCCGACTTGACCTCCTAGATGGGGTACATTTTTCTTGAATTTGCTTTTATTGTGTTGCCTTGAATTCACTCAAAGGGCTATGTGTAAGTGTGGGTGTAAGTTATGTAAGATGTGGTATGTCTTTCCCATTTTGCTGATTTTTCCAGTCAGTTATTTGCTCTCGCCACATGACTTTGCCTATGCTTCTATTTTAAGACTACTACATTTTTTTAAAGTATTAGAATTTTGTGGATATTAATTCAATATGTTGCCTGTGTGTAGATGGCACTATAAGCAATAATATGCTGGTAGCCCTTCCAAAAAGAGGATAGATAACCGTGTCTTGGCTTCTGGTGAATTGGAAAAGGGTATCATTTTATAATGTTGAAATCACCCACTCACTAGAAAATTACTAAATCCTTCTATCCAATCAGAATTTTTCTTTAGTGCCGAAGAACCTAGGAAGTTGACCATTCCAAATGGTATATCCTCTCTTTTTCCATTATATGTTTAGACTAAGTTGTATTGAATGAACAGAAATTACTCCTCCTGCAAGGAAGGGGTCGGACATGTACACTTTGTAGAATCTGATACCTCCTAAATGTGAAAGTCTGTATTTCTTGACTGTTTTTCTTTCTAAGTTTTGTTTACTTACTCACATTAGACATACACATTTTACCTGGATAACTCTAGCTTTGCATTGCCTCACTCCATTATATTTTCTCAGGCACCGCTATTTAAATTTCTCAGGTCAAGTGCATAAGTCTTGTACAAACAGTTGATGAAAAGTAAAAAGTCTCAACTGATACAATAATTGTTCAGGCTGTTTGGGGATCTAAGTAATTGTCCTCCTGAAAGTGGATTTACATAGCAGGTTCACATTGTGATGGATGTATGGTGACTTTTAGAAGCCAGAGTATTGCAGAAAAAAAACATTCTTGGGTTTAGAGAAGTCTAAAAGCAAAAAAGGATAATGTTTAGTTTGCTCACAGATTTTTCTGACGGGCAATGTACAATTATTTTCCTTGATGCCTTCATAAGTGCCTGTTTCCCAAATATTAACTGGACAGAGTTACGAAAAATGAGTTTCAAACACAGCTGCTCAACTGCTGCTAATGAGAGGAAAGTAGAAGACTGAGAAGGGACTGTTATATTTCCGTACTTGGTTAAAAAGTTTTGTAATCTTTGTGATCTTCAAAGTAGCCTGTCAAAATTTAACTACCTATCCTCTCAGAGATGCAGCAAATTGAGCATGTTTTAAAGTATACGTGAAAGTGTATGGCTTTTTTCCTTTTATGACACTGCTGCTGTCTTAGTTGGCATGATCAAAGTTCCTGTCTTCAGACTCTTGCAAGTTCTTACCCAAACTTCTGAAGCCCCTTCTAGGGAGGTGCAGTCTGTTCCAGCCTGGGAGAGGGAGACAAGGGACAATAGACCTCCATAAGTACTTTTTTTATATGCATATTAACAGATGCACATGTCTCTAGCCTTTTTGTAGCTGCATCTAATCAGGCAGAGCCCACTGATGAGGAAAGAATAGATGTTTTTTTTAAAAAAGAGACTATAGTAGAGTCCAGTCAGAACTGGGCTCCTTCTGTCCTGTAAATGGTATGTGGGGACCACTCATAGTTGGCCAGCTACTTTGATTTCAAGAGGGTAAAGGGATACAGCATACAAGGAAAGTGACGAAACATCATGATCAGACATCATGCTGATTGAAAAGAAAGGAAGAGTGGAAAATATGACTGGGAGCCTGGGAAAGCTGAGATGATCTAGCTGCTAAAACAGACAGGATGTCTGGAGTTGATCCAAAATGGCACTACTTCAGTTTGGCTTCCCTTATGTCTGCTCTGCCGGCAGTGCTCTCTCAGCTTACAAGAAAGAAAGTGGTGTGTAAGGGGAGGAGAAGCTTTTCACTTCTGGTGAGGAAAAGAAATAAATGAGTTCCTCATTACCTGTCTATATTATTGAAATATTAATCTTGCCTCAGTTGTAGCAGGAGGGGTGGATAGGGGATCTTCCATTGATTAAATATAATAGGCTTATAGGTTTGGGGCTCTTTTTGTGTATTGCAGGTATTCTATTCCAGACTCCTTGAGGAAGCCAACAGAGGTTCATTTCCACCTGAAGTGATTAATAAAATATTTTCTAATATTTCGTCAATAAATGCCTTCCACAGTAAATTCTTACTTCCAGAACTTGAAAAAAGAATGCAAGAATGGTAAGAGGCAATTCGCTGGTTCATAGTGCTAAAACCATGTCTGTAGAAACTCTGTTGCAGGGTTGAGGTAGAGAAGGTACCTTCATAATTAAATGCTCCAGGCCGAGGAAGTACTGTGGGTAGGAGAACATCTGCTCTTCCAGTCTTCATCAGGATCTGACTCAGCAGAGGACTTGCATCATTTGCTCAAAGTAAAGGACATGTATCTCACTGAAGCCAGTGAGATTACTCATGATCAAATGCCTTGCTAAATTAAGGCTTCAGGCTAAAATTGTGTGCTACCTGATAAATTCATTGTAAGTTGAAATAAATAACACGTATGTGGTTTATGCTAATGTTGAAGCACTGTAACCTTTGTCATTACTGCTTTCTGTAATAAGATGGGATTCATTAAAGAAGAAATTACAAATATTGTTTCATCCAGTTGTTTCACCTCAGCACATGTTTGGGTCCTTTATTCCATCTTACCTAGACTTTATTCTGAGGAATTCAAGTGTATGTCCATATATAATTTCCAGTTACACTTTCACATAACTCCTTTATTGTTAAAAAAACCCCACACTAAAAATGAGAAATAATTTATTTTTCTGACATATATGAAAATCCCAGATCACAGAGTGGTGCTTTAGACAGCAGCTATATGTCTTCTGACTGTAAGATGATTGCCCTTTAAAATGATGATTCTTTAAAAATAGAATAGTTACCATGCACAAACACATGGTAGCTCTATATAGTCTGTAATGCAAGAAAGTAAATAAGTCATCATGAAATATAGGAAAGCTTAGAGCTTAATTTGTGTTCCTTGCAGAGTGACTGTTTAAGGTAAACCCACCCTGTTCTTTTAATCAATTGATAAAAGTCTGATAGGAAATATGAATGCCTGGATTGCAATAGAGTGCATGCTCAGAAGCAGTGGAGTTCAGATGTTTGAAAAACAGCTTACACTACCTTATTGCAGTGCTGTACATATTGGAAATTAAATTCATGGTGTAATCCTAAAATTCTTCTCTAGACACTTTACGGAGCACAGAAGATGGATTGCGCTACTTTACATATTTGTAAAATGCTAAATAGCTCACTTAAATTATGTGTATAGTTATATAGCTTCAAAAGTTGAAAAGTCCTTTTGCAGATAAGCTTTAACTATTGGTGCAAAGCTCATAAACCTCATCACAAGTATATTTTCCATGTTGCTTGAAAACAACCTTTGTACTAAGACAGCCTGTTTAAATGTCCTTGAAACATTATGCTTTTGGGAGGAGTTAGAGGATGCAGTTGAAGAGAGCTCTGATCACTGCTGAAAGAAAAGTCTGAGATAACTTTTTCTTCCCATCACCAGTCTCTGAAATTGTCTGGCACAGCAGCTTCTGCCAGCTCTACAGAGTCTTTTCTTGGCAGATCCTCTCATTAGACACACAAAATTAAGTATATTCTATGGGTAGGTTTATGTACTTCTATTATTCTTTAGCTTCCACCAAAAATAGCTGGATAAAAATTTCTGACACTTCTCTTGAGTTGTGGTTTGTTTTGAAAACTTACAATAAAAATATGTAGTATTGCAACTGGGAAAGCAGATCAGAAGCAGATTCTTTCTTGGCAGAAAAGGCAGTGTGAATCTGAGCTTACTGGGTAAAAATGAAATTGGTAGTTTGAATGAGTTGAGCAACAGCTGGAGCTGAATCTCTCTTTTACAACATATGGCTTGAAAACACTGGAAACAGCCTTGTAGAAATGTATTTCCCATGAAAATAGTATAACAGAGTGTAACAGTGATCCTATTTCATACAATTAAAGATCATGTATTTCCAACCCTGCTGCTGTGGGCAGGAGTACCTTTCACTAGACTATCAAACAAAATAACTAGGTAAAATACCTTGAGTCTTTTGTACCCAAGGATGGCCAATAAGAGGTACTTGGGAAGAATATAAGAACATGACACAATAGCCTCTTGGGGTAGTGGTGGTGGTGAAGAAATTACTTCACTGGTTCAACACAAAGTTTTGGAATCTGTGTCAATTAGAAGCCACTACTCATGATTTGTTTTGCTTTTGAAACTGCAACTTTGGGTTTTGTTGGGTGCCTGTTAACTTGTATGTTGGAAGGGAAAGCAGTTGTTCTGTAGTCACCTTTGCTGTGGTGTGATTTTACAGACCTGTCCTCAGTTTTTTTGCAGACGTGACAGTTTGAAATGAGATGATGCAAACCTTGATTAGTAAGGTCTATGTTTTAGGTTTTTTTCTTTTGACCTCTGGAAATATATTCACATTTCCTTCAGATTTGTTGGAATTGGCATAATTTGTATTCTATTTTAAGTTAAAAATTATGTTGCTATATTGCAATAAATTGACAGCCTGGGGAAATGACATTCAGTGAATCAAAAGAGCCAGGATTTGTTTTAAATTGCTACCTTGCCTTTGAAAGTCTCTGTCTGCTTGCATGTAGAGTGGCTGAACAAATGTGGGAAGCTAATTGAGGGTGGAGAGCCTTGGCAATTTCAGCGACCAGGTTCCCACCCTGTCTTCTCCCCTAATTTCTAGGTCCAACCATAGCACAGACCTCTGCCAGGTGTTACACAGGTTCTTTCTGCCCTCTTGGAGGCAGCTGGTACTGGACCAGTTTTTGACAGTCCTGCAGTATTCACTATTCAAATAACTTTTCTGCACAGCTTTTCTCTTGGAGAAGTGGTGTGTTAGAGGAGACTGTAGAAGTAATTGCAGTAGATTGCTTCACTTTAGACCACTATGACAACATTGATTTCAGACTTTCAGAAATCCAGAGATACTGAGATTCTGAGTGTGTCCTTGAAAATGAGACATGAAATGTTCTTCCCATCATAGCTCTTGGAGATGCACGTGTGCCACTCCACGTTCCTTGTGTGCATTGAGGGTGCAGCTTCTTTCAGCTTCTCCATCAGTTGCTTTCCTATTCTATTTGAAGATGCTATCAGGAGTTGGGAGAAATGTGGGAAAGTTCTCACAAAAGGCTAGAGTCCAAGAGACACTCTCTACTTCATATGTTTCATTAAATAATAATTTTTAAAATTGTGAATGCAAATGTTTATGTAAGGCAGAGAAGGGAAGCTATATAGTATGGACTTAGTCCTCAAACAAAACCACAGGATAGATATTTTAGAGGTTAAAGTATGGTCAGAAAAAGATAATGTAGTTGTAAGAAACTGCAAATAAAATAAATTAGGCCATGTTTTATAGACTAAACCTTTCAAGTTTTCATTATAGCTAGTGCTCTACGTGATCTATTATGCTTATACATAATTAAAGAGAATACAAACACTCTTCCTATGTTAATTCTGGTCAGTTTTAATGATTATTTTGGAACTCCCTATGAGGTGATCCCAAACAGGAGGATTCTCTATTGAATGCTTGAAGCCTCTTATAACCTTGTGTGACTTCTTTTCTTTCCTGTTTGCTCTGAGATTCCACCCTCTTACTTTGCAGGACTACCACCCCTAGGATTGGAGATATTCTGCAAAAGTTAGCTCCTTTCCTCAAGATGTATGGAGAGTATGTGAAGAATTTTGATAATGCAATGGAATTGGTGAAAACATGGACTGAACGGTCACCTCAATTCAAATTCATTATTCAAGACATTCAGGTAATGGGGAGAATAATGAGAATAATGTAGACCTCTAAGTAATACAAGCATATATAAAAATATGTAGGTTTGTGGATGAAAAAAGGATTGAAGAGAAAATTAAATACCAACTCCCATAGAATTAAGGGTTTTTGTTTCTGTGGGCTTCATGCTGCCTTCTGTTTCTTCTCCTTCTTCCCTCATTTGTGCAGTCCACCCACAAAATTTCAGACTTTTCTCCTGCAAAATAGAGCAACAAAGTATAAAGGTTGAAACACGTGAAGACTAAGAAATGTTGCATTTTGTTGTAGTTACCAAACATAGGTCGTTTTATCCTAAAACATTATTTATCAGCGCAACTATAGATCCTTGCTTTGAATTCTTAAAATTGTGTTGTTGGCTCCCAATAATGCTGAGCCACAAAAGGTAAAGAAAGCTTAATAGTCCAGCAGTGCAATGCCCTTGTCAGAGGTTCGTTTCATACCCTCTAGTGCTCCCTGTGGGTGTCTCTGTGAATTGGCAGGCATGTGTTCCACTGCACACTGAGCAGTTAGAAATAGGATAAAGTATTCTTACTTAAATTTTACTGCTCTGTGGGGTCTTGTGATTGTAAGCTGGGGAAGAAAGCTATGTGTATTTTAATGTAATCTTTTTTTTGCCTAATCTAATTATATCTGAGATTATGGAAATGAATATACGGTTTAAAACACTGTTGAGGGAGTTTGTGTTATGAATGAAACTCAAAGCATTGATTCCCCCCTCAGAAAGGTAAAATTGTAGCCCATTTAAGTGATTGTTTCTAGTATGTGGCCATGAACTGTTCTTATTAATTCAGAAGTAATTCTCTTTTTGTGTTATTAGAAACCTGACTGAAAATACAATGGAGTTTAGGAGATTTTTTTTTTTTAGTTAGACTTTAACTGATGGATTGGATACTTACTGCTGGATACTTAGTGATGCTTTTACAGTTATTTTTAGGAAAGATGTTCTAATTATTTAGTTTGGTAAAGTAGTTCCGTTTTCTTTCAGAAGATCTGTCATGCATATTTCAAAATACATTATTTACGTTTCATCAATCATAACTTTTATTTTACTATATCGTAATAACATTTTTGCCTGCTACATTGAAATATGTTTACAATTTTTTAGAAGGAAAAAGTGTGTGGAAATTTGACATTGCAACATCACATGCTAGAACCAGTACAACGCATTCCACGCTACGAGATGCTTCTAAAGGACTACCTAAGGAAATTGCCTCAGGATTCTCTAGACTGGAAAGATGCTGAAAGTAAATATCTTTAGGCCATTAAAAGAGCTGTAATAAGATATTAGTAAGAGAATACTGTAAATTAAAGATGTTTCCAGGAAAGATAAGCTGAAGAAGTACTTGTGAAAAGATTGATAGAATTTCTACAGGAGAGTTATAGGATTCTTCGAAAAAAGTCTGTTTGACTTGAAGTTAATGGAAAAAAAACCACAAAGCCCTTTGTATTCTCCTCCTGGAGCACACAAGTTTTGCCTTCGTTTTGGAATAGCACACAGGTTTTGAGTTGTTTGCTTTGCAGATGATCAGTGCTTGTGGTGATGTTTGTTTGTTTGTTTTGTTTTGTTAACATTTTGATTTGCTTTGTGCACATTTGGAATGTATAACTGTTATTTGTAAAGAAGTGAAGTCAGACTCACTGTATTTTTAAGATTCTGCAGGGAAAAAGAACAGTCCACTTTTAAATTTCTTCCTCTCTGTATTTACACAAGAACTGTTCAAGATATTTCCATGGATTGTTCAAAATCACTTGCCAGATAATTTTTGGGCGATACTTAGTTGTTAGTATTATTACAGTAAGCACTTGTAAGATGAGCTGTTTCAACTGAAAAATATAGTTTGACTTTCTGAACTGCTTTGAGAAAAGAAGGAAAAGTCACAAAAAATGTGATTCTAAGTGCTGTGAAGGCCAGAGTAATCTGCAGTAATTCTCTTCTGATCTTTCCAGATTATAATTTCTATTTAGTAGCTGACTTTATTATGCTTTGCACTTTACCTTGTTTTCTTTTTATTGAAAACTGAAGAAATATATTGTACATTGTAATTTACATAAAAACAACAAACATTTTTGTGGAATTACCTTTTTTTTTCCTATTTAATACATAAATATGTAAAAATGAAGCTTTTTGGTTTTACTATTTTCTTTTTTCTTCTGTCTAGAATCCCTGGAAATTATATCCACTGCAGCAAGTCACTCGAACAGTGCAATTAGAAAGATGGTAAATGATCCTTTTTTTCCTGTTCACTTTTCAACACATTCTATTTGAGTATTTGGTGAAGCTAGGAGTGTGAATTGCAAATCTTCTCTAAAATGGCAAAAATTGGTTTCCTTGGTCAAAGTGATTGCTCTTATTTAATATATTTATAGAGCTCCTGGGAATGATAGGCAAAGTCTGGCACTGTGCTTAATTCCCTCAAGTAGAAAATGGGACAGATTTAGTTCCTCTGGGGTTCAAATAACTGATATGGTGCTTAATTCTTAACCTGTTTCATCTATTTCTGTCCATGCAAGGATAATATTTGTAAAGAGTGGTTACTGCTTCTGTACCCTATTGGACAGGCACAATAGATATTCATTAATATGTGAGAACTTTTGGGCGAGAAATAATGCAGGCCATACGTATAACTGCATTTTTAAAATTACCGAGGATATAACCTGTCTAAAAGTATGTCTGACTTTATCAACTAAGTTAGTTGGTCAGGCCACACATACCAGATGTATTTTTATTTTTCAAAGTTAGCATTCTCCAGACTTCAGCACCCATATTTAATTCAAATGTGCCTAAAGATCTGTGCTTTCAATGAATAAGTTTTATAACTGTATTTTCACCATATAGGAGAATCTAAAGAAGTTGCTAGAGATATACGAGATGCTGGGAGAAGAGGAAGACATTGTGAACCCTTCAAATGAACTGATAAAAGAAGGACAGATCCTTAAACTTGCGGCTCGCAATACATCTGCTCAAGAACGGTATCTTTTCCTAGTAAGTATGGTGGCCTGGTTTGCAGGAGTGGCTGGACACCTTTTGAGACTTGAAAGAAATACCAAAGAGAGAGGGAGGTCCTCTCTAGTTGATGTTTAGGGTGGGTGTGCTGCTATACAGAGCATGTGGGCCGTGGTGCCTGGGGTCATGGGGTGACTCACTGAGCTGGGAGGCAGACCCAGCTGGTAGTGGTCACTGTCACTGAGCTCCTGTTACACAAGCTCTGCTGAGGACGCTCCATGGCTGCAGAGGTGCCCTGCCTTGCTCCAGTGCTGGCAGGTTTGTTTTGGTGCTGCATTGGATCCAGCCTATGAATGTTTACAGAGGGTAAAATGAATCACTTGCCAGACTGCTTTTCCTGTGCTCGCTGCAGTCCCTGAAGTTTCAGAGCTCTTGTTTGCCAGCTCACAACCAGATTCCGAAGATTATTTCAGGGTGACCCCATGCTGAACAGGCTCACGCTCAGTGGGCTTCATTTACTGCTGACTCCCTGGCACATCCTGTCCTGGCAGATCTAGTGTTGTCCTGGTATCCCCCAAGTCCCTCCAGAAAACTATTTATGTGGCTATGTATTATAAATGAAGGTCCTAGAGCATTAGAACTTTGACATTCTCATTAAACTGAAATGTAAAAGCTTAGGATTTTAATCCTGATAGATTGTGTGTTGAGGTCCCAGTAAGGCTCATGGTCCTGTGGGAGCTTGTTACCTTGGCAGGTCATCCTCTCATGAGGTGCCTGTGTCCTGTCTTGGAACCCACAAACTACAGCCATACTCCTTTACAATTCCCTTGGAAAAGGTTTGATGTAGTTGCTTTCCATGCATTAAAAGTTGCTAATACCATTTTGCTTATGGGCCTCTGGCATTGCCTGTCTTCTGGTTAATAAATCCTAGTAATGGGTTGCTGAGGCACAACTCCTGCTTAACTCTACTTCAAACAAAAGGAGAAATCATTGAATAGTATGACCTCAAATGGGGCTAGACAGCTGATTAAAATGATGTTCTCTTCATATGAGAGGTAACATGTTCAAATGTGCTGTATCTCTGATACAGACTAGGCAGTAGGCTAGACAGGATTTCTATGAAATAGGATTTAACTGGAGTGAGTTTTTCTTTTTAATACTTAATTTTGTGAAAAATGTAAGGGGAAAAATGTGAGAAAATGAAATACTGTAGATCTGATTTAATAACTGTGT
Organism: Anabacerthia variegaticeps; assembly: GCA_035583185.1. Taxonomy (NCBI): domain Eukaryota; kingdom Metazoa; phylum Chordata; class Aves; order Passeriformes; family Furnariidae; genus Anabacerthia; species Anabacerthia variegaticeps. The sequence continues at coordinate 61,322,958 of JAWWEW010000041.1, read as the reverse complement.
TTCTAGGCTTAGACATTTAAACATTATTTAAAGTTCTAATCTTTAATAAAGGAATATGTCTTTGTTCTGCTTATGTACTATTTTTTTCTCCTGTTGTAGGAAGGCTTTCAGGGAATAAAAACTCTAAGAAATGGTCTTCTGTCTTGGATAAAGGACACAAAATGTCCTCAAATAATAATAGTCACAACTTCTGCAAAACCAAATGGATTTGGTACAGGATAAATATAAATGTGTACACTGAAGAAAAGAGTTCTTATGCTGCAATTTAGAGTAGGTTTTGCAGTATTGAGGCATAAGAATGGGGGTTTTGTTTAGAAAAGCTTTACAGTGGTATATAAAATCTAGTCTGAGTATAGTTTGATAATAGATGCTATGAAGACTGTTGCATATGCAGAACAATTATTCTTAAATTCACTGAAGCTTGTCCTTTAATCTTACTTCTCAATAAAGAAGAAAGAATTTGTTTTATATGAGAACACCAAAGCTCTAATGCATCAACTAATCAGGAAAGAGCCTGCTTTCTCACCCACCAAGTCTAGCTTTGCAATAATCACCAGCTGTCAGTGGATAAACTGTGGCTTTACCTGTATTTTTATTAATGAATACCTCTGTCTTTATTTTTTTCCTCAGTTTAACAATATGTTGCTCTACTGCGTTCCCAAATTCAGCCTGGTAGGATCAAAGTTCTCAGTTCGGACCAGAGTTGGCATAGATGGTATGAAGATTATAGAAACTCATAATGAAGAATATCCACACACTTTTCAAGTGTCTGGAAAAGAGCGAACACTGGAGTTACAGGCCAGGTAAGCAGTATTTTTAGCTAGTTTTTGGAGGATTAAATATATACACACGAAAGACTAGACTAATAGATTTGGAGAAAGATGCAGTGGATGTCATTAAAATAGCGATGTTTTGAAAATAACCTGCCAAAAATATCATAAATTGTTAGTCCAAGAATCTCTCTGAGTAGAAGATGCATCTACAATGTGTAGCACATTGTCTGACTTCACAGAAATACCTAAGATAGCTGTGACTGGGCTGGCTGGAAAGCTGCAGTGTACCTATTCAGTGCCATGGCAGTCTGTCTGACTGAAGTGTTTTTGGACAGTGAGTGTGTTAATCACTGGTGCCTCTGGAACACGAGCGACCTTGGTACAAATGAGTCTGTTCACCTCAGGGCAGGCCCACCCAACAGAACTCTCCACCCTGGTGAGTTTCTCTCCACAGAACATAGTTTTCTGCAGCAGTAGATGGGCATCTGTTTTCCTCTCTTCCTCAGGCCCCTTTCCAGTCTATTTGTTTTCTTCCAGTCCCAGGTATCAACCTTCTTCTGAAAGGCAAGTTCTCCTTTTAGTCCTTGGGTCCTTTCCCTCCAATTGCACTCTTCCAATGGGCACTTTTTGTGCTTTTCTTATTATTGCTTGTATCCTCTGCTGAGGAGGATACTCTGCTGAGTTACCTTCCCATTAATTTTTTGCACTGCTTAGAGTGAATCTTTTCTGTCTAGATTGCCCTGCTACAAGTAAAGTGGGATGCTTCACCTTTCCTTTTGGACTTGCTTAAAGATCCTATTCCTAACAGTCAGGATTTCACTGCAGAGAGGCGAAAATTAAATAAGTAGGAAGATGTCCATGGCAGATACAGTTCTCTGTTGGCATTATGGATTTGGGGACAAACCATAGCTTGCTGGCCAATGAGCTCGCCAACTATTTTGCTTTATGGAAAAAAAAGCTTGCAAAATTTAATGAAAGTTACAGTGGTGAATATGCAAAGATAACAGCATATAGATATTTGCCTACACTACCAGTGATTTTGAAATTAGATACTTTGAAAAATGACAGGAAAAATCTTTGCATTAAGGTCTGCAAGACCTCTGGGATGTGTTTTTGGCTATCAGTCGCGTTGCATGTACTGTAAATTGCTGTATGATGGCTTGCTAAGTATTTTGACAGTTCTTATATACCTGTTTCAATGGTGAAAGATAATATCTTGCTGTAATGTTTGTGAAGCATGTTTTAATTGGAAGAAAAATTATACAACCAAGTAAATTTATTTTATTAACTTTCCTGTGTTAGCAGTAATTGAAAGTTTATTGCATTAGTTTATTTTAATTGTGAGAAGCACGTTTTCATCTTTTATGATCATTGTTAGAAGGCTTTAAGTACAAAATTGTGAAGGAATAAGTACCAAACAAGATCTTATTCAATTATATTAGAATAATATTTATTGATGGATGAGTATTGTAGATACCCTATACCTTAATGTCCTTAATTCATGAACTTCTATTAACAGTGCTGTAAAGTGTAGTTTACTCTTGGGGTCTTCTTTACTAGTAGGCTTTTTTAAAAAAATTTTTTTCAGACTGCTATTGGAGTACATTTTAAATTACTGTTTTTAAGCAGCCATTAGATTATTTCTCTGTAAGGTTGCTGATCTGATACATTAATAGCTCAGCTTTTGGTTTTTATTATAAGCAGGTGGGAACAATGGTTTTGGCTGTTTGGACAGGTTTCATCTGCCTCGTATGCAGATGGGAGGTGGAAAGGGAAGCACTTGTTTAGGACCCTTCTTGCTTGAAAGTTATGCTGATACTGCAGAACAACACATGAACAGCTGTTTTCTTGAGATGTTGTAAAGCTCTTTTACATCCTTCAGAACAATCCATAGAAAAATAAAATTTTGTGTGACTGATACTGCATGACTGCAGAAGGATTTTTTCCCATCACAGTGTCCAAGAAAGAGGCCACTTTTGAAGAGCCAGATACACTGCACTGTTAATTCTCATTTTTCTAATTTAAAGTTTGCAGATGAACTTTTTCTTACTAGCACTAGCCAATAGTATTATTACTTGTGATATAAGATGCCTTTCCAAGGATTAGAATGTCAAAGTTCTTTTGATATATTTTAAAGGCAAAACTGTCATACAAGATCAGAGTTGGATATGCTTTGTCTCTCATCTCTGAGAGACACATTGTCTGTGTATCTCATCTGTACTTATTGCTAAGTCATCTGTAGCTGGTCTGATGCATAAAAGGGACATTTCTGCTGTTTGGTTTAAAATATTAAAATATGTTTTTCCTTTAGTTTAATTGGATGCTCTTCCTGTCAGTGTTGACAATAGCAACAACAAAGAAGCATTAAGGAAATTGCTTTGGGGAGGCAGTGAGATTTAAGAGGTACACAGGAGAAATATGTGCTAGTATATGAACTTATACAATGCTTAGTGATTGCAAATTTGTGAAGCCTAAGATCATGCCTTCTGGTTTGGTTTGGTTGGTTTGTTTGTTTTTTTTTTTTAAGTTGGACAGTTAATAATTAGTATTGTTTTAATTTAAAATTCTTGAGAATTACTTCAGAATCACTTGCCTTTTGCAAGAAGTTGTTGATAGTGAGTTAATGTTTCCTGAATTAGTCTTGGACTAATGTGTCAAATATTTCTTTTAGCTCTGAACAAGATAAAGAAGAATGGATAAAGGTAAATTCATCTACGTTCTTTATTTTCTAATCACTTTTTCACTGAAGCAATCAAAAACGTAATATTCCTATTTTCTGTCTGTACCTTCCCTCTGCTGATTGATAACTGGTCAAAATGCAGAGTCTGTTTTAAATTTAAATTTTTATGTTTGAGGAATTTCTCCACTGTTTCTTTAGGCGCTGCAGAGTACTATTGAAGCTTTTCAGCAGAGGAATGAAACTTTCAGAAACGCTATTGCTAAAGAATATGAAGACATGCCTGTTGAGGTTTCTGTAAGTTCCTGTTATTCCTTTATAACCTTCTTAGTGCCCATTCTGTTCTTCAAAAAGTGGAAAAAGTTTGGCAGAAACTTTGTTTTCAAGCTCATCATTCTTATAGCAGAGTCATCTTGTTGGTAATTGTTTTTCTTCATAATGCCAAATCTTACAAACAAGCCTCTTTCTTGAATCATGTAACAGAGCGCTCTTTCAGTGATGCATCATGATTTTTGACTAGGTCCTTTGTTGTTTCTTTTATGGATTCCAAAATGCATCTTGAGCTATGTTGTGCCATTTCCTTTCCAGAGGAAGAGAGTAATTATTTTTTCTATTTCAAGTACTGTGCAACTTTTTACTAGCTTTTTTTTTTTATTCTCTCATCCTCCTCCTGCCCCACCCTCCCCTTCAGAATGCTGAGCTTGGGAAGAGAGCACCGAGGTGGATACGGGACAACGAAGTAACCATGTGCATGAAGTGCAAAGAGCCCTTCAATGCCCTGACAAGAAGAAGGCACCACTGCCGAGCATGTGGACATGTGAGTAGAAAGCCCTGCTACCTGTAGCTGGTCCCCAGGGTTGGGAATGTCTCCAAGCACCTACTTGACTTCCCGTGGCTCCTTACTATCACAGAATCATAGAATGGTTTGGCTTGGGAGGGACCTTAAAGATTATCTAGCTCCAGCCCCCCTGATGTGGGCAGGGACACTTTTCTACTAGACCAGGTTGCTCAGAGCCCCATCTGGTCTGGCCTTGAACACTTCCAGGGATGAGGGATCCACAGCTTCTCTGGACAGCCTGTTCATTGCTGTGGAGTTTGTTGCTGTGCTTGTAGCTGAAAGAAGCAGCTGTGCATATCACAAAGGACCCTCTGTCTGCTTTAGCTGGCATGGTAAATTTGGAAACAATTTGGAGCAGTGGAAGATGCATGTTTGTGTAAAATGTCCCAAGCCCCTGGACATACTGTATTGTTAGTTTTGAGTGGCTACCATTACTATGAACAGTTTGAAGACCCTATTAAGATGGCATAATCCAGCATTATTTTGGGCAGCACTGGCTGTTTCCTCTTTCCACTCTGCTACATCCTCTCTCCTCTTTGCAAGAAGATCATGAAGCCCTGCAGTTTTGCTTTGGGTTCACTTGGAGCTGTTCTCAGCTGGGTTCAGTGTGTAACTGTGTGAACATGCACATCAGTATTGCTGCTGCTTTCTGTGTAGGATGCTACAGTAACATATCCAGCCTTAAAGCAAACCTTAAATAGTGGCATGATTTAGGAGTTTTCAGGACTTAAAAAAAGAGCAAACATACTGTGCTTCCTTCTCTTGCCATCCAGCAGCTACGCCTTTCTCCACCAGAGGGTAGTACAAGCCCAGGTTTGATCTTTGTATTACAGGGTCTCGTGTGTGATTTCTTTCTAATGGTTTTATGTGGTATGAAGACTTACTGCGTTCATAACTCTGCTTTTATGCTTTTCAGGACACTAGAGACTTTTTAAGAAGCTCTGAATTATTGATTGTACAGTTGTCATCTAAGGTTCTCCTCCCCCTCCCCCCCCCCCGATCGTTCTGTTTAAAACTCTGTTAATCTTAAACCCACACCCTTCCTTTTTATTTCCCCTTTGTTTAGACTCTTAACTACTTCCCTCTATTCCTGTCCTATCACATCTCCTTGCACTTTAATTTTAGAACATTTTTTCATGGGAGTTAATTTCGTTCAACAATGGCTTTCCAGCAGTGACTGATTTGGAATACTTACCTAATATTCTCCAGAGCTGCTAGCCGAAGGGAGTGATGTAGATTGGTCCTGCAAAGCTCTGGTCCTCAACAAAATCTTGTTCAGATGTTTGAGTGTTTCAAGTCCCTTTGTCCACCTTTCTTTCTTCAAAGAGCTACACTCACGTTTTTTATTCAGAGCTGCCTTTTTCACATGAAAGAACAATTTTGTGGAAAAAGAAAGAACGTCTCTCAGATCTCTCTTGCATTTCAGTTATATACATATATGTAGTGAAAAGAACAATCAGGAAAAAAGAGTGTGATATTGGTTTATTTATTTTGTGTACTTATTAATAGATTCTAAAACTGTAAATTATATATACATGTATAAATTTTAACCTGCTAATATTTATTAATATTTATTAGCAGGTTAAACAACTAGCCATTTCTAATTTTGATATTTTTTTTAATCATTAAAAGGGTATCTCAATTGTAGGTTTCATTCTTTCAACTTGTTTCTGAGGTTACGTAGAAAACCAGATGGTAAATATACCTTTTCAGGTTGGGATCTAAAGAAACTGGAGGATTTTGTTCCTGCAGCGTGGCATGTGCTATATTCTGATTCTATACCTAACTTCAACCTACAGATGTAATTGAAAGCCTAATGTGATTTTATGCAAAGCAGAAAATTTTCACCAGCTAAATAGTAAAAAGCACTTCTAGTTAAGAAGTGGTGGCACAAATTTGGAAAAATCATTGTGTTCAATTAAGTTATTTTTGGCACATTATAAAGGTGTTATCTTTCTTGTTCTGAATAATAAAAAATGTGCAAAGTAGAATAATACTAATTTTTAATTAAATTATGTTTCCATAATTTTTTTATAAATACTTAAATTTTATTTGGATGTTATCTTTTTTGTTTCTAAGGTGGTTTGCTGGAAATGTTCTGATTACAAGGCACATCTTGAATATGATGGCAATAAATTGAACAAGGTCTGTAAGGACTGCTATCATGTTATAATTGGCTGTACAGACAGTGAAGAAAAGAAGAAGAAAGGTATCTTGGAGGTATGTAATTAAAAAATACTATATATGTATAGCTGCCATCATTTTGACTCATCAGTAGGTGAAAAATGGTAACATTCTTGCAGGGCCTATTTTTCGTTTGAAAAATAAAAAGCATGCAGATCAAATTCATCCCATTCCGTAGATTTGGGTTTTCAGCACTGACCTTTGCAATACTGCTGTGTTTCTTGTGACTGTTTTTAAGGGGGAATTACGAACTCTAGAGGTTGTTTGCTTATTTCAGTTACATCAGCTCCTGTCATAAAACATTGTTTCCTTATAAATCTTCAGTTTTCTTCTTCTGCATTTAAGCCTTCATAGCAACAACCCTACAGCTCCTACAGTGATTCTTGAAAACGTATACCCAGACTGAAAAAAATGGGGATGGGGAAGAATTTTGCTCTTCAGACTTTGAGTAAGATGGTTTTGATGAATGTATACAGTATACCTTTAAGCTGTCTGATTGCTCTCAGCTTTTGACATCTAAAAGTTCAAGGTCTCAATCAGACAAAAAGAACCATGTTTCCTTTGTGATCAGGGGGAGAATGAGGCATTTTAGAATTGCAATTACCCTTCACATTTCTTAAATGTCCTTTTATAATCCTTTTTAAAATGCCTGACATATGTTAGAGAACGAGCATCCTAACTTTGTCAAGCCATGTATTTATCTTAGGAATTAGTAAAGAATAATTGACCCTTGAGCTAAATACCAACAAGAAAAGAAAGCAAAGTTAAGATACAGATTGTAATTCCATATACAGTTCTTAAGTGTAGTCAAGTCAACATGGATTGACTGTACTCTCTTCAGAAAGACAGAGTAAGGAGCACAGAACTCCACTAGCTTTCTTTATAGTCAAGATACTGTCATGGTTTCATGGCATGGTGCCTTTTCTAAGGTAGTTGAAGGAGTTAGTGTCTCAGAAATGTTTCTCTGCAAGCTGGATCTCTTGGCGATGGAGTGGTTGGTGCCATGTTGCAGCATTCAGACTGCATTGCTGCTGGGAGACAAAAAAAGTTAATGCAAGGAGATTTTGACACATCATCATTCTGTGTTCTTTCTGATTGGCTCAGGTTCACTGTTTAACCTGAGTAGCATGTCATTCTGTCTTCAGATTTTAAGCAACTAACCTAATCTTTTCTCTAGGATTAGTGCTTGCATGTTTATGTTATTCCTAGAAACGTGTTTCAGTCTGATCCTGTGGTAATATTTTGACTGCCAAAATAGGCTAGTTGTCATGTTGGATAGTTAGTGGCATTAACTAATAGGATGTTATTTTGGAAATCAGACATTGTAGATGCTCTGATACAGAGCAAGGCTAGTTGTGGTAGCCAAATGAAATTTAGAGAGATCTAGAAGTTTATAATCCAAAATTACTGATGAAAAAAAGGAACTGATTACACATGTTAAGGGAATACATGTTGTGATTGTGTGTGTTTAATATATATATTCTCCATAAATCCAGTCCTTCATGATCTTTCTTGGTGTGCTGGTTTAAGGGTAAACCGGCAGGAGAAATGGACCCACCACAAGAGAGTTTATAAGTCAGAGTTACAATTTAATGAAAAAAAAATTACAATAAGTATACTGACACAAAGAGAAAACTGCTTTCCACTCACCAAAACCCAGCAGTATAACCCAGTGTCCCA
>JAWWEW010000041.1:61260275-61314706 GCA_035583185.1 Anabacerthia variegaticeps | reverse complement strand
ACTCCCTAATAATGTGCTGCAAATGGTCCATTGTTCTTGGGAAATGAATAGAGGGGGTAGAATACATAGCTTTGATCGCCCCCTACACAGTGATAACTGGTCCCACCTGCTGAACTAGGACATTTGGGTATTTCCTGAAGCTCTTTTGTAGATACTATCCAAGATTTTGTTTGAATGGTGATAAATTTCTGCTTTTCTGTTTGATATGTTTTTAGTCTTTATTGAAGGAAAGTTTATTTTCCTTTTTATGCTTTATACTTTCTCTTAGATTGAATCTGCAGAAGTCTCTGGAAACAGTGTCATATGTAGCTTTCTTCAGTACATGGAAAAGTCCAAGCCCTGGCAGAAAGCATGGTGTGTGATACCCAAACAGGAAGCTCTTGTGCTCTACATGTATGGTGCTCCACAGGTATGTGCAGTGAAAATGGAAAAGATTTTAGTCATTATTGTCACTGACATCTGAGGAAGAGAAGTCAAATAGCTTGGGAATGGAGGAAAGATCCAAGTGTTTTCACCAGCCTGTATAGTCACTGAGAGGTAGTGGGCAGATTAGTTGTCTGTTCTTAACCAAGAACTTCTTCTTCTTAGGATGTGAAAGCTCTGGCTACAATTCCCCTTCTGGGCTATACAGTGGATGACACTCCAAGAAGTGCTGACCTCCCCCACAGCTTCAAACTGACCCAGTCTAAGTCTGTGCACAGCTTTGCTGCTGACAATGAGGAACTGAAACAGAAGTGGCTAAAAGTTATCCATTTAGCTGTCAAAGGTGAGACACCAGAATGTCAAAATGAACTGCAAGTGAATTTAGAAGAGCTGCCTGAATCTTCTAAAAGATCTGAATGCTGAAGTTCAAGAACACATGTCATTTTTAAAAGATTTCAATTGAAATTGTGGTTAACCCTTTGTGTTAACCTGTCTTTGCTCAATCAAGAAAAAGAAAAAAGAAAAAAAAAAAGAAAAAGAAACTTCTTACTACCATACACATCTTGGCACTTTATGTTTGGGAAAAATTCTAGTCTTTTTAGGGATCTTTTTCTTATATTTATGTTCTGTCAATAAAAGAGATGTACAGGTCCATTTCAGAGACTTTTTAAAAAAATGTGAATGCTATTAAATATACTTACTAACTTTACTGTACTATTTGTTTGTTGTAATGCAATTTTATGTTGTGTTTTTTTTTTTTTTTGAAAATCCAGTTGCTATTCACTTAACATTTGCTACTTTCATTAAGAATGCAAATATTTTAAGCTTCCTACTTACATGTTAGGACTTGCAACAGGATAGAAGATATACCTCCACATTGCCAAAATAGATCTGTACTTAAATATGCAGGGACAGTTTGGTTTAATGTACGTAGTTTATAGATTGATTTCCACAGATACGTACATATGTTGTATTCACTTGTCTCTTTTTAATTAAAATAATGCAAATTGCTTTCAGAGGTATATTGGCTTCTAAGGTTTCAATTTATCAAGGAAAAAAATCTAATGATTTTCAATGTAGACATAAATGGTAAAATATGAGAAAACTATATATAATATATGTACAGTATTAAAAATGTACAATACTTGATTTGTGCTTTGATTTCATGATACTGGGTTCTTATTAGTGAATAATTTATTTTAAAAAAGCATGTTTTCTATTTGAAATTAAACACAGTCCTAAATTGAAAAATACTGTTCAGTGATTTGTTTTAATAGCTGACACTTAATGGCCTGGATATTTTTATGCATCAAAAAAAAAATAGCAGTAATGTAAGTGGCATGCAATGGACATATGAGTTCCAGTTGTGTTTAAACGAGTAGTCGCTTTTCTTCAGTGTCCTGTCACTGGTAGCTTTTAAGAGTGCAGTAGTTTGTTACTCAAATGCAATATGTGGTTTGAGAAAAGCAACGGATTCTAATAACCTGCTGGGAATGTGTAATTTTGCTATTATGGTTACTGAACAAAAGAACATGTTGAACTTAAGTTCTTCAATTTTTGCAGAAGATTAGATCCTGTAATGCTTATTTATGACAATGTCTTCAAGGGTTATTGTTGTAAAGGGGAGCCTGTTTTATAAAAATTTATTATGAAGTCTGAGCTTGCAAATCTCAAGTTGTATTAATTAACATAATTTGTTTTCTGCGTCTGGGAATAAGGACTCATTAGCTTTACAATATTAAGTACCTTATGAACTTCCATTCCTTCCATTAGGGTTTTTATACATACAGGCAAATGACCTTCCTAAAATCTTTGCTGTAATATTCTTGGATGAAATATGATAAACTCAGAGGTGGTGATTGACTGTCAAGTAGACAATTAAAATCATTGCTGTCTTTCCTTTCCTGAACCCTTAAAGGAGGGAAAATGTGTAACTTCTACAATCAACTTGTGGTAAGAACATTCAGGAGTCTTCTCAATATATCTGCAATCTGTATTTTAAATCCTGTCAAGCTGAAGAGCTCAGGTTCAAGACCAGTTTTGCTAGAAACATGAGAGCAGATTTAAATTGATGCTTTTTTATAATGACTTTGGCAAACAAAGTATTCACTGAACTCCCACTCCCACTTTCCTCTTTTTGCAAAATGATAGAGGGAAAAAAACCCAGCTCATTTTGCATTTAATAATGGATTGTTAAATTTTTAGTTTCACGTGTATATGAGCATGCAGTGTCTATCATGCCTTCATAAAAAGAATGTCACGTAACTTAGGATTTTGCTCTCACCTGCACAAATCCAAAATCTATCATAGCCTTTAGATTTCAAAGCTTTACACTAGTGTTAGTAATGATCAGGACACGGTATTGTAGAGTACTAACTCTCCAGCTGACTTTTTGCATGTCATTTCTGAATTCTTCTTTGGGTGCAGATTATTCTGTGCATAACCCTAGTATTACTTCTATCTGATGTGCAAGCTCTTCTGTAATTCTCTAAGAGATTTTAAGTTACTTCTACTGTCGGCTGTGTTTACCTTTATTAATAGGCAGCTCAAGCCTGGTTTGGCTCCTCTTGGTGAGTACCATCAGATCTTTGCTGAGGTCTCCCTAGCTAATACATGTCATCTTATGCAAGATAGACCTTGGCAAGGGATGGGGGAACATTCAGGTAAGCAAGAACTCTTGGTGGCTATCTTTCTTTCATGGTCATCACCCAAAAGTGGGTATCTTCTACAAGAGCCTCAAGTGCAAGTGTGGGATATGGAGTGCTGTCTTACCACATCCCAGTGTATAAAAACTGTTTCCCATGTTCGAGTTGTAGAGTGTAAGGGAAGAAGTTGCCCTAGAAGAGTTCCCAGAGAAGAGCTACACTGAAAACAATATGATGGTATAACTGTACCCATAGAATCATAGAATCAATTAGGTTGGGAAAAAACCTTTAAGATCATTTAGTCCAGCCATTACTCAGCACTGCCAAATCCACCACTAAACCATGTCCTTAAGTGCCACATATCTTTTAAATACCTACTGGAATGGTGACTTAACCCCCTCTCTGGGCAGCCTGTTTCAATGCTTGACCACCTGTTTGGTGAAGAAATATTTCCTAATATCCAGTTTAACCTCTCCTGGTGCAACTTGCCATTTCCTCTTGTTCTATCACTTGTTGTGGGGGAGACGGGCCCCCACATGGCTATATTCTCCTTTTAGGTAGTTGTAGAGAGCGCTAAGGGCCCCCATGAGCCTCCTTTCCTCCAGACTACACAACCTCCCTTCCCTCAGTCACTCCTCATCAGATTTGTGCTCCAGACCCTTCACCACCTCCATTGCCCTTTTTTGGACTTGCTCCAGCACCTCAATGTCTTTCTTGTTGTGAGTGGCCCAAAACTGGGCACAGGATTTGAGGTGTGGGCTCACCAGTACCGAGTACAGGGGGACAATCACTGCCTTAGTCCTGCTGTCCACATTATTTCTGATACAGGCCAGGATGCCGCTAGCCTTCTTGGCCATCTGGGCACATGCTGGCTCATATTGAGCAGCTGTTGACTAGCACAGCAGGTCCTTTTCTGCCAGGCAGCTTTCCAGCCACTCTGCCCCGAGCCTGTAATTCTACATGGGGTTGTTGTGACCCAGGCATAGGACCTGGTACTTTGCCTTGTTGAATCTCATAGAGATGGCTTGACCTATTGATCCAGCCTGTCCAGGTCCCATTGAAGAGCCTTCCTATCCTCCACCAGACCACCATCCCACCCAACTTGGTGCTGTGTAGTGCATTCTGTCTTCTAAGCTCCTGCAAACTGAATTCTAAGCCAAGTAGGAAGCTCTATTCCAGCTAAATGATTAGGAAAATGTTTAGAAGCAACAGTTCCTCTGCTGCCTTGTTGTTATAGCAGTATTGAGTAGCTGAAGCTGCTTAAATGATTGCAGCATCTCCCAAATGAAGCTCTGCATTTGGGCATAAACGATTTGAAATGAAGTTAGCATTGGGAGTTATTTGTTTGGATTTTAGCCTCATGTTTGCTCTCAGCCATTAAAATTTATATAGCACAGAATATTTTATTTACCCTCATGAAACCTATTTCATGTTCTCATAATCAGTAGCTTGATCAGAATTGTTCTTTTCCAAGTCAGAATGCCGTGGCACTCAAATATATACTCCTGAGTGTATTTTGTAGAAAAAAGTATGTACTACTGATAATAAAGGGCATCAAAAGATGGAGAAATTGCTTCTAAATTTAACCACTCTGGTTTCTTCATTCTCCACAGACAAGCCCTCCTACAGCATCCAAAAGTTTAAATTGTAAATTATGACTGCAGAGGAACAAATTCAAAGTCGTAACTGCTGTGGCTTAAGTATTATGATTAAAGCAGTAAAATTAAAACCATCATTCTAACAAGGTGGAAACTTTTCCCACTTCAGCTGTTCAATTCTTAAAGGAAAAGAAAAAAGGCATTAAATTTATTAGCATAGAGTTGTGTGTGTAAGGAATAAACTGTAACTGAGCATTCATTCATAATACATGAATGTATGTGAATGGCTTTGCTAAATTATTTAAGGTTTGCAATTCTTGTGTTCAAGAAATACTTGTTTCTCACTTTAAAAGTGATCAGTCTTTTGTGCGATTTAAAGCAGATCAAAAGTTATTTGTGTGGTTTTATCCGTGTGCAACCAGAACAATGGCTTAATTTTATCATTAATATTTTTTGGAGCATAGTAATATATTTTTTGAAATTACTTATTTTTCCCCCATCATGGGAAAAGAGTGTATTGTGACATCTGCATGTCTGCGCCATTCCTCCAAACCCTCTAAACATTCATTTTTGGTATCAGGTATTCCTACTTAGTTGAAGAGCTGCTATAAAACCTAGATTATCTAGTACTTTCAAATCCCCTTACACTGAGTAGTTGTGTTTATTCCAAAATGTATATATATAACTTAGATGTGCAAAATAGATATTGAGAATACAAAACATTCTCTTCTGTTTGGAATAGAATATTAAACCACTTTAATTGCATATAGTGGCACCTTTTTATGCAAAACTCTCTCAAAGTGCTTTATAAATCTCCTCAAAGATTCTAACTCCCTTTTATTGAAAAGAGGATTTTTATTCTTCATGTTTTCAAATTATGGATGAAGACAAGGCAGAGATTAAATGCAGAATAAATACACTACCACCTAAGTAAAATTTAGGTGAGATTATAGAAGTATGTTCTAAAGAGTTCCAAGTGGAGTCAGAAGGAAAAAAATATATACATATATAAAACAAACAACAATAAAAAAACCCAAAAACCAGAAAACAACCAAACAAAAAAAACACACAAACAAAAAAGCAACCAAGTGTGAAAGATGTGGAAAAACTTGACAGGTTGTTTTGGCTCATCACCACATAGCTAGTATAAAAAATGGTCAACTTTTCCTTTCAAAACAAGATTAAATAAAATTAACAGAGGGTACTGGTTTCTTTTACTGAAGGAAAGACTTTCAGGAAAGAAATACACATTCCACATGGAAACAATTCTAAGCAATAACAAAGGAGCTTTCTCCATAAATCTATTTAGAGATCTTTAGCTGGTATAAACTAGCATAGACCTGCTGGAGCTATTATACCTTCAGTGATTTCAATTCATGTAGAATCTGCCTTACATACTCTTGTGGAAGATGAGACTTTGACCAGTTTGGTAGCTGCTGATTTACTGTCTCATCTGGGGTCACAGTGCTCAGGTGAAATTCAGATGGGTTTCGGTTGGAGGTTATTGATGTAAGGGTGAATGGAAACAGCTGGAAATCTATATCCAAAAGTAAATGATTGGAGAAAAATAATTTTGTGACAAAGTTGACTATCCTTAGGGTAAATCCATAAGTGAAATAGGCATCATTGTTAGTCTGTGGTGTACAGTTATTTGAAATATGAAATGAAATGAAATATATGGAGTTAATGTTTGGTTTTTTTCTCCCGTCTGCGGCCCTGTTGGTGTGAGGAATTTACCTAGCTGGTTCTGACCCATGGGACTGTAGTGAAGTGTGTTCCTTGGATAGGAGTTTTAATCTGCTAGTCAGATTGTTTCCTAAATCCTTTTCCTTTGATAGAACATAACATTAACTTAAAGATTACATATGTGTGTGTATATACACATATGTATGTGTGTATATGTATATATGTGTATATATATATTTGAGACTATTATTCAGATGACTTGTTTTCAAGCAGTATCTTACAATCAGAAATTACACTGTGCTGCATTCAAAAGAGAATGTATATTGACTGTGTTGAGTATGCGTTTCAGAAAAAAAAATCAACAGAAGTAGATCTGCTGTTGTGGCATGTTTACTATTTCAGCCTCAAAAAAGCAAACAAAACCCCTCTCACACATATGCAAATTCCAGTAAGGCTCTCAATCAGCTTCCTTTGAAACCTGGGAATTAAATTTCTTCCCAGACTCAACTATGGCATTTTGTTTCCCTCCTTCCTCTTCCTAGCACAAATGAATGTAAACTGTGTTTTTTTCTATTTTAAAATCCCCAAGCAGATTTCTCTGAATAAAACATGTTTTCAGCCACTGCACAACACCAACCTACTTCTGTTTATAGTTCATCATGGTAGATTCATTAACTATTTATGGTAGAAACATTCAGAAAAGCAGAAACTATATAAAAGCATTTTTGCATGTATGTGCCCTCATATTTTTAAAAAGCCAGATTTGTTGCATATAGGGAACAGTTTGCAATAGAAGTATTGTTTTTTCTATCAGTAAATTTTCTATTCTGCAGCCCTCAAAAGCATGCTAGTACATTAATTTTAGTGGGAACTGGATCAGCTGTAATGTTTGACATCAGAATTACAGGCTACACATGTTAATTTCTCTTCATTATAGAAACATTTCTGGTTTTAATTGCAAACCCGCTTAAAAAACAAAACTACTAATATTTGGAAGAGGTGTAAATTTGTTTTGGTTTTGCCAGAAAGTGAATAATATTAAAAAGGTGAAATATAAATGCCACTGTAAGTTGTGCAAATTTAAGTTGTCATTTTTATGGTCAATAAATATATGAATGTAAAAAAATGGAAGATATTGTACATATGTTCTGTAATATATGTATATTTGGTCCTAAAAGGGGTGGAGAATTGTAAAAATTAAGCACTTTAATTCATGTTGAGTACTTAAAAGAAATTTGTATCCTGTAAAATAAAAGCATCATTAAATAAGTATTGCTGGTTGACTTGTTTGTTTGGGTTTTTTTGTCCACTTACTTTTCACTTTGCTGATTAAATCTTTAAGCTGTATATCCAGTGGTGTGTGTGTGATTGTAAGGACCTGTCTCTTTTGGAACACTGATACCTGATTTTCTGAAGTCCTAGTTACTCACAAGTACTGCTAAGTCAGTGAAAGATGTAATTTTGAGTTTATAAATGGTATATATAGTGCTATGGCATCTTAGGTAGGAAAGATACAAGGTGGGGACTCTGCAATCCCTCAGAGTTTAGGTCCAGATTTCTGCAATGGGAATGTGACTGGGAAATTTTGTGAGCTGCTTGGCATGATCTCTTGTTGACTGGATTAAAGTGGGTGCTGTGAAGCAAAAAAAAAAAAAAGAGGTAATTACCTGGATGATCATCCTAAGCATAGACAGTTTTGATTCTTTAAATTCATTCACTGGCTTAGCACATATTTAGTTTAAGGAGGTGCTACTTAAACTGCAGCTACTCCTTTTCCAAGTGTCATTTAACAGACCAGATCCATTTGCAGTTGCCTCCAATTTCCATCATCTGTACACAATGCACACCTGTTTTGATTTTATCTGATTTATTATTGGTGCTCTTCTGCAAATGGGCACAGTGTTGCAGCAAAGACTTCTCCCAAAATACACAGAGGAAAAGTTACTGTAGTGCATGTTTGTTCCTGTCTGGAAGAAGTTGCATAAAGAATTTTGTTGACCTTCTACTTTTTCTTCTCGTTGCAAACACAATCAACATATTAGTATTTGATATGAACACTGATGAACCACAGCAAGTAATGCTTCCCTCTTCATTTATGTAACTTTTCCCAGTAATTTTTCTGATTTTTTTCCCCACTGTGATTAACTCTGTTCCAAATCCATTATTTTCCTAAACACAATGCAGTGCCTTTGGCATGGAAACAAAAATAACAGAATTTACCCTACAATGTGCTTTAATAAGAAAACACAATTATAAAATTCAATCTGCAGGAAATCTGTAATCGCAGGTCCTACTTAATTCCTCTAAATCAGCGGGTTTAATAAGCACTGATATTTCTTTGTGGTAGCAAATTGTCCAGAAGCCCATCAGGTACAGCGTTGGTAAGGAAGTGGTAGGCGTTGTCTCTCCTCTGGCTCTCCTGAAGAGCCTGACTAATACTGCATCATTACCACCGAATTGTTCTTGGCATTGTATGAGCTTCATGACTCGAGAGAAACGGCATACCAGCCTTGGGCAAACACGGTGTTTGGAGCTTGCTTTCTTTCAAGAAATTGCTGTGTAGGGTCTCTAATAGACCATCAGAGGGGTCTTTCTGGTTGTGACCATTTTTGCATGGGAGCTGCTTACCTTCTGCCTCCTTGGCCCTGTGCACTGACAGCCATGACCATATTTAGCCTTACCAGAGCCAGTTCATGTGCCAAGTCAGGATAAACACTGTGGAGCTTGGTTGCTTGAGGTCTACACCATGTCTGTGTTGGTGGTTTCTGTTTCAAAAGCATGACACTCTGGTGTCATAAGCAGCATGTGCTGCCTGCCCGCTATTTCAAGCTGTGACATTTCTTTCTGTTACAGCATATCTTTCATATTATTCTCCCTAATTTAAAGACTTAAATTATGAAGAATCCATCACAGACTCAAGTAAGTTTTCCATTTGTCAGCTACAATCTCTGTAGTTGTCTTTTCATGGGGTTTTATGAGGTTTATTTTAATGACTCTTATCCCCATTTAGAACTTACATAGCCTTCAACAATCAGGATCTTATCAAGAAAATTCATTAATAATTTCAACTGCAAAACTTGAATACATTTTTGTTTGCTAAATGAAGGATATTTCTGCACAAGAAACATCTCCTTATGGAATAGAGCTTTAGGTAGGAATCTAGGGTAAGACTTAGTGGGCTGCACTTGAGTTTCTAGATCCCAAAACTTCTTCATATTAGTTGTACTGAATCCACCCTATCTAAATTGAAGATTGCAGAGGTTTCTGGATTTGGTTTATGCACTTGTAATATTAAAATAGCACATGGTTTAGCAAACAGAAATTGTCTTGGGATCAGAATCTGGGATTACCCCCTCTTTGGCCTCTGGTAGACTCATGTTCTTTAGTGCCCCTTCCCACAGAGCCAGGCAGTTGCAGCATTCTTGTGTGAACTTGTGGAAATGAACTCTCTCTTGGGTCCACTGGACTTGTATCTCTCTTTGTGAGTTCGTGTTTTGAAGCAAGGCTGGATATTTGTGCTCTTTTGAACATGTTTTGATGTTGTATGTACAACTCATTTTTCCAAACTCCAGGTAAAAGACCCAGCTTCAGGAAAATGAGTTTTAGACTCTGATGGCTGCTGAATAGTTGAGCCTTCTCACAGTGTGAAATTAAATTAATGACCCTGCAATGGAAGAAGATAAGATTTCAACTGTAGTTGTGTTTAGATGTACTGCCTAGTATGTAGAACTACCTGCCTTGCCTGTTCTGCATTACTTGAATGTTTCTTGACTTGCAAAAGGAATCCAAATCTTTTAGCTCAAGGCTCAGGGACACAGCATTTACAAAAGACCTACCTTACCTATATTATATTTTGTAATTCTATTTCAGAGTAGCACTAAAGTGGTCCTATTAACTGAATGCTCTATAGTTGCCAAAGTGCATCTTACAGTTCTGTTTCACCTGAAAAGACTGGCATTCATCTACTCCAAGACAACTCTGTGATGCAAAGCAAAGCATGGCAGGTGGGACATCAACTTTCCACCCCAGAACTGCAACCCTGACCTGAACTAAAAAGCTTTAGATAGATAAACCTGAGGCATCCATTAGTCTTATAAGCAGGGTGTAATGTTGTAAATCACTTATGCTCAATTGTTACATTTCCAATTTAAAATTAAAATTGTGCCCATCATAGGCAGGTGCACAAGAAAACATGTATTATAAAATTTAAAAATGCTCCTTTTGCCATACTGTTTTGTCTTAGAAAGACCACAGGAGACAGCCTTACCTAAACTCCTCGATCCAGAAGTAGAAGATATAAGCTCATTTATTACTAAATACTAGCAAGTTTTGGTTGAGGTAGGGTTTGGTTGAGGTAAGTTTTGTTCTTTTACTTTCTAGTTATGTTGCCTCAACTGAATGCTAAGTGTGCATTTTGTTTATCAATAAAGGTTCCTTTCTTGATAGCAGACAGGAAGCTGTTGCCTTTTTTCCCCAAATCTTTGTCCTTTAACATAAGAAGTCTTCACATGAAAATCAGACTGCAAACCACTGGAGTGTGGAAAATCATTTACTTGAAGCAACTGTTAATTATTATGTTTATTATTTGAAGAAGTCTGACCACACCCATTGCAGGGGGCAGGGAGCACTTTTAGACAGCAGTTAAAAACGATATAGAGATTACTTTAAACTCCAGATGAAGTTTTTACCTGTATTGGCCTTGTGAGAAATGCTAAGGTCTTACAAACACCAGAGTGCTTGGGCTTTGTTATTGATTTATGAGGTTTGACTGCTGCATTTGCCCTATGCCTCTTAAACTTTGTGCCCTCCTCTTCCTTAACTTGAAACTGCTTTCAGTGCCTCAAACGCATTTTACCAGAAGTTGTGTGACACCTCAAATATCAAATGAATTTAGATAAATAACTTCCCAGTGGACAGAATAAGAGTTTATAAGGAAGTCTCAGTTGTTTAGTTTGTCATATTGTCCAGCAAAGTTGCATCTCTGCCCCAGGATAATTTTGTTTTGTCAGAGAGAGGTAACATGTTCCACATACCTCAGGAATTCCTATCAGCACTATGACCTTCTTATAGCACGTAGGAGAGCTCACTTTGCCAACTCAGCAGAATCACTGGACTATGGATTTCCAACCTCTGATTTCTGTTTCTCCTGGAGAAAAAAGAGAGAAAGTTTTAGAATCCACCAGCTTGGGAAATCTGTGTAGAACATCCAAACAGAGAGTCATTCTGTCAAGGGATTTCAGGAATGTATTTATCTCAGCTTCTAATGGTGTTCGCTGTGCAGATGTCTGGTATAAGAAACTGTTATATCTGTGATGAGGTTGAATATAGAAACAACATTCAATTTGACATCACTTAAAAATTGGGCTCTGCCAGACCCATATAATTGCTGTATTGCACGGTTCCAAAAGGTGACATTACAGTGAAATAATTTACAGCAGTATTTTGCTAATAGTGTTTGTGCAGTATAAAGCAGTATGACTGTATATGGCACAAATGCTATGTTACACACTTGATATGTTTCAGTATGGTAATAATTCTCTAGACAAGTAGGATGCCAGGGAAATATGCTTTACTGAGGAGCTAATTTGTGGTGTCTTTGGCATAAATTAGTTAAATGGCAAATAATTTGTCCATTACTATCAGTATGCTAATAGAAACAGACTCAGCTGTCTAAGCAAAAATGGAAGCAGATGATGATGCAAAACTAAAAAGAAGTTCACATCATGGAGAAGAAAGACTGGAAATGTTGTTCTCCTGACTTCAAACATAAAACCAAGGAGGCTTATAATGAAATCAGAAGATGACAAATATAAAACTCATACCAAATTGATTTTTGCACTATGTGTAATTAAATAATGAAATTTACTGTCAGAGGTTATCATTAGTGCCAAGAATTTAACATGCTAGGACAAAAACCCTATTATATGTTAAACAAACCAATCTAATTTCCAGGAGCGTAGAATAGAGGAATTATTGAACTGTCTACTCCAGATCTTACAGCAATATCAAAATTATTTAATATACAGTTTTGGAATCAGAAGGTCTTATTTTTGCATTTTTATGTTTTTCCAAGAGGGCCAATGCTGGAGAGTTAAAGAGAATGTCCTGAGGCAGATTGATAACAGGTTAGATTCAGTGTGGCAGTTCCTGTGTCCTCATGTCAATTAACTTTCAGGAAATAACCTGTCTGACTACTACTGCCTTTTATCAGATCTCAGAGTTTCTTGCGCTGTACTATGTAAGTCAGCCATAGAAAGTTAGTGCTAAATCTACAGCTAACCATTGCGTGTTAAAATATTTATTGCTTTGGCACAGTCCTCAACTGGGCTGAAGTAACTCTTGGATTTTTTAAGTTGGTGCAGGACATGACACTTCATAGCAGAGGTATTCCAGCTCTCACTTTTTAGCCAGAAATGTAAAATGTGTTAAACTTTGCATTCTGGTGTTTCTTAACTTTATATCTTCTTTGGTACTTTCTTCTTGCATTTCTTCATTAATTTACTTCCTTCATTGTCCATTTGTATGTTCAGCCCCTGATAGGCCTTTTGACATTTCTGCTTGGGCAGAATAGGTTATCTCAGCTCGGTTCTGCAAGTGATATTTCCTCTGTGTGCTTCTTGAAATATTGTACTGATAAAATTCTAAGAATAGTCGTACTGGGACAGACTAACGGGTGAGCACACAGAGTGGTTCTGCAGGCTAGTCTCCCTGCTTCCAGCCATTGTCAGCTCAGAAACAGCCAGAGCTAGATTTGATTTCTGCAGTTATTTGTATACATGCACTACATTGCTCTTTCTTAAACTTGTCCATACATCATTTGAACCAATTTAAACTTTTGCTGTCTACAACATCCTTTGGCAAGGAGCTCAATGGGTCATCAACCTACCTTCAAGGGGCTTCTGTCTTTGTTTTGTTCTGAGCTGACTCCTACTTATATTAGATATTCCCAAAATGCCTGTGCTGGAAGGGAAAGTAAAGAAATCTGATGCTCTTCCACCCACTCCAGGTTGCTAATGATTACACAGACATCTGATCCTTGCTGCCCCATGCCATTTCTTTTGCAGAGTGAAGGCTCCTGCCTACTTAGTTGGTCTTGATATAGAAGCTGTTCCACACCTTTCATCATCCTTGTTGTCCCTCTCTGACCCTTTTCCAGTTGTAAATTCTTTCCAAGATGTCCCACTTCTGGCCTAAATTAAAATATAAACCAGGATGCATTTCTCCATTTCACAGTGGTATCCATGAGGTCATGTCAAAATAAAAGCAGTAGGAGAAGAGAGATTCACACAGAGAAATAACCTGGTATTACCTGTCTACTTTGAGTGCCAGCATCTTTTGGTCCTGTGCAACTGGGACGCTTTTTTACTTTTCTTTCTTTTCTTCTTTTCTTTTCCTTCCAGTGACTCAAGGAGGGAGAGGAGATGAGGTTAGACAGGAAACAGCAAACCCTTCAGAAAGATTATTTGCTCTGTCAGATGTGTAATGCAGGATAGATTTGCTATTGTCCTGGAAGCTGAAGAGGGAGATGCCAAATGGCCTTCTGGTATTAATGATCTCTGAGATAACTGGCTGCAACGTGCTGAAAGTTAATGGGCACACCCACTGGATAATCATGTTTGTATAGTGATGACAAGAACCCCTCACCAACAGACCATTCAGGACCCTCTTCATAAATTTTTACACACATTAACTGTTTATCTCTCGGCTGAATACACTAACTTTTGAGTGTTTCAATTTGCTCAGCCATCTTTATGCTTTAATCACAAAATACTAGCTCTCTGACAAGCAGCGTGAAATTCCTTGTGTAAGAATGAGAAACTTTGTTGTGAAAATATACATATAAGAACTCATTTTCTTTGTTCTTTCCTTTGACATTTGAGTGTTTTCAAGACATGAAGACTAGAAAATGTTAATTTGTATGGAAGAAGAATATAAATTCTATAGCCATCCAAAACTTGAAACTTTCAGAAGCATTTTTACTCTGTTGGCTTACAAGAAAGTACAAAGTCAGAATTAGGCTCAGTGTTAGTGTATTCATAATTTATCTTTGAGAAAATGCACTCAAGGGAAAGACATTTGAAGATGTGACAGCTTATTAGTTGTGATCTTGCATCACAAGTCACCCTGTGGTTTCATTCTTTTTTTTTAATAACACAGCAGAGTATTAGACCTCACACAGTTTCCCACTTCCCAAGATGTGCCAGACACCTCAGCCAAGCCTACATCTTAGTTACAAGTCTTATGTATCTTAGTTACAAAATTTCAGATGATTATCTGAGTCTTGCAAAATCACAACTATGCACGAGAAAGCGAACAAAGTATACCTGTTTTAAATGTGTCCATTGTGATTATCAATGTGTGAAGAGAAATGGAAGGATATTCTTTTCACTGCACAGTTTGTAGGAGCAGGTCTTTTCCAGTCCCATTCTTCCCACTATGAGACCTCCATAATGCTTTTACCCAACTTCTTGCCCCACTGGAGCGTGTCCGGAGGAGATGCGCAAGGAGGCTGGTGAAGGGACTGGGACTGGAGGGCAAGTGCAAGAGGAGCAGCTGGGGGAGCTGGGGGTGTTGAGCCTGGAGGAGGCTCAGGGGTGTTTAATTTGGAGGATGCTCAGGGGTGTTTAACCTGGAGGAGGCTCAGGGGTGTTTAATTTGGAGGAGGCTCAGGGGTGTTTAATTTGGAGGAGGCTCAGGGGTGTTTAGCCCGGAGGAGGCTCAGGGGTGTTTATCTCGGAGGATGCTGAAGGGTGTTTAACCTGGAGGAGGCTCAGGGGTGTTTAATTTGGAGGATGCTCAGGGGTGTTTAAGCCGGAGGAGGCTCAGGGGTGTTTAAGTGGGGGGATGCTCAGGGCTGACCTTATCATGCACTGCCACCCCTGACAGGAGCTGCAGCCAGGTGGAGGTCGGGCTGCTCTCCCAGGCAACCAGCGACAGGAGAAGAGGACACAGCCTTAATTTGCGCCAGGGGAGGTTTAGTTTGGACATCAGGAAGAACTCCCTCGCAGAAAGGGTGATTAGACATTGGAACAGGTTGCCCAGGTTGCTGGTGGAGTCACCGTCCCTGGAGGTGCTTAAGGACAGACTGGACGTGGCAGCCAGTGCCACGGTCTGGTTGACGTGGTGGTGTTGGCTCATAGGTTGGACTCCATGACCTCAGAGATCTTTTCCAATCTAATTGATCCCGTGCAATAAACCCTGGGCGTGGCCCGTTCTGCCCCACCACAGCGGACCCTCCCGGTGTCCCCGCCCCCCCGGACTACATCTCCCATGGTGCCCCGCGGCGCGCGGGGGCTGCTGGGGGCTGTGGCGTGCGTGGGGGCCGGCGCCGATGGCGGCAGGCGCAGGGGGCGGCTGAGGGAGCCGCGGGGCCCGTCGCGTCCGTCCCCCGCCTCTGCCGGCCCCGCCGCCATGGAGGCGCTCATCCCCGTCATTAACAAGCTGCAGGACGTGTTCAACACGGTGGGCGCCGACATCATCCAGCTGCCGCAGATCGTGGTGGTGGGCACGCAGGTGAGCCGGGCCGGGCGCGGCGCGTTCACCGCCCCGAAGGCGAGGTCGGGGTGTCCATCGCGGCCCCGGCCCCGGCGCTGCCCCCGCCAAGGGCACGGCAGAGGGCGGCCCGGGCTCCCCCCGCGCTGCCTGCCCCGGCAGCGCCCCTCGCTCCGCCCGGCCGGCCCTGCTCACCGCTGGGGCGCCCGAGGGGTCCCGCGGGGCGGTGCGGAGCCCCGGGCCCCGCTCTGTCCCTGCCCCGGCCGGGCCGGGCCGTGGGGGGTGCTGGGGGACCCGCTGTGTCTGCGGGAGCGCCATCGCTGCTCGGGCCGGGGCTCCGCCTCGGGGCCGGGGCGCGGGGCTGTGCTAGCGGAACGGCATCGTGCAGGCGTGGGGCGTTCTCCCCGCTCCGGCTCCTGCCGTTGGGACGGCGTGGTCCGAGCTGGTGATGGGGAGCGAAGGGCAGAGGCCAGGCCGGGTGCTGCAGCTGCAACACGCGTGTCTTCGCAGCCCCGTGGTGCTGCTGCTGGGCTCGGAGATAGCTCAACCCCTTTCATATCTCCGCACATGCGGTGCTGCTCTTCAGCGAAGCTCTTGGCAGCTGAGCGTGCGTGACCAGGGCTTCAGCAGTCGAAAGGGAATAGGAGATGAAACGTTAAACAGAACTAAAACTTGGAGCTATTGGATCTCTCGTTACTGCGGAACTAACAGTGTCTGTTGAGCGTGCCGTGCTGCTCGACAATAGCTTGCCTACCAAATACTTCTCTGCAGTCAGGGGTTTCATTATATGGCTTAAAACGTGAGTTGTGTGTTTTAAAGCTTGCACGTTGGAGAAGCATGGAATAGCTTTGCTCAAAGCCAGCTACAGTGTCAAACTGGTTGTGGGGTAACCAGCAGTCGTTATCTTTTCCCAGTACGTATCAGATAGGTCCATTGACTTTATATCAGCAACTTTATAAAGTAGGGCTAAAATGCTTGAATTGGGTGGAAGACAATCTGCATTGGTAAGCAGTGTTAGGTACTGGCTGTTTTTGTGACTGATAGCCGGTCGCTTTATGAAGACATTTGATTACATTAAAAATCGTACAAGCAAAATATTTTTTTTGTTTGTTTTCGTGTTTCAGTTTAGATCTGCAACAGAAAGTGCAATGCAGGGGCGTGACATTTTCTGCATGAGATTAACGCAATATTTTTTCCAGTTTCGCTTTATGAAGTATATTGAAGTGGTGTTTTTAAAAAATGCTTTTCAACAATGTGTTTCTAGTTATCTATTCCTAAGTGTCAATACTTTTCATAAGTAAATTCTGAGATTTAAGACAGTATTGACATTTTTGACTTCAGTAGTCTACCCGTCAATATCAACATCTGTTCACTACTGTATTCAGTGTATTCGTACCCCCCCTTGAATTAGTATGAACTTTCTTATCCTGCCAAAACCAAGTCCTTCATAGACTCCAGAAAAATTTATACCAAACTCTCTAGCAAGCTGTATCTTGGTTATTTTTTTTTTTTCTAATCAGTGTTGTTGGAAGAAGTAAGTCTTTACTGACATGGTAATTCTATAGATGGTTATTTTATGTAATTAGTGTTAATTTAAATAAAATGTTATTCATGTATTCATTTGAACTTGTTGATCAAATTTCTGGAGATGTCTCAAATATGGCCTGAGAGCTGGTATTTTGCTGTTAGAAGTTTGCTTCCTTGGTTTTTTCAAATGTGCCTTGAGACAGTCTTGTTTCTTGAGATATTTTCAGTTAAGTGCTATGTGGCCTTTAAGTTTGTTCACACAGTTGATTTGTTTGTAGTCTACTGGCATATGCTGTCTTTACTTTTTCTTCTTTGAATAATATTCACAATAAACCATTCTGAATTTTGCACCTTCATTTTTCTTTGAAGGGAACAAATGCTACCAGCTAGGATTTCTGTAACTCTTAATTGTGCTATGTTTTTTTTTTCTTCCAATTTGCCAGTTGCTTTTCTTAAATGACCTTTTTACACATTCAGCAGGGAGAAGAAAAATGCTTTTTTAAGTAGTGTTTGCTGCTTATTTTTCTCACCTGTTTTCTCTCTCCTCAAACCTTGTATTTTGTGCTTGTGCCTTTCTTCAGTTCTTGTTTATTTCTACTTCTGTGCATCAGGCTAATTGTTTTTTTTCTAGGGTATAGAATTAGAAACTGCTTGTAAGTCTTAATTTAGCTATGAGTATTTTCTTCTTCCCATGTTCCCATTGCCTCCTCTGTTTTGGGATTCATTTCCTACTGCACTTGTGTTCTGAGCAATTGAAATGTCTTAATTTTTCCTCTTTTTAGGTACTTTTTGGTACTAATTACAAAATATTTCTTTGTAAATTTTACACATTCAAAAGGCCTCTTGCACTTCTGGTGATTTTTCTGTGACTGCCATATGAGAATTTCTTCTCATTCTCCACATAAATATTATGTAAGTTATTTCTGTGTCCTAATACGTGGTCTATTGAGGAAATTGAGGACTCTGCTGGTGGTAGAACTCAGAGGGCACCTTCAGACTTCCAGTTTTTCTTCACTGTTTCAGGGTTTTTCTGCCATTCCCAGATAGGTGTTCTATTTTTTCCCCAATTCAGTATTTCAGTTCTATTTTTAGAACTGTATTACTAAAGTGCAAAAAGAGCCCCGTCCAGCCTGGGAGTATTATATAAACAATATTTGTTCAATAATGCTGTAATTCTCAGTGTTCTGATGTGTTTTATACAAATGCTTTGTGATCTGTATTTGTGAGGGATAGCAAGGTGGTATTGCAGTGCCTCAACCAAACACATTAAAACTATAGTAAAAGGAGGCAAGAGAAAAAAAATTAGCTTGGTTAGGTAACACCTTTTGTATGTTAAAGGTACATAAGTGGTATCAGAAAAAGTAAATGTCTACACTACAAAAGTGGCCATGAGATTTAGAATAAATTTTAGAAAACCAACCAGACAACAAAATATATGCCTAGAGGTATGTAAAATGAATTGTCTGGAGTTTTTTTGGGTCAGTCTTAGAATTAATTTTGGGTTTTTAGGTGTCTTATCAACCTAGTTATACCCAAACTTTAGTGTCAGCTTTGTAGCAAAATTCTTCCAATACTGACATTATAAAACCACGAGCTGCACTTTAGTTTTGCTTCACAGTGTTGAAGTTGAGACATTGTGGGGAAATTGATCTAACAAGTAATGAAATTCACAATGAGATTTTTAAGTGAACTTACAGGTGTACATTTATAGAGTACTTTTACTCAGTCTTTGGTTAATGCAATTTTAGGACTTTAAATGGGGAGGTGTAGTTTATAATATTTAACATAGACTTCTGTTGGATGGTTTCCTGTGATTGGCTCACAGATGAACATTACATTTATTTCTTCTTTTACTGTTTGGAAGAAATATCATGTTTGATATTTCAATACTAGACCACTTTTTGTTGCTAAGGAGGAAGGTTTCTTGATCTGAGATAACAGCCTGAGATTGAATATGTATAAGTCTATATTCTGTTAAGCTAAACAGTTAGGATGGTAATTTGTCTGTTAAGAAGCTGACTGCAGTGGAAGCTACTGTACAGTCCTGGCTCCTGGCATAAGGAGAAGAATCCAGTGGATGCAAAGCATCCGATGTGAGACTGGGCTCTTGGTCTTTAATTTCAGGTGCTGTCCAGAGCTTCCTTGACCTTTCCCTGTCGGGGGAACAGAAATTTAAGCTACTTCAGCTCATTCGATGTAGCCTGCATTGTGTTGGCAAAAAGCCACTTTTAGGTGAAGGGAACTCAAGCTTGTACTGAGCAAAGAGGAAAACCCCATGCTAAGTTCAACTTGGAAATTTCTTTCTCCCCCCCTCCCCTTCCTGGGATTTCAAGGAGATGCAAAAAGACATTTGTATCTACATTTGTAAAAGATGATGTAACTAAAGCATAACTTCAGCACTGATTGGGGAGAGCTTTTTTTTATGTTTTGCAAACTTTTGGGTTTGGTTCCTCTTTTTTTTTTTTTGCTTTGATATCTGACATTTACTGGGTCTGGTTTTGGGTGTAACTGTTTTCCTTTTTGCTGTCCTTTCCTCGTGTCAAATCATGCCCGGACTGTTCTGGTGTCTGTTTCAGACAAGCAGCAAAGTGAGGCTGACATTAACTAGCTGTTTAGCATTTACCAGGCATAATATAAATTTTGCTGGTAATATACAGTGCAAACAACATTTAGTGTTGTGATGTTTCTTTATTGTGGTGGACTCTTTGTGGTTCACAACAGCTGTACTTACTAGGTCCTGAAGGCTTCTGTGATCGGAAAGATGGCATTTTCACTCTATGTGCAGGCTTCGTATAAATTAAAATAAAATTACAGGTCTACTAACTCTGATCCTACATGTTAGCATTTTAGCTCTACAGGTTTTTAATATGGAAGAAATAATAAATGCAATTTAAATGAAGATACTAATTTTAGTGTTTGCAATGGGGAGAGCACACGGAATACGCAGTTGTAGAAGGATGTGAATGAAGTTGTTTGTAATTCTATTTTTTTTGTTTCTCTGTTTTTCTTCCTTGTCTCCCCATAGTTTTTTCTTTTAATTTATTTTGTTTTGTTTTTTCCCACTAGTTTTGATGCTTACTGCCAGGGTCCTGTTCGTCTTCTGATTGGCAGTTATCTTTCTTAGAAAACCTGTATTTAATTAAATCGTATAGATTTTTTTATGTTGTCCAGGAGGGACAGTGCAAAAGTAACAATGTTTTCAGGAAAATGAAGGGCAAGAGTATAAAGCAGACAGCCCAGGGAAATGTTTTTCAGAATCTGGAGAGAAAATGGTCGTGGAGTTCTAGAAAAGTCCCCAGATCTCTGTTGCTCAGAACTTTTTAAATTTGGAGATACAAATTGGCTTTATTTTGGTTCACTTTACTGCAAGTCATGAATATAGTAGTGTAAGCAATACTGTGTTAGGTCAGTTTATCTGGCTCTGAAATGTGAATCTTCAAATACCACAATTCTGTGATCTAACTTAAAGTCTGTACTTGTTTTTTTTCTTCTTAAATGAATTATTGGGGGCTTTGGGAATTGACATATTGAGAAAGGATACATCTGCTAAGCATTTATCTGTTTGCAGTTCTTTGGCACATGTCTACAGTTAGATATGGTGTAAATACGAGATTCCTGAAGGATTTTGACTGAGATGTGCCAATTCTGGCATTCCTTACTACTAGTACATAAGCTGTTCTATGTGGAGGTAGTTCCTGTGACTTCCAGTTTCTTCCTGACTGATCGAGGAAAGCTTTTTATGTGAGTCAATGTGGAATAGCCTGCGGGAACAACAGTCTTGTAATTCAGACAAGATCTTTATTACAGAAATGTATTTTGCAGCAATGAGTGGTGCATTATTCTGGTTTTACAGCTTTCTCAAGTTGGGATCAGCCTGTTAACTCTTCTGCATCTTTTAAAAGTGTAATTTTGTTTCAAACAATGCCTTGAAATAATTCATCAGGCCTGCTTATAGCTTTAACATTCTCTTCTGATAAGTAAATAATTTTTTTAAATTTGTTAGCTGTTTAGAACCAGCCTAGCTTGAGGTGCTCCTAATTTGAATAGGAAAATTTTGTTTTATAATAGCTGTTCCAAGCCAAGCAGTTCCCTTGTAGAACTGCTCTGAAATTGCATGTGTGCTGACCTTTTATTTCAGCATAATTCATGTTTGCAGATAAGGGAGAAAAAAAATACTGTTGCTCCTTCGTTACAGCATGCTGAACTCTTCCATGATAACTGCAAATAACTTCTTTTCAAAGCACCTATCTGGGTAATACTGCTGTGGATGAAGTCCCAGCAAAAATGCACTAGCTTATATTTCCCAATAATGGAATGAAAATTGTTTGTGTGTGTTCCTAAAAGCGTGATTTAGCCAGGAGGACTTTTACAGTTCTTGTATGACAGAAACTGCAGAATTGCCACCATTCTACCTTGGGTGTCAAAGCAGATGCACTGTTTTTCATAGTAGAATTTTTCAGTAATTATTAGGTCTCACTGAGAAATCTCTCCTATTTCACAGTTTCTTACTGTCCTTCTCAAATGTTTGCTGTTCTTCCACTGAAAAAGTCATAGAGGATACCGATACTCTGTTTTCTTGTGCTGTCCTACAGTAAGTCTGTGTTGTGTTGCTGGAGTTCTTTGCAGTTGTTTCCTATTTGATGAGATAATAAAAAGAGTTACGAGTTTATCCTATCAAAAGCAATTATCTAAGTTTTATGTGCCTTTCAACTACTTTTCGGTTTGGAAGTTTCCCAGTAGTTTATTGGATCTATTTCCTTACAAAGTGTTTTTTCCACAGATCATTTATTGTCCATTGGCTCCACAAAGAGATTTTGAAGTCTAAAGGTAGACAGAGGAAGACAGGACATTCTTGTGAGATGACTTGAAATTTGTTACAGCTGATACAAGTCTATTATAATTTTAATAATACTTGAAATGTACAACAGTCAACAATCTGAGGAAATGACTATAGAAAAATCTCATGTTTCTTGTGCATTAATGAGACTCCAGGTGAGTCTTTTGTTAGTTGTCTTCTTGTTGTATGCACTTTGTAAGAATAAGGGTAGACTTGGGTTATTTACTTGAGCAAATTGGTGGGATCCAGTGGGTTACAGAACAGACAAGCTCAAGAGATCTAGCCTAGTGCTAAGGATAACCTAATTGGAGCACAGAACAGTAGTTCATAAGCTTGCTTGGGAAAATGAGTAGAGATGTAAGGAGAGCAGTGTGGAGGGAACTCAGTGATGAGCCTCAACACAGAAGGCTCATGCAGGAGGTAGAAGTGAGGACAAGCTCCCTTGGATATAAACATACTGCCTACGTATGTGGAAATGGTATTAAGAAAGCCAGTGTGACTGGTAAGGGACATCAAAGGCAATAGGAACTTCAGCACTGTATAATCAGTAAAAGAAGGAAAAAGAAAAATGAGGGAAATACAGGCTTGCTCTGTCTGTGACAGGTTATTTAGTGACAGCGAATATGGACAAGGCTGAGGTACTTGATCCTTTCTTTGCCCTGGTCTTCACCATCAGAGTCGTCTAGGCCTTTTTACATGTAGATGGGGTTCAAAGTGCAGGGTAACCATCTACAGTGCAAGAGGATTTGTCCAGGGTTCTCTTTTCGATATGGAGAAAACAGCTTTGCATGCTGTTTGGTATAGGGCATAAGTCTCCTAAAATAGGAATGCTAATGAAGATGTGGAGATAGAGTAAGGAAGCCAGTGGAGTAAATGTTTGAGATGAGTGTGACTGGCTGCTGATATTTTTACTTCAAAATTTCCAATAGTCTCTTCCATTTGGCTTATCAACAACCCTAAAGTGTTTTTGAAAGTGACATCTCATGCTGTTAATGAAGCTGGACAATTATAAAGTCATATGCTGCTGTCTGCTGCTTCTGACTTCCTGAAAAATGTGGTTAGTAATACAGCAGATTGCAACCCACATTTTCTCATAAGAATTAGTGTAATGGATGGGAGCAAATGCCTTTTGGTGCTAAGTGCACAGGATTGAAATGTAAAGGGACAAGTAAAGAAGAAATGAAGGATAGGGAGACAAAAGCAAGCTCGTGAGGACTGTTAAAAGTACAGATGTTGGCTTTTTGGAGTGCATCACAGTTCTTATAGTTTGCAGCTTCTTAATTTGTGACAGCAAGTGCACAGTTGTTTCCCAGTGATTCTGTCCTTCATCCTTAATTTCTTTAGATTAACCTGAAGATGATGTTGACAAAGATGAAGATACAGGTGTTAAGGAGGCAGTGAGAAAGCTGATAAGAATTCAACACACTCTCACAGTATATGTGATGTAAATAAAATGCTTAAGTCCTGTGTGCATCATCTCTTCTTATCTTAGTACTTCTGGGGAAAGTGGTTTTACCATCCATCAAACTCTGGTGCTTATCTCTGAGGCTGATGATGGTTAATGTGCAGAGTGTTAAACGCTCAGCAATGGAAGTTTGACACAAGGGTTAAAGAAGTGACACAAGATATTCCTGTATTTTCCTATATGTTTTTTGAGTAATCTGTATAAAGTTTCTCTAGATATCACATCTAATAGATATTTCCAGTTAGGATCAGATAGTAAAGTCCAGAGGAAACATTGACTGATCTGCTACAAAAGGTTAGATTTTGTTAATGCTTTTCTGGACCCATCATGAAGTGAATTTATGAATTTCTGTCCATGGTTAAAATTGTGATGAGCATTCCAATGAGGTCCCAAACCAAGCATGACTGTAGACTTAAACCTAAAAGTTCTGTGGTGCCCTTGGTCATCTTTACTAGACTCTCTCTTCATCTGTTATATGAAGGACTTGCTGAACTGAGTTTGTATTGTTAACAGACCCACATCCCTCACTTCCTCCTGCTGGCAGAAAAAGATCAGCTTCATGTTTACTGCTTTCCTCACCATGTTCCCAGACAATTCTTGGTAATGGATGTGCATGGAACCCAGATTAAAGGGTGCGTCATCAGATGATTGTATTCCAACAACAAATTGCTTTAGTTGGGAATGTAATGCAATTTGTGGTAAATTTCCTGGTATGTGGAGGACTGTAATGTCTCATTTAGCGTATGACTTCGCATTTGCAAAGGATCTCGATTGTTCCTTCTCCATCTGGAGATAGCTGTGGGCGTGGTGTACAACACAGTGTTTCCGTTCTATAAGTGGTTTGATATGTGCCCATTTTAGCCAATGAGCAGTAGTGTGCAGCAGCTTCTCCCATGGATTTTAGTTTCCTGTCTTGATGAGGTTCTTGATAAGGACTCCAGCTATGCCTTATGTGCTTGAATTACATGTTCAGGAGAAGCCACTTCCTCTAAGTCTCACCTCCAGGCCTTTGAGACTGAGTGATCATTTTACCCCTGTGTGAGAAATCTTGCTGAAGAGATCATAGAATCAACCGAGGTTGGTAGAGACCTTCAAAATCCTCTAGTCCAATCATCAACCCAGTACCACCTAAACTATATTCCCAAGGGCCATATCCATCTTGATATTCAAACTGTTTTTAATAAATGAAACCCTGGTGGTTTTTGGTTTTTTTTTTCAATGCAACTGATGAGCCTTTATAATTGCTCATATTTTTGAGCAGGCATTTCACTTGTTTTAAAGGAGTTTGTTAAGAAGTGGTTTGTAATTTGTCACTGTGAAGTTTGTTTTATCACTGCCTGTAATATCAGTAACTCTTCAAAAGTGTGCCAGAATGGGAGCTCTCTCAGGGAGGGTTCCAGAGCAAGTTCGTGCTTTGGTCACGTGGTTCTTAAGTTACTTTTTTTGGTAAGAGTTCAGTGTCCAATAAGCTCCTTGCAAGGGAATTGTCTAAAGTTGATTTGGAGAAGGTCAGTTGTAGAAGAAAATTATTAGTTATTTCAAGGGAAATCTTTTGAAGGAAAAAACCAAATCCTATAAGGCTATATTTCTGTTTCATCTGACCTTGCCCTTCTCTCTGGTCTTTCTAAACCATTGGCCTCACTGTTGTCAAATTTGAAAAACACACATAATCTGCATTGGTTTGTTATTTTTCTGTTGAGTCAAATATTTTTTATAAAATAGCTTTTTTTTCTGTTCCATAAAGCATTTACAATTAAGTGATAGACTAGAAGAAGGTTTTCATTTGTTGTTACTCAAATTTTCTAGGGGTTTGGCCTTGTATTTTAGTATTTATTTTGTGCTTCTGCATACACGTCCTATTTCAGTAGGTTATAGAGCTCTCATGTATGTTCCTGTCTTGTCTTACTGCACTAGTGTAAATGTCCTATCTGATAGTGATGTGTTGCTTGATGTCTGATCTATTTTTCATTTTTAGAAAAGTCACCTACTGTCACTAAATGTGTGAGATTTAAATACTCGTAACTGCTTTATATCATGTTATGCTAGGTTATATACTCATGACTTACTTGAAGTCTCAAGTCTGTTATTTTAGAACTGGTAGGCTGAGTGAAGGTTGTATAGCAATGTAATGCATATTCCAGCTGTCAGAAGGATCTGTTTGTGGGGTGGGTTTTTTTGTTTTGTTTATTTTTGTTTTTTGTTTAACAAGAGAGTTGCTTGGTGGTAGCGTTAATATAGAAACATTTTGTAGCTGGTGGCAGTGGCTGTCCAGCAGGTTTTCTTGTAGCATGCCCATGTTGGTTTCTCAGCTGCAGAAAACTGGAAGAGTTTAATACAGTTCTGTTAAAAAGACAAAATCTTCTCAATCAGACTTTCAAAGTATTATGTCAACATAGCTGGGTCTATTGTTTATTGTTACTTTAAACATGGTGCTGGTCTTGAATCACTTTTTAAATCCTTGTGTTTACAGCTGCTTTTTAGACCAATTCTGCATTTTATACAAAAGCACTAAAGGAGAACACTTTAAATATAGACTGCCAAAACCTATTTGTAACTTCACAGCCTTTAAGTATTTCACAACTTTTTACAGTTTGTTTTTATATAGACAGATATTTGCAGTCAAGTAAGTTGTAAATACTTAAACGTATATACAGACAGTGTAGGAAGATACGCAACAGTGTTTGTTTCTATTTTTAGAGTGTAAAACAATGTCTGCCCTTGTGAAGCTGATACAATACATTATACAGTAAAACCCAGCCAAACAAAACCAAACCTCAAACTGAAAGGAATATTAGGCTAACAGCTTAATATATACTCAAGTATAGTTTATATCTGTGTAATGCTGGTGTTGGTATTAACAGGGCTAGCCCATGTTAATTCTAACAAATACAGAGCGTTAAATTCCTTAGTTTACAGAGTAAAGTTTTGCTGCAAGATATTAGAAAATTACATTGTACAAGACAATTTCCTTCTGAGCGTTATAAAGACAACAAAGTGTATCTGGAGAGATTAATATTTGTGGTAGAAAATGCTAAATAGGATATCAATTTTTCTGAAACCTATTATGTTTTAAATTTAGCCTTAAGAAATAGAAAATACTTCTATCTACATGTTTTTTAAGTATCCCAAGCAGGTTTAGACAGTTACTGGTTTGTAGCAGACTTGTATCCTTCAGTGCCAGTGCAGCTGCTGTGTTGGATGCAATAAGTCTCTCAGATGCTCCTTCACACACTGTATTAGCAAAGGACAGAATAGAGCACTGTTTGCAGCCTAGATGAAAGCAAACTAAAGCTAAAATACTACAGCATTTTTATGTTTAAGAAAGTAATGTAGTTGTATTCCAATTTTCAGAGCAGTGGAAAGAGTTCTGTGTTGGAAAGTCTTGTGGGAAGGGATCTGCTCCCACGAGGTACTGGAGTTGTCACGCGGAGACCCCTTATTCTGCAGCTGGTGCATGTTTCCCCAGAGGATGGTCGGAAAGGAGCTGGAGATGAAAATGGTGAGTGTGATCCAACAGTGTGTTTTGCCTTGTTGGAAAGAAACTTCAAATCTTTCTTGTTCCTTTAACTGAAAAATCAGTTCTTGTAATCTTAAAACTCAAATGTCTTTCTTAAAATTTGCTTGGAAGAAAACACAGCTGATGTCACATCTGTTTTGTCCATTTAGCAAATGTCATGAAGTCAAAATCTTAGGATATTCAAAGTATCTTTAATGTTTTAACCTTTCCTGTTTTTAGGAAAGCTTTGGAGAAAATTAGGCCAAAGAAAGCATTTCAGTGATTAAGGCATCTGTCTAGAGTGTAGAGAACATGAATTCATGTATTTGTTTTCCTTCCCTTCCTATTTTACTGTCTAAACAAGGTATTTCATTGAGAGGATGAGTAATTTTTTAGAAGGAGGTTACAAAATAAATTCTGAATGGAGCAAGAGTCCAACTCCCTGCTCCTCAGAGGAGTAGCTAAAACTAAACCATATTACTAAGAGCAAGGAGAAATGAAAGCAAACTTGTAGTAGATGCAAGCAGGATTTAATGGGCACGTTCTGTAGCTTACAGATACCACCATACTAGACTGCACTGAGACTCCAGGTGCATAAGAACAGCACTTTTACACTCTGAGGCTGTCTAGTTTGAAGTTTGTCTTCTGTAGTGTTTCTGTATTATCCTTTGGTAGATCAAGAAAGTGATCTCAGTTGTCCCTTGCGAGTTTCAATGCCGATTTTATACCAACCAATGCTCTTGATCTTTGGAAAGAACAGCAGGGGCATATTGGCCTTCTGATTGGAAGATAAATCTTAGCTTTTTGATGTAGACAGTAAAAAGAGCACAGGCTTTTGTTGGCGTGATGAACTTGGGGCTATAATTATTCTTAATGTGTTCAAATTTTTTTGAATTTATTGTTAGTGACAATAAGTGAAGGTATCAGACGTTCTTTATGGTGTTTGCGTTCCTGTAATGTTTATAGCCTTTGGTTTCTGAAGGACAGCTACTAATACTGTGCCATTTAAAAGGTTTAAGCTCCAGTCTTCATTATTGTCACAAGCAAAGAACACAATTAGGGTTCATAATAATTAAGAACTTCTAGTGTGCAATCCATGTGACAGACAGTAGGACAATTCAGGTTGGAAATGATCTCAGAAGGTCTCTAGTCCAGTCTCTTCCACAAAAAGGGGCCAAATCTGAATCAGCACTGGGTTGCTTGGATCTTTATCCATTTGGGTCTTGAAAACCTCCAAGTGTGGAGAATTCAGTGTCTCAGTGCAACCTTTTGAAATGGCACATTTGCTCTCTTTAAGTATAGTTTTCCATTGCTTGCATTGTGCAACGTAGTTTCTGGTACTTCTCAGAATGCTTTGATTATGAGTTGTAGGGTAAAATCCTACTTCATTGTGTTCTGCAACTTTACAGTTATAAAAGATGGTTTTGTAATTAGAGTATTCTGAGTCAAGGCAGAGCCTTTCTGTTGTAGGTTGCATTTGATCTGGGGATTTGGATTTTAAATAGAGTAATGATTACTGCATAAGGATGTTGGGCTAAATTATTATTTATGAGGTCCATTTAGGGTTCTTTTTGGAAAAAAATCAATATGTAAGATGTACCTGTTATAATCTCATCTTGTTGTTCCTGTGAGAGAGATGTAGGCTTGTTTGGTAGGAACAGAGAAGTCTTTATGATTTACCAGTTGAAATGCCTCTTCTCTCCAAATTTCAAACAAATCATGGTCTAAATGGTTTTGTCACCGATCTGGTTTAGTGTATGTTCAGATTGTCATCTTAGATCTGAGAAGGTGGGATCAAGTAGCTTGGAAAGAAAAAAGATGACAACCTCTTATCCTGGCTATGCTGCCTGACATTGTAATAAGACCCTATGCCATTAGAGGTCATAATTTTCTTTATGTTGAGGTGGGGTTGAATATGTGTTTGGGATTTCCCAGAGGGAAATAGTCTTGCAGAAACATATTTGCCCACATGAGAGGTTTCTTCTTTACAAATTGAATATTGGATGAGAGAGTATCAATCTTGGCATGCGGCTTCCTGAGTGCTGGTGTTGAACTCTCTGAATGCACAGATACTTTTATAACAACTGTCTCTTCCTTTTGTGACTTCTGCTTTGTGATTGTCGCCTTTATCCATCCTTATGCTTGCTCTGCATATCTACTAGTATAATATATTAACACAGCCCTTTAAAAATGGGTACTAGTCTGTTGTTCTTACAAGCTTACTGTCAGTGTTTGTATCCTGAAAGCTTCCGTGGTTTTAACACAAAGCACTTTTGACTGCTCTGCTGTTTGTTTAAGCATGGACAATTGCCTTGTCTTTATGACTATGAAGGAAAAAACTGTGTCTCTCCAGTGGCTTAATTTTGACATGTGAGCTGTCAAAGACCATAAGTTCCTGTCAATTTAGGAATTTTCTTGGGTTCGTTTTGAAGTTTTTTGGTTTTGCTTTTGGATTTTTTAAAATTTATCTTTTATTTGATTCTTGGGAGCACGTTGGGAAGGATTGTTGAGAATAATTGCAGCCAGACACTTGGACTACCTTTGACTTTCTAATACGCAGCATTGAAGATCATCCTTGCTTTTTCCTCAAAGTCACTGATGAGCTATGCAAGACCCTTGTACTGTGGTCACTGCAGTAAATCAAGACAGTCAGAAAATAATAGAGATGATTTTCCAATTAAATACAAATTTCTGTGTTTTCATAACATGATATTTCAGACTGATATATATATTCTAGAGATGTGAGTGGTCTGGCATGAAGGAAATGTGCTCGTTATACTTTTGCTGTTTATTGTTAGCCTGTAGCGTTTCAGCACATATGGTGTGTTTGATGTGCTGATACCGCTGAGGTGTTCTCTGATCAATTTCAAGAGAAACAGGGCTTAATCAGAGAACTGGGCCTGGTCTTATGAATTAATAAGTGTACCCTTATGTTCAGAAATAGAAAAGACGGAACATATCAATGGATAATTAGTAAATGTTTGTAGGTTTGGAGGTTTTTGTCCTAAGATAAGAAACTGAACACTGTTCAAATTCTGAACTGCCGGAGTTGATATGGAACACAGGAATAATTAACGCAGATCTGTTGCTTGATAAATCAACACTGATTTGTTAGCTTTTTGCTCTGTGCTTCAGATAGGAATCTCTTACCCCTACCTCCTGTGTGAGCTGTTTCACAGTACTTGGCTTTGCAGAAGCACAGGAGAAAAAGAGCTTGCAATCTAGTTGGCATCAGGGATGGAAAAAATGTACAATGTGCAGAAGGGACTGGAAGATATGAGCATGTTTTTTTCATAAATTGGCTTTTTAATTTAGAGGAAGAGAGCTAGAAAAGGATGAGTGATGGGGCTGGGGTGAGGAGAGAAGAGAGTTCAGTGAATACGGAAACTAGAAAGCTAGGAATTTAGTATTTGGAAAGTTCTCATTGCCATGCTGCAAGAAGTCTTATATGGTAGTGGCTTTTTATGACCCTGAACAGTTTCTCTGTGCTCCCATTGTGTATGAATAACATTTCTGCTGCTTTAGAAAGGGAGAAGACATAAATGAATAACTAAAGTTAGTAAGCTTTTTACTGTATTTGAGCTTCTTAAAGGAGTATTGCAGTGTAGGATGTAACATGTACAAGTTGGTGGATGGCAGTCCTGAGAAAAATATTGTATATGTCTAGTTTTCCTGTGTATTAATTAAGGCTTTCCTGTCTTACTCTAAGGTATGAAAAACCAGAAAAATAAAGACTGTTGGTTTATTTGTGAGACATGGTTTTGTTTGGTTTTTTGTTTGTTTTTGTTTGTTTGGGGTTTTTTGTTGATTTTGTTTTTTCTTTTTTTCTGAATGCCAGATCTGCTTGTTCTTAACAGCTGCCATCCTAATAATTTTTTTAAATCTGTAATACTGATTTTTGTTGTGACCAAAATGTAATTTCTGCACACCTTTATCTAGCATTGAAGCTTGAATGTAATCAGATGATTAATTTGCCTGAATGTTTTCCCTGAAAAGCTTTCAGAAAGTAACACACCTGGGAGAAGACCAATTTAAACTAGTTACAGAAAAATGTACTACATGTAAGCCAGAACATTGAGTTGTTGCATGTTGGCTAATTAAAATATTTTGTCCTTGCCTTGAGCATTTGTACATTTAGAGTAATGCAGATCCTTTGCATTAAATTAGATCAATTGGAATTTTTTCCCTAGGTGTTAGCAAGTTAAAATGCAATGTCTGACTTTAATGCATCTTTTTTAATATGTATTTTAAGAAGTTAATAGATTATACTGAAAAAAGCTATTTATTTATGCATAGAACTAAACCTAGTATCTAGCTGCAAGTTCCCATGTCACTAAAAACCCAATAATGTAAGACTAAAGCAGTGTGTCCAAGAAGGACATTACCTCCTGAGGAGGGACATAACAGGAGAGTGCTTGGTCTGTATCTTCCTAATGTGCCAGTGGCAGTGTATTGCTGTATATTTTTGTTCCTGGCTTTATGCCTCTCTTTACTACCTTGGATTTAATTTTTAAGAAGAGTTGAGTAATACAATCCTGAAGATACTGTAGTTTCTTCCTATGTGTGCATTTTGTTTTATTTCCTCTGAGTGGTAAATAACCTGTACAGTAATGAGGGAGCCCTTTAATTTTGCACTTATTTTGGAGACTGAGATGTAATTTTGCCTATTTACCAACCAAGATAAACAAAAGCCTCCCCTGAATGATGGTTTCCTCATAGCTCGTGTGTCTACAGAACAGCAAGGATAGAAGTTTGGGTTCTAAAAGTTTTTCCTTAACGGATCAAGTCCATCAAAATCAGCATATTTCCAGGGATGACACACACACGCCTTTGACTTACTCATCTGAGCAGGACATTAAAATAACTCTCCAGATGTACTAAGCTTTCCAAACAGATGAGCTGACTCTTTTGTGCTGCTTGCATTTTGTGCCGGTGCAAACATATACAAACCAAAAATGCCTTCACCAGTTTGTTTTGATTCTTGTGCTTTCATGGTGTTGTACAGAGAGCACATAAAAATAGAGTTGTAAATTCATCAACTGTTAAATAAATTCTTTTTGTAATGCGATTTCCATAAATAGTTTGAGAAAATTAAAGGTTGAGAAGGCTGATATCTCTGTTGTCTCTTCTTAAATCTGTCTCAGAACTGATGTAATTGTTTAACTGAGTCTTAGAAATATTGATGCAAAACTTCAGATTTCTTTCCCATACAGTAATCTTACTTCCAGGGACTTTAAAAATATTTTCTTACTCTTTCTGGTTCTTGCCATGAGTAAATTATGAGAGACATTTCACCAAAGAAGTTCAGCTTTGTGAGGCCTAATGGTACTGTTTTCTGTGCACTGATAAAAAAATACTGCAAGCTGGTGGAATTAGGTGATTGGCAGTAATAGTCATCACCAAGTAAACTAGTTGTACAGAATATCTGATATGCATCATTTATCTGTGTTTAGTTAAGATCTTATTTATGTGCATAGTGTTAATATGTCACATGCTCTCATCAATACTAGAATAGCATGTGCATCTGTCTGCATGCATTTGTGGTCTTTGTAATAGAATCTGGTACTAAAAGTTAATAAAATGCTATATTAATATGATGTAAAAAATATTAAACACCATTCAATGCTGTTTCTCTTTAACTGCAGACCCTGCTACATGGAAAAATCCAAGACACCTTTCTAAAGGTTGCCTCTATCCACTTGCTTTTCTCTCTACACATAAAGTGCATGCTTATATACACTAATCACATACATTTCATGCCACGTTATTGTTGATTACACTTTGCCTTTTACACTTTGGCACCTGTGTTGATTGATTATTTTGCTGTCTTGTGATCTGGTTGATTTTTAGTTTTCTGACCCTCTTGCATTAGAATGAGATAATTTTTGCTTTTCTTCTATGCTGTTGCTGCTTCATAGAGCTTCCCGCACTTTTAATTCCCAAATCCTCTTAAAAACTCTTTGTTGATCAGTATCTTAAATTTCAACTTAAGTGAAAGAAATGTTTTGGAAGATGACTTGGTTGTAGGTAAATTGTGTGTTTGCCAAATGGCCAGATTTCTAGTAGACAGTTCTTCTAGAGCAGATTGTTGTGTCGGGGAGCAGAGAAGAAATGACCACAAACTAAAAATTGGAAATGGAACTTACCACTGGTACTTGGAAACCTAATTGTGAAAGTGTGAATATCTCAGTGTGACTCAAACTGCTGCCTGCCCTACCAAGCAGGAACTCACAAAACCTCCTTTGCTGCTTCTGACACTGCTCTTGCGCAGCCCCCGACTAATTCTGGACTTAAGTGATGACTGACAAGAGTGGAGGTGTTTGGTCCCTGACAGATTTGGGAAGAGACATGTTCTCCTAAGGCTTCTTTGTTATGCAGAATTCTTATGTATTTTCTGTTTGCTTGGTTTTGGTCCTACAGGTTTTTCTAACGTTTTCTTTCAGATGAAATTTGATCTCATTTGCATGGTAAAAGAAAAGAAACTAAAAGCCAGCATTTTTTTTCAGGTTTTTTAAGCTATGGCTAATAATTATTTTGTTTTCTGTTACAAATTGCTATTTACCAAAATAGACCATTTCTGAAAGTTTGTGGGGTAGCTGATTGGCTGAATCACAGTTAGGAAGATGGACCTTGTGTAAGAGGGACAAATTAAACATAGTAATGAGATACAAGGTTTCAGTAGGCAGAATCTTAAATGTATTTGTACTGAGCTATTTAGCGTCTCACTGTAGAAAGCTAACTAATTTTTCTTTTACTGCTTGAAAAAAATAAAATCACACTGTAGATTTCAACAAACAGGCTCTTGGAAAAATGTGATTGAAACATCTACTTCCTTTTCCTCATGTATCTATTTTTGTTTTCAGAGGTAGATGCTGCAGAATGGGGTAAATTTCTTCATACCAAAAACAAGGTATGTTTACTATGATGGTGGAGTAGCAATGTCATAAATATGTTAACATATATATACTTAATTCTATTATCTCTTCCCTTGACTTTCCCAAAAAGGAGATTCTTCTATTATACTAGATGGTGGAGTATCAAGGATTTTGTATTTTGCCTTTTATGAGTAGAAAAACCCTGAAAACAAAAGATCTATGTGTGGGTCATTGACTCTGCTGAGTTATTTACCTTAGTTATTTTTGTGTTATTTTGTTGATTAGTCTATTTTGTGCATTGGCAAAATTAGAATGGACATGGCAAACACAAGGATGTGCATAATCAGAAGTCATTTCAATCCACTGAAGAACTGGCAACTTCAGAGATTTATTAGAAAGCTATTAAAAAGAAGGAATGTGCATCAGGGTGGAGGAGCAGAAACTGAGATCATCTAGGACTTAAAATAAGAGAGCCAAAGCTTAATTCTTTGCTTGAAGAAAGTAATATTTTTGTTGGCAGATGAATTACACAAATATTACTTTAAACAGTGCTAAAAATTGAAGGAAAGCTAGAGAGGATTGCAGAGGGAACCTATGCAAGGGTAGCTCTGTGCTAACTTTATTTTGGATTGGTGGAAGGAGAACAGTTTTGACAAGAGTGGAAAAATGTGAAAATGAAATTTTGCCCTTATTCTTTGTTCTTTTTGAGATGAGAAGAGGTTCAGGCTACATGTTTAATAATCCCAAGGGATTGTAACTAGATTCAAAATGGAATTAAGTGTTTGCATTCTCTTCAGATGAACACTAGTTAATAACGTGTCTGACACTGATGTGTCATGAGTGCTAACAACTGCCATCTCACAGTATTAGTCAACAGATTAAATACTAAGGTTCCAATTTCTGTAATTTTTAGCACTGATGATTCCTCTTAGCATCAGATTAAGGGCTAATAGTCATTCTTTTTTTTTCTCATATTCTGTATACTTATTATTACTATCCTGTTTTACACTGTCTCTTGGAGAAGAGAGCATTATTTTGCAATTAGGTGAGTGGATGCTGTCTTTGATTTTTTTAATATTTTGTTTCTTCCTTCAGATCTATACAGATTTTGATGAAATTCGTCAGGAAATAGAAAATGAAACGGAGAGGATTTCAGGAAATAATAAGGTAAATGTTTATCCTTGTCTTGCTATAAATTCTCTTGCTGCTTAAACCTTTTTTAAACAGTTTGGGCAACTAGAAGTGAAAAACTTTTAACTGTTCTAATGAGCACAGCAGTACTGCTTGCTGTTCTGAGATTTTTTTTTTACTGTGCTCATGAGATCAATTACGTCAGGTGAAAGACAGAGAATTGCTGATCTACTTCAAACTTGTGTAACAATAGTGCAAAAAATAAATTTACTTAAACTTCTTTTCATTTTTCCACATATGTGTAGTTATAAAATGGAGTAGTCTATTCTTACATATCTATATAGTCACTTGCATATCCAAAGCTTTTATGCATTTTATGAGGGACGGATTGGGGCTGCTGCCAAAGACAAAAAATTGGTTGACAAATGTGTCTGGCTTCTTTTCCTTGCCATGTAGGTGTAAGGTATATGATGAGAAAGTTTTTCTAGTATGAAAGTACAGCTTTTGGATTTCTAAATAATGCCTTAAAATAACCTAGTACAGTAATGATTTTTTATCATTAATCTATTTCTAGGGTATCAGTCCCGAACCTATTCATCTTAAGATTTTTTCAGCTAATGTTGTAAATCTGACTCTTGTGGATTTACCTGGAATGACAAAGGTAAGATGGAGAATCCTTCCCTTCTGACTAGGAATGGTATTTTTGAACAAGATGTGTGTGTTCACTCTTTGCCATTATTCTGTATTGTTTGATAAACAGCTTTACTCAGGTTAAGTAGTGTTATTTGAATTTGGCATGCCTCTGTCTTCTGGGGTAAGGTTTGGGTTTCTGATGCTCTTTGCTGATATACGAGGTAGAGTTGCTTACGTTCTTCCTCTTTCTATATACAACTCATTGGAAGCATTGTGTGGGCTGCATGTTCCTTTTCACTGAAGAGGTGGCACTCCAAGTCTCAGAACTGTACCTGGAGGTATTTGCCAAGTTGGAAAATGTTTTCCACGTTGTTTCTATAGAAGTTGCTATGTGTTTTTGTGTAAAAAGTTGTGTAAAGTGAGGATACATTAGAAGAAATTTTGAGGTCCTGTTTGTTCAGGTTTTATATGGGATAATTTTCTTTGACATGAAAATGACAAGATGTCTTCTTGCCCTGCCCATGCACCCTTACACACCCCATCCTGCCAGTTGTGCAGGTGGTTCTTGGACACCAGGTCTCATGCAGGCATAAATACACAATTTTGAACAATTCTATTGGTTTTTCTCTAGGTTCCTGTTGGTGATCAGCCTAAGGACATTGAACTTCAAATAAGAGAGCTAATCCTTCAGTTCATCAGCAACCCCAATTCGATTATTCTGGCAGTCACAGCAGCTAACACAGACATGGCCACTTCAGAGGCACTTAAAATAGCACGTGAGGTGGATCCAGATGGTAAGCAGCGAATGAAACTGGATGCTGTAATTCAACATGTTTTTTAAATT
Organism: Anabacerthia variegaticeps; assembly: GCA_035583185.1. Lineage (NCBI taxonomy): Eukaryota > Metazoa > Chordata > Aves > Passeriformes > Furnariidae > Anabacerthia > Anabacerthia variegaticeps. Next base: position 61,278,054 of record JAWWEW010000041.1, on the reverse strand, counting down.
AGGTCCTAAATTAAAACCGAGGTTGTTTGGGCAAAATGTAGTAAGAAAAGCAAATGTCACCAGATTTCCTAGGAAATGCCATTTTCTTACTGCAGTCTCTGCAACTCAGAAAATGCTGGGATGAATTAGTATCTGATAGATTTCTGGCTTAGGTAGTCATAGGAGCTACTTCTGTTTTCACAGCAGCAAATGGTGTTACAGAATATTGGGGGTTTTCAGAGTTTTAGTAGTTTACAGAGGTCTGTTAGGGCACCTTCATGCTTTATTGTCCAATCTTGTTTATTTTGCTAGGGAAAATACGCCATCCTGCAGCTAATAATTGACTATTTAGCTGTTAGTCTAGTGATTTTTAGTAAGATTAATACATACTGTCAATATGCATTTTAGTGCCCTGCATTTATGTGGCAGAACTGACTGATTTAATTTTATAAAAAGAGAAGCATCATTTTATACTTACCTAATGACTTTGAAATAGATCTGAAGCTACTGGTTGCCTGCTTCTTGCTTTTGGAAAGTGCTGTCAGTACCATTGACTAAAAAATGGCACTGTGTGATTTGAAAGAATATGGAATAGTACACTTGGAAAATAATTATACAGAAATTAGGCTAAAATTCAGTCTTATACTTTACCCTCAAATTTTTCTTCCCATAAAGTGTAACATTTTTTGTTTGTTTTCAAATTCCAAATCTGCTTTGGCTTGTGTGCCACATAACCTTGAGGGGAAAACCTCTTCTGACATTCTGCTCAGTCAAATTGTCCTGGTTCAAGGTAGTAGACCCCTTTTAATTTACCCCTGTAAAAATTATCAACTGTGTCTTTTGGATCACTTCCCGGAATTCTGCAACCTAAAGTTCTGGAGTGGCAGATCATGTTGCAGGTTCTCTAGGAGTAATGATACGTAAGGAGAACTTGAAGTACTAAGTAGGTAGGCTGACATGAAAGTTTCAAGACCCAAGAACCTATTGATTTTGCTGAGGTGCTGGTTTATTTTTTTTAGACTCAAAAAGTGTTATATTTTAAAGAAAAAGTTCTTGGTACTTTTTTTCAGACCCAAGAGCTCAGGAAGTACTAAGGTTCCAGACAGATCCTGTGCATATTAGCCTACTGGTTTAGATGTGCAGTATTTACCTATTTAATGAGTTGAGGTCACTTTTTTCTTTACTTTGCAGTATTATGTGTTTTAGTTACTCTGATCAAAGCAAAGCATCCCCTGTGAGTGTGTTTTCCTTTTGGTAGGTCGAAGAACGCTTGCTGTTATTACAAAGCTGGATCTCATGGATGCTGGCACTGATGCTATGGATGTGCTCATGGGAAGAGTGATTCCAGTCAAACTTGGCATCATTGGAGTAGTGAATAGGTCTGCCTGGGGACATTGAAGCTATTTTTAAAACTGTGTTAATATGAACTATTACTTGCAGCCTTTTTAACTATGAATATAGTTTTAAGAAGATGACAATGTTGAAATAAACTTGTGAATAAGGAAGTGAGGAGCTTGTTGCTCACTTCTCAAAAGCCGTTGTTCCTTCACTTGACCAACTGCTAATTTAGAAAGGCGTAGAGATACTTTCACTAAAAGAACTGTAGTATCACCAATTCTTTGCACTGTTGTTCTTCAGCTTGAGGAATGCTTCTGCTCAGCTGTTCACATTAGCACCGATCTAGTACAGATCCCGTGCATATTAGTGCTACCTGCATATGGCTACTGTACTGTTTGCTTCATTTTTTTGCTTTAACTAGGTCAAATCTCATGTAGTTCTGATAAAAGCATTGCTTAGTCTGTACAGATGTTGCCTGTACTGACTGCTGACTCTGCCGCATGGTACAAAAACCAAAATGTGTTAAAGTCTAAAGATGGTTAGTTATGTGTGTAAAGCAAAAAACAGCTATTAGGTGTCCTGTCCAGAAAAGCAGAGGTGTAAATTATTTTTACTTTGCATCTATTAACTAGTGTGCAACTCTGCCTTTTAACTTCAGGAGTCAGTTGGACATTAACAACAAGAAGAGTGTAGCCGATTCCATTCGTGATGAGTATGGTTTTCTTCAGAAGAAGTACCCATCCCTGGCCAACCGAAACGGAACCAAGTATCTCGCTAGGACACTGAACAGGTATTGCTCTAACATAAACTGATGTGTTAGGGATATGTGCAGACCTTTCTTTTTAGTTTTATTTTCTCTTTTGGCATCATAGAGTGATAAATTGAGGAAAACTGATGCCAAACTGATTCTGTTTCTGAATTTACTGTAATTTTTCTGAGTAAATGTTTTTCTTTGGTGATTATTTTTGCCTCCTGACTGTTTTAAGATAAAAAAACTGAAACTTTTCCTTTCTGCTAATGAGGGACTATTTTCTATTTTTAGACTACTGATGCATCATATCAGGGATTGCTTGCCAGAACTGAAAACCAGAATTAATGTTTTAGCTGCTCAGTACCAGTCTCTACTGAACAGCTATGGGGAACCTGTAGAAGACAAAAGTGCTACTTTATTGCAGCTTATTACCAAATTTGCCACAGAATATTGTAACACTATTGAAGGAACAGCAAAATACATAGAAACTTCAGAGCTGTAAGTACCAAATGTTTTTCTAGAATATTGACTGAGTAGTTAGATTGATCCAGTGGTTCTTACTGGCTTTCACTGGCAGTAGTACTACACTGGAGCATAACATACTCAAAAATGTTTGAATCCAAGCAACTGTAAAAAAAATGCTTGCAATGAGAGCTTTTTTTCTTGTTTGCTACTTCAGTTATTATTTTGTTCTTTCAGATGTGGTGGAGCTAGAATCTGCTATATTTTTCATGAGACCTTTGGAAGAACTTTGGAATCTGTTGACCCGCTGGGTGGCCTTAACACAATTGATATTCTGACTGCCATTAGAAATGCTACCGTAAGTGTTCTTCTGTATATCTTAAATATTGTGGCTGTATGTTGGATAGGAAGGTAAGGTTTCAACAACTTTGTGCTCCTTCAGGCCTGTGAATTACTGATCTCTGCTCAGTGAATTAACATGAAGAGGCTGAATCCTGATTTTTAGTACTTTGAATGGAAAAAATTACACTATCCAAATTTGCAGCCATTATTCTGTATGGAATGAGTTTAGAGTGAGTGTTTACATCTCCTTGCTGTTATTTACAGGTTCAAATAAAGCTTAGGCCATGCTTTGGCAACATTATGCTGAAGCTGTTATATATTACAGAAATGGTGATGGAAGACTGCCTCTGCATTTATTTTTCAGTAAGCACTTCTGTTAGTTATGAAGACTTAGTCTGAGATGTATGGGCTAGGACACAATCAGATATTTTAAGTCTGTGTAAGGGCCACAACTTTGCAATGGTTCAGTGTTTTCATGATAGATTTGGTTTCTTGAGAATATGGGAATTGGTATTGCTGAGTATTAAGAGTAAGTTCACTTCTAAATTTTGCATTATATAGAATGTTCACTCCTTAGAGCTTGACTTTGTATGTCAGATATTTCAGTCTGCTTTTGTACTGTGTCCTGTTGGGTGTGGACAGTCAGGTTTCTCCCTGGTCCTGGAGCTTGTGAGGTACTCTGCAGCAATGATCTGTGTGCATGTTCTTACCCCTCTGTAAATGTAAATTTAAGAAACAGTGTTTAGTAACAGAAAACAAGACATGTTCTGTGGGACATATAATGGCTTGATTTTTTAAAGCTCATTTAATTAAAAATGAAAAAAAAAAAAAAGGTAAATGTTTTATCTGTAGCTAAGCATTGGTCTGTATGGTCATAAATGAAATTATCCCAAACACGATAAATCACTGACACTGAAACCCACGCATTTTGTTGGTGCAATATTGTATTTTCAGGACTGTCAAATAAATAATGGCAATTTTCCTCTCCAGAATTAGTAAGAAAATGTCTTTGCCTTCTTAATAAATTTCAGTTAAACTTAGATCCACAAATGTGAAAAGAATTGTTCAGAGTTGTAAGCCTAGGGTGACAGAAGTAGGTAGAAATCTCCAAGATTTTGTAAGGATGCTGCTTCATCATTGTTTGAGACAGTTTATCTTTGGGATAACAACTTTATAGCTTTTACTTTTAATTATTCTTGAACCAGGTCTTGAGACCTGTTCTTAGTGTTGGGTGCGAGCACTGTGACCTGATTTATTCTGGGTTTCATCAGATACGACTTAGAAAAGCATCTTGTTTTAATACACAGTTTAGTAGCTTTTTCCTCCTTTTGAACTAGGGTCCCCGTCCTGCCTTGTTTGTTCCTGAAGTTTCATTTGAGTTGTTGGTAAAGAGGCAAATCAAACGTTTGGAAGAGCCTAGTCTGCGCTGTGTGGAGCTGGTTCATGAAGAAATGCAGAGGATTATCCAGCATTGTAGTAATTACAGTACACAGGTAAAAATGCATGTTTTAGAATTAGGTTTGTAATCATTGGGGGGTGTGGGGTGTGTGGAGGGGGGGTGTGTGTCCCTGCTTGCTTCAATACTTGGGGAAGTCTCATCAGTAAATCTTTGGTTTGTTTTTAGGAACTACTGAGGTTTCCTAAATTGCACGATGCCATAGTTGAAGTAGTAACCTGTCTTTTGCGTAGAAGACTTCCTGTCACAAATGAAATGGTAATTTCCCATCTACTGTAATTTTACTGCTGAGAGTGCATGTTTTCTGGAGTGTTGATGTTTTTGTTTGTAATGTCAGGAACCTAAGTTATTAAAGGAATCTTAACTTATACTTGTTAAATAGATATTTAATATCTTCACAGTTTGAAACTTCGATATTAGAATATTGATTCATAAAAAACAAAGTGATGGGGGATTCTTCATCTTGTTGTCCCCTGTGTTTCAATTTCCCAAGAAGAATTTTACTAGTCTTTCTGATACAGGTAAATTTCCCTCCCTTGTAACAGAAGCTGTGCATTTACTGTGGTGTGTGGGATGCAGTGATCAAATTTAAATTATAGTCCTTATTCTTTGTGTTTTGGGGACTTGTAGTGCCCTTTAGCTAGTGAGAACTAAAAATTCAACTTTTGGCTTTGAGTAAATATGTTTTAATATAAAGGTCTGATTTGGGCTGCCTGTTGGGGAGGAAACAAAGTGTTTCAGTTATTGACTCTGCGTTTGATGTGAAAAGCAAAAATTGTTCTGTATGCTTGCTGTCCCCCATAGTGAGCCATCTCCCTCTGGTTCCCATGTTGTGTGAACATGTTTCAGATGGTTTGTGGCCCAAGAGTCACTGTAATAGGTCACTTTGTTACTATACAGATTGAACTCGTTCGATTGCTGAGTTTTGGTTTTTTATTGCTGGAGAAGGATTAACTTGGTGAAGGTAACTGATGTAACATCCCAAGTGACTGAATGTATTGAGATGAATAAATGAATTCTCTTCTTGCCTTCTGGATCAGAGCTTTAATGTCCTTGGGCAGTGAGAATGGTCTTTTGCCATGGACAGTTCGACTCTGCTTCCCAGCACTGTAGGTCATTGCTCCTCACTAGCATTAGATTTGCTAACTGAATCTCTGAACTGTGAATGTCATTGCATTGCAGGTCCATAATCTTGTGGCCATTGAGTTAGCTTATATCAATACCAAGCATCCTGACTTTGCTGATGCCTGTGGTTTAATGAATAACAACATAGAGGTAAGAAAATACGTTCTCTTAAAAACTTTTTTGACTCCTTTAAATGAAAGTAAAGTTGATAAAATAACAGGTGTTTCAATGTCTTTCATAGGAGCACATTTCTACATTTTGAATTATAAAAATGTGATGTTTCAAAAATATGGTGTATACTCTTGTGATCTTGGATTTGTTAGATTTCTATTGCATATCACATTCAGGAACAGTGGTTGGTATTTCACTGAAAGAATTCTGCCTGTTTTTCATTATGAAAAATAAGACTGGCACCTAATTGAGTATTGGCTATTAAATGAATTTTTTTTAAGAAAAAATTCGAATATGTAGTTGTGAAATACTGTTTAATGTTGAAGTAACTGCATTTTGTCTCTGACACAATGTATCAATAACTATAATGTTCATCTCATTTGTGAAAGGATGTACTATTCATGAAACAAGTACTGTTTCCTCTGTTCACATTCTTAATTTCTGCTTCCTTTTGGCATTGTTCTTGAATCTCAGTGTTACCATGCTTGTCTCCCTAGAACGTTTTCTCAATCAGCCTCCCATCAGTTGTTTTTTAAGCCTGGCTTTGTTTGATGATATTTGTTGCTGTCATCGTCCTATAGCAGCAGTTCTACAACCGCTCTGTTAGACTGATTCTTCCAGTCTGATTTTGTTGCAATATTTCACCCACCTGGCTAAGAGCTTCCTGATACTCTTGTGTTTATCCAACACATTGTCTTCATATCACAGACTCACAGAATGGTTTGGATTGGAAGGGAACTTAAGACCATCAAGTTCCAAACCCCCTGCCATGTGCAAGGACACCATTCCCTAGATCAGGTTGTTTAGAGCCCTGTTCAACATGGCCTTGAACACTGCCAGGGATGGGGCATCCACAGCTTCTCTGGGCAACCTGTGCTGGTGCCTCACCACCTTCACAGTAAAGAATTTCATATTAATATCCAATTTAAACTTAGTTTCTTTCAGTTTGAAGCCATTCCCCCTTGTCCTGTCACTACATGCTCTTGTGGGTTTTTTAAAATTTTTATTACAATTTCTACTCTTTAATCTTTTAGTTTTTTCTCGACATAACTTTTGTACTGACTTGGTATGCGATTGAATTTGCCTTGGTAGACTGCTCTTTAGTTCTAAAACAATGTGTATGGAAACTGCTGAGAGTACAAAAATCAAGACTTTGTGAAGTTGAACATAGAAAATTATTGTATTATTGTGTGTTTCTTAAATTAGTTCTTTCCTGACATTTTTCTGAGCAGAACATGGGAATTTTTGAAGAAGCAAACCATGTAAAACGCCCTGACCTTATTTACTGGACAATTAATTCTTAATTTCAAGAAAAATGAGATCTTGCTTTGTCCTGATTGCTTCAAATACTGTTTTGCTATGAAGCTAATTTTGCCACCTTCTTCCTTTGGGCTAATCATGTGCTGGCCACAGAATCAAATTCTTTAGATTATTTTGAATATTTAAAGCTTGATGAGAGCTGTAGGGATATCTACGCTGAGCCAAATTGTGTAGCATCGATGTTGTTTTTTAAAAGGCTCAGATTTTGATTATAGAGTGTGTTGCAAAAATGTTTGCAAAAATTTTTATAATGAGAATTCAGTTTTGACCAGGTAATTAAAGTAGTTTTATCCAAATAATCAAGGGCTTTATCGGACCATAGTATTAATTCATGACACTGGATAGGATGAAATTACTAGTGTTTGTCTCTAAAATGTAAGTCTGTAAAATATGAATCTTGCCTATGTGTTGATACAGAGTAATACATAATTGAGGTCTTGCTGGATTGTTTTTAAAGGAACAAAGGCGTAACAGGTTAGCTCGGGAATTGCCTTCTGCTGTGCCACGAGACAAGGTAAGTAAATGTTGGATTTTATTTATTTGTTAATGTATTCTCCTTGATCGAATCTAAGTATTGGAAACTTTGATATGCTACAGTAGTAACAGTCTTGGGGGAACTTCCAAGTATTGACTTGTTTCCTTCAATTTCATAAGATAGAAACGGAATGTAATTTTCTTATAAAGATGCAATTTTTGGGAGGTTTTAAATCTGGTATGTCTGAAGACTTGTCTATAAATTTAATATTACACTTACTGCTTGAAAGTCATCTGAGGTAAGGTGTAAAATGCCTGCAGATGTTAGAGATGGAGTCAGAACTTGCATGCTTAAATTTATCGCTCAGATGCTGATTTCTGAACATTAACAAATGATTTAAAGTATCCAGTGTGTTAACACAGAGACTTTGTGGTTTGTTGTTTTTTTTTTGTTTTGTTTTTTTTTAAGTCAGCCTTAAAACTGCAATTCATTGCAGTCTTGCTTTCTTTAGGAGGAGATGTGGAGGTGACATTTTCAGTTGATCATCATAATCCAGTCATGTATTCTGTCTTTGGAGCTTGCTTAATTTTACCAGGCTTTGGGATTAGTGCAATGACAAGTACATACATGGGTGGAAGAACAAAACAAGTGCCATGGAAAACGTTGCCTGGCTGTAGAAAAGAATGGTCTGACAACAAGCTGGAATTTTAGGCAGTTATTGAACATTATATGGCGTATTTGGAATTCAGAGATACAGGGTGTAGTTTAAGCTCCTCAAAATGTTGTAACAGGAGTTTCTACAACTGCTAGAGATTGGTTCATTAGTTTGTTAGCTTTAAAAGTGAGACCAAGTTCTAGAATGGATCTAATACTACTGCCTTTAATCACTATAAGACAACTGATGGATGAATTGGGAATTTAGGGTAGCTATCTTGCTTTCAGTGCTCTTTGATCTTTTTTTTTATTGACTTTATATCATCAGTGTAGGAGCTGAAATGAGATTGATGGTCTGATAATCCAAACTGTCTTGAAGATGCCTTTTTTTTTCTTTTTTTCTGTATTACAGTTATTCTTGCAAATTCAAAATATTTCTTTTTGGGATTTTGAAAGATGCTAGTAGGTAAAAGTGTATGAAATTTGCTAGGTTGATTTGTTGTTATTAAAGTTGAATTTCCCCCCCCCCCCCTGCATTTTTTACCTTCCTTAGTCTACTAAGGCTCCAGGTGCATTGCCACCTGCTTCCCAGGAGACTGTTACTGCTGCTTCTGCTGAGGCTGATGGCAAGGTCTGTCTTGATTTCTCCTCTAAGCACTGCATGCACGTTTCTGTTGTGGTGCACCGCAGACAGGAAGGAAAGCAGTTTGGATTTAGTGCTTTGTCACTGACACAGTTCCCTACCCACTGTGGGCCACTTGGCACTGCTGTACATGCAGTGGCAGGTAAAGACGTGCCATTAGGTGGCAAAGTCACTGCTTTCTGTTTGAACTCTTGGTTGCAATATATTGTGGTGCAAGTATGCAGCATAATTTGCCTCAAACTGTCAATAGATTGTTTGGTGCAACAGTATTGTAATCAAAAGTGTTCAGCATGGTTGTTAAACTGCATGTTTTTAATGTGTTGACAGTTAAAGAAGGAGGACAGAAGATAAGCTAAAATGTGAGTTTCCTGCTTCCTGCAGGGAATCCTTAACAGGCTTTGTTCAAACTGAACCTCCTTTGTGTTGTTTCTCTTAATTGTTGAATCCTTGGTTTACTTATATTTGTGAAATGTGTTCTGCAGTGTTTTTGTACACTTTAGATGTGATGTCTCTTGCATTAAAATAACAGCTCATTATTACTGTAAATGCTTCTTTGCTGATTGCTTTTGCTTTGAGTCAGAAAAGATGGGTAGTTACAAGTTTGTGTATTAGGAATACCAAGAGGACTCAGACTTTCTCCTTCATTGCATATGCACATTCAGCTTTTAATGCAAAGCTGCCATTTCTGTCTTGAACAAAGTGGTTAAAGTAAAAATCTAGTCAATACTAGAGTTTTAACTATTATCTTCATCAGTGTTTTAGAGGTTCTGATATGCTGCAAACATTAAAAAGAAATCAAGAGCTACTGTGAGGATATCGTTGTGAATTATTGCAGATTTGGTTTGCATTTCTGCTAAACCCCATCCTATATTAGCTGGTACATTTCATGCTTTCTCTTCTATAGCTTTGTTTCTGAAATTACTTTGCAGACAGACCAGGCTCCACAGTAATACGGAATGAGAGTGGCATAGGGATTTTTGTCATGTTGAGTAGCTGTCTTGCAATCAGAAATAACGCAGTGGAGCTTTCCTTATCAGTAGTTCTCTCTCATTAGCAGAGTTGGGTTTGAATTCTGATAGTGTATTCTACAATACCTCTGAAAAGTTGTGCAATTTGAATAACATTTGTGATGGGCACGGTTTAGCTGGGCTTCCTCCTAGCATGCTGCTGTTGGTATTCTATTTGCTATTCTTTGTTTCTCACCTCTCTTTTTAGTTTTAAGATCAGCCTGTGGTTTTTAATTGTAAAAACAATAGATAGCTTTTTTCCTCCTATATCTGAAGCAAGATATAAATAGTAGTTCAGAGCCTTGAATGACCTTGAATGGTTTTCAAACAGCAATAGATTTTAAAGCACAGTAGTAAATAGAACAGATATTAGGCTTGTGGAAAGGTACAAAATGAATATTGCCCCTGTTCTGTATCAAAATAAACGGTTGGGTTTTTTAATTAACATATGGTGGATACCCTCCACTAATATTTCTTTTGCCCAGTGATTCCTAGTATTTAAGAAATGGGTGTTATGTCCTTTTCTTAGGAGATCAGTGAGCTTTTGGAACTTCCCAGAAACTCTGATCTTTACTTCCAGAGGATGGAGATTTTTGTTCTGTTTTGATTTGGTACAAAAAAAGTCTTCTGTAAATTGAGGTCTGGCAGCACAAATGTGTTCATAGCTGTGTTACCTGGAAACAAAAATGTGCCTATTTTTTAGCTGTTATGTAAGAAACTTCTGTTTGTAATTAAATAAAATACCAAAGAGTTTAAATTCAAGTATTGCAAGAGCTGTGGTGATCTTCAAAACATACTTTCAGGACGATCCTCATAGTAAAGGTTGTATTGCTCCAAGGATATATAGTCAAAGTGGTAAAAGCCAAGTGATTTTTAGGAAGACCACTCCATATTTCAGAAGTGATTTGTAGACCCTTACAATGCTGGAGAGCTTCTTTATATGAGACATTTTCCTGCCATTATTTGAAAGAATGTGAGTTTTAAAATCTTCCATTTTACTGGTACCTTGTGGCAGCTATAAGCAGCAAAGGGAGAACAAAGGTGGGGAATGTGAAGAACAGAATGGAGGGAATATACACATGAAAATCTCATTTTTAGTGAGTCATCTCTAGTGATTTGATGAGACACTGCTTTGCAGTGCCCAAATTCTAATTCTCCAATGTTTTTTTAATGTGCTGTTTGTGCAGGCTGCTCCTGCAGCAGCAGATACGTCTCAGGAGCCTGGGACAGGCAACTGGAGAGGAATGCTGAAACCCTCAAAAGCAGAAGAGGTATCAGCAGAGGAAAAATCCAAGCCAGCTGCAGCCCTACCTGCTAGTCCTCAAAAAGGACATGCTGTGAACCTATTAGATGTGGTGAGTCATGAAAGACAAATACTTCTTTGTAGTTCAGTCTCAGGAAAGAAAACATCTGAATTCCAGATCTTTGTTACTTTGCTACTGTGTGATATCTGTATAATATATTCCCATTTTAGCAACAGGGATCTCTAGCCGGTCTCTTCAGCTTTCCTCCTTGCTCAGTCCTTCATCTCCCCTCTGCCCATCCCAGTTTCAGCCTATGATTGGGATAACTGGCTTCCTTTCACAAATTCCTGTTCAAGTGAACTCCTTGTCTAGATCGTTCTTCTACAGAAACAAATTTCAGCTCATTTGAACTCAAATTCCTGTTTTTACTTTGCTGAAGTTCAATTTTTGCATTAGAGGAAAAGAATAATTAATGATAAAAGCCACTTAAATTAAAAATAGTTGGAGATACCTGTGTTTGGAGCTTAGTTCCTTTAGTGAGCTTTAAAAAAATGTAGTAGTGGTGCCCTCTGACCTTTGTTTCACAGATCTGGATTTGGTTATGTCTTTAATTTTATTTCTGAAGAATTAGAGGTTTGTTGCAAGACAGGTTATGTCTATCAAACTATCAGACTAAAAGAGCAATAGTTTATTTTAGATTCCACAGTTTGAATTTTATTGACATAATGCAACTGAGCAGAAATGGTAAACTGAAGATTTTATTTTTTTATGTAGCCTGTACCTGTTGCACGCAAACTTTCTGCCCGTGAGCAACGAGATTGTGAAGTGATTGAACGACTTATTAAATCTTACTTCCTTATTGTCAGGAAGAACATTCAGGACAGGTAAAACAGAACTTCCTAGAAATATTTAAGCCATACAAATATTGTGGTATCTCGAGAGTCATATATGTAATCTTGTTTTTATCATGTTCTTGCGTTTGTAAGAGGAGATAAATACATTTTTTAGAAGGGACAGCAGCAGTAAAGCTGCAAAATTAAGAAGTTTGAGGAAGCTGTTGTTTTCTCTGATGGTTTCAGTTCTGTATGATATTAAGTAAAATGCTTAATTATTTAGGACATGCCAGCATTTCTGGAGGATGCTTCAATTGAGATGGATGATTTGCAGCAGATTACTGGAAAAAAGTCTAGGTGCTGTCTAGCCCTGACAGAACTTTGCTTTACCTTTATGTGAAGACCTAGCTTTATATATATTTATATCTGTATGGGGAATTTTGAGGGAAATACAGGAATCTGGAACCAGAGTTTAGAGCAGATTAGAGAGGTCATAGAAGTTTTGGTCTATTCAATAAACTAATGTCCTCAATATAATTTTTAGTATTTCATGACAGGGAAGTGCTTTGTTTACCTCAACTTTTTTGCAGTGTTATTACATTCTTCAGTCTGGAGCAGGCCTAGTTTTGGATAATTATTTTAAAGATTGTTTCTCTATGTGCTTGCAGTGTGCCAAAGGCAGTGATGCATTTTCTAGTGAACCACGTGAAAGATACTCTTCAGAGTGAGCTGGTAGGCCAGCTGTATAAATCCTTGTTGTTGGATGACCTCTTGACAGAATCAGAGGACATGGCACAGCGCAGAAAAGAGGCAGCTGACATGCTAAAGGTAAGACAAGGATCAGCACTTCATGGCAGTAGTTAACCATATAAATGTGAGATTGTTTTGAAGGCTTTTGCCTTCCTTTCTTCTTTGCTGCTATTTAAGAGTATGTCCATTATTAAATGAGTATGTGACGAGAAAGTATTATGTAGATTGAGTACTTAGGAAGAAGTGACTTAAACTGTATTTTGTGCATAAAGCAGAAGATCTAATCTGATGTTATTTTCAGTTATACATTTGGATTTACTAATGTGCTTTTATTTAATTTTGTAGTGTTCAGCAGTGCACTTTTGGGGGATTAATCTTACAGTGTTTGAAGTGCTGTTCATGTGCATCACACAGAGCCTGATGGCCAATGGCTGGTGTCTCTAAGACAGTTTCCCATCATATGAACAGTGGGAATGTTTGCACTCACCTATGATGACCCTGTGTGCATCTGTGTGTCAGTCTGTGGGACATGTCTGTGTTAGTGAACTCTCCTTCATTGTTCAGCAGTGTGTCAGTGTCCACATCAGCTGCCCAGAAATCAGTTGTTTTGCATCCAACTGCATAGAAAAGGATCCCTCTGCCAGTTCAGCTCACTGAAGAAGTACCAAGAGGTGCTTCTCTTTCATATGCAGTGTGGTCAGACAGTGACTGCTTGAGACTGGATACCCTGAAGTACCATTTGTCCAAGACTGCCTGCACAAACTCACAGCTCAGGTCTCTCCAAATTTGAGTAATACTATGATGTCAGTATTCGATGGCATTATGACATTTTATATCTGTAGTGTATCAGACTACAGTGTAATGAATGCTACAGAACATTAAAAGTGATAAAAAGTAGGTGCAGATTCTCTTTTATTTTGAAGAAGGTTTAAAACATTAAAATTGTGTGTGGTGGAAAAGCCTGCCCTTCTTGAGAATTTAATGGGTTGCCACTCATTTCATAATGAACCTGATTAACTTAAAATTAGACTTTTAACTTTACATTTCCTAATTGCTGCTGCTACCTCCCTGAGACTCTCTACAGAAAAACTAACTAGCTCTGGCTTTTGTGTGTTTGTGTGTGCAGGCCCTGCAGCGAGCCAGCCAGATCATTGCAGAGATTCGTGAGACACATCTTTGGTGAAGACTGTATCAGCCACACTATTTATATGCATTGGAGGTTACATTGGCTTGAAAATTGCTAGGCATGGTATACGGAGTAGAATTTTTATTTATGAACTCTTCTTATCTGTGTACTGCAACTGTGTAAATCTGCTCATGTAAAGGCAGTTGGTTTGATTTGCAAACAGGAAAATATGCTGTATTTTGCAAAAGAAGTCCTATTTAATCCACATAATAAATGGCTCTAAATGTTTCCTTACCAGCTTTCTGGTGCAAATTAAAGCAGACCAAGTCTTCTGTCTCAGTGACAGTCTCATTTGAACTTGGGGAAAAAACATTGAAGTTCCAGTGCCTGACTTGCTAAACAGGCTGCCTGTGGTTAAGATGGCCGGTGTAGTTTTGTGGCATAGTTTTAAGCTGCTTTTACAATAGAAGTTTAAATACTGTGAAGAGAAGAAAGCACCGAGTATTTTCTTTCATGAATATATTGCATGCACTGTGACAGATGGAGGTATCAATTTTATAGCACAGTAGAGATGTTGACTGTATTACTATGTATGTGTGTCCGCATTTCTCTTCCCCCAAATGTTTAAACTGCAGACAAAACTTTGAACTTGATTTAATGGAGTATCATGTAGGAAGAATTAGCCTAAAAGAAGAAGAATTAGCCTAATTGCCAAAAAGTGGGTGCAAAGGTATTCATGTGCACTGGAGCTTGTGTTATGAATGTTGGGGGATTATAATCAGGTACAAAGATATCTTCCCCTTCCTCCCCCCTGGGACCAAGCCCCTGGACCGTCCAATAGCAAATTTGTTCTGGCGGAACTAAAAAATAAAAATGGATTTCAAAACTGTAATGGGATAATCAGTGTTTCTTTTAAAAACAGATTAAGTTGGCCAGGGAGAAGGGGATCCCCACAACTTCTTTGAATTTTGGAGTGTATGACAGTATGAAAGAAAGTCTGTGGAATTGGAATATTTATACCAGAGATTGGAGGTGCTTTTGAGGAAATTTTATTGTGTGCTGTAAGTAGCCTTTTTTTTTTTTTTGAGGACAGTTGTAAAATTATGACATTTTAGGTTGGAAATTACGGTGATTTTTTTTTTCTCGTTATAATTCATACAGATAACTACTGATAACACTAGCCTTTAAAAAGTAAATGTTTTAATTTTTATGAAAAATTTAAACTCCAGCCAGCACACTTGCATGTACTTTTCAAGCAGATTCACTCCTTTTGTATAAAGTGAAAATGTTTACTATACTACTGCTGACATTTTATCTTTAACACAACTTGCATGAAAAATAGGACACTGCCCTTAACCTCCATGGCTTTTTTTTACGGTATTGGGCCAGTATAATGTTTTTACTACCATATGCAGTTCCTTCCCCCTTTAATCAGTTAGCAGAAATGGAATTCCTTTTTTAAGCTGCTAAAGATTGAAAATTTAAAAATTCAGTTTACAAGAAGTTCTGTTTGAAAATGTATTTTTCTCATGGTGATCTTCAGTTTGCCATCAACATAAGCACAAGGAGTAAAGTCTGACAGGTGGAACTTTTGGATACTTCATGTATGATCTGAGATAATTCATGCAGAACACATAAATATATAATGTATTTTTAAACGGCCTAAAAAGTCATGGTGTATGTATTACATGTAATTACTATAAAGGAAGTAATTTTAACTTCTTGAATTGTGTCCAGGGATGGTATTTCTCAGATTTAAGAAATGTGACTGAAGTGCAAACCACTTCGTAATCAACTTCGGTGATCAGAGCAAGTTTTTAATAGTTTTGTCAAAAGCATTACATTTCTGTTTGGAATTCACCTGACACCTCTTTTACCTTTCACTTTCACCATATGAGAATTATGTTTTTAACAAGGTAGTGCTATCCATAAGTGAACTGCTTCCTGAGCTCTAACTCCCAAAGTTCAGTCAAGAGGCTTTTGTGAAGAAATAATCTGACTTGTAAAGTTGTGAAATGCTGCATAAAGCAAATGAATTTCATTTATTTAAAAAATTCTTGCAAGTGATACCTGGCTCTGTAATGTCATGTGAAATTTCCACAGTGTTAATTTGGTTTCTGAAATGTTACGAGTTTTTTTAAGTTTCACACCAAGTTTCAATTTGGTAATGTTTTAGTGCCAAAAAATGAACTTGATTTGTAATCCTTAATGCAAGTCTTTGAAAGTCCATGCTGTAACAATCCTGTTAATTAATAAACAGATAATACACAAAATGAATTATCCCAGAAATAGTTTTGAACTGACTTGTAGTTCAAGTGGCAGGACTTAGTTAATAGTGTAACTGCTTATATTTGTACAGCCTTATGTATGTTTCCACTTGCTCTCACTCAATTCTACATTCTTAGTTCTTGTGTAGTTACAATAACAGTGTAGACAGGCTGCTTGTGGCTGTTGATAAGTTTGAAACAAGCTGTTTTCTGTAATTGAACTAAAATACTTAAAATGCCATTCTTACTGCGAGCATTAAAAGAAATAATGGCTAAACTATGGAAAAAAGCCTAATGAGGTTAGCAACTGAAAAATTCCCAGATAAGTCTGGTAGTTTGCAACTGCCTTCTAGTCCACCTTAATTAAGGTTGAAATAATTTTCTCATTAATGCACAAATTTTAGCTAACTTAAAAAAATCTTGCTCTCCAGTGGGGAGAGAATCATGGAGGGGAAACCCCACTGTAGCCAAGTTCAGATTAGTAATGTATGACATTACTGCCTGAGCTATGTGTTGTACTACTGTAAAACACAGTATTCTGATGGGAACAGTTTAGTAGTCAGGTTCAAATTTCACTTAGAGAAAAGATATGGGCAAGGGGGGAGTGCCTGTGTGCTTCAAACCTTATTCTGAAATTAACAGAGCAGACCTTGTGTAAAACCTGCCTTTACTTAATGCTTTGTGGAAGATTGGCTTTGGTAAATGCCAGATTCCATATGCCAAACTCAGGTCGCTGCTTTATGGACTTACAGCAGGGCAAACAGCTTGCTAGTCTGTTGTGCCCCTGCCCTGCTGGTAACTTGAATGGAGTTACCTTGAGTAGGTTCTTTTTCCTGCAGTTTTATCCTTCAGCTGTGAGGGCAATGGGTAGCTGGTGTTTTCTGTAGTTACTGAAGATCTCCATTGGATTGGCTTTTTTTGTGAGTCAGACTCTGTGCTTTGAGGTGAGAGCCAGATGACTGATTCTTTAGATATGTTTTTTTGCTTAGTGACACTGTTGAAACTACTGAAGGTGCTTTCATGCTCCAGTACTTCCCTCTGAGTTTACCTCCTGCATGCCCTTTTACCCTTTGCCTCGTCATTGCTAGCTGCCACAGTAAGGTTAAATTCAAGTCCTCCATGTTTTACTGTACAAATGTTTTAGTGTTTTTTTTTTGGTTTTTTTTTTTTTTTAAATATTTGTTCCCAAATACTTACTTTCCTTTTTTGCTCTTTCAAATCACACATTTGTAGCCGTGTTAAACGCTTTAACGTTAGGTACTAGTTCAGAGCTGAACAAACTCTGTTTCTGATTACCTGAGTGTACCCC
Organism: Anabacerthia variegaticeps; assembly: GCA_035583185.1. Taxonomy (NCBI): domain Eukaryota; kingdom Metazoa; phylum Chordata; class Aves; order Passeriformes; family Furnariidae; genus Anabacerthia; species Anabacerthia variegaticeps. The sequence continues at coordinate 61,260,802 of JAWWEW010000041.1, read as the reverse complement.
TTTTGGGGTTTAGGGTAAATAAGAAACTCAGAAAGAGTATGTGATTTTTTTGGTCATCCTTTATCTTTGGCCCAAGCATTCAAATGCTCAGTTGTGATAACGATGTACAATCATGGCAAGTAGTGGTTGTATCCAGCCATTTCTTTGGAGTCAGGGAAGGCTTTGAATTGCTAGGAATTGGTCAAAAGGAAGCACACACTAAATTTCTTAAGAATTTATCAGTCCTATTTAAAACCCTATATGCAAAGAACTTATTTCTCTTTTTTATTAAATTTTGTATTTATAAAAATAAAAACCTTTCAATAAATTAGTAAAAGTGGGTGTATGTGTGCATGTGGCACCATTTGGTAATTAGGGGAAAAGGGAAGAGATCAGACATAAAACATTATTTACTCCTAGGAGTTTTATTTCTTGCAACCAGAAACTGTCAAATCTGCTATCTTTTCTCTGGTGGAAAATGTGGATGTGTACTGGTTCATTTTATTCTCAGGTATGTGTCTCTGATTTGCTCTAATGCTTCTGTCATT
>JAWWEW010000041.1:61154576-61251562 GCA_035583185.1 Anabacerthia variegaticeps | reverse complement strand
AATTGTAACTCTGACTTATAAACTCTCTTGTGGTGGGTCCATTTCTCCTGCTGGTTTACCTTTAAAACCAGCACAATATCACAGGTAGCAGCAAGTTTTTCAGTGTTGTGAGTTTTCCTCAAATGCATCTCAGCAGAGAGATCACCTCATACGTGGAGGTCAGTAGTCGTGTTGTCAGATTGTTGCATTGACTCTTGTGGCTGGCAGATATTTCTGTATTGTATTTGCTTGTTTAGTTTCTGTTTCCAGAGCAGAATCTTGTTCTGCTTGATTTTGGTTTCATCTTGTTGCTGTGCAGCCTTTTCTGTATTCTTGTTTGCTCTCCTTTCCTGTTGTATAATGTAACTGTGCTTCCCTTGATTTCTTTGTGCAATTTTATATCTAACCTTTTTTTTTTTTTTGTGTTGCCTTCTGTATGTCTTGCTGGTGAAATTACCTGTATTTTTGCCGTAATTTAGTCTTTCTAATTTTATCTGTACATGCTATACTATTCCTTTCTGCTCATTCTTCATATTGCTTTTACTTCCTTTCTTTTTATCTGATTCTGGTTTATGTAAAGACCTCTTGCTACAACCAAAGGAGTCTCATGGTGTTAACAGACTTTTTCTTTACATCAGGTTATTTCACTCCTGTTTCTCTTCTACTAGGTCTGACTCTCTCAGTCCTTGGATTATTTTAACGAGAAGCTTCCTAACAGTTCCTTAAATTTGCTGATGTATGTGTTTCTGAAATAATTAACACAATTCCCTTCTTACAATATCCTTTCCTATGTATCACATCAACATAATTTTTATTGGAATGACTTTCCGTTTTCAGATTTATCATAATTTCTTCTGTGTTAGAATCAAATATAAAATATATGTTCACTCATTCATTACTCTAATGAAAATAACGAAAATAGGCTATAGATTGTTTTCAGAGGTGTAGGTGTATCCTGAACATATTACTTTTCTAGCTGCTGTCTCCAATAGTTAGTCTATCATTATCAAAACATCCTTGAATGCACCAAATGATTGCTTAGAGTATTTTAGAAAAAAGGCATTACTTTCTTTTACCTTTTGATTGGGTGGTCAGTAGCAGAGCTCTGTGGGGATCACTGATACTACTTTCTTCGTTCTTGCTTTGCTTAATGCTAAGATTTCTTTGGAAATTTATGGAAATATGTGTTTGGTGTCTTCTTCTTGAAAGGCATTAGTGAATCCCAGAGCTGCTGTTGTTTACTGAAGAAAGGTGGATTAGGCTCCAGGTTTTCATTTCAAATCTAAGTTCCTCAGAGATTCTATTATCATGTAGTGCATCTGCCAGCCTTGTAGGGAGGTTGTATCCAGCGACAGTAAAATTTACTTTTTGCACTATTGTGGCAACAGTGGCAAAAGATTAAACCTGAACACTCATTTATTAACTTTAGTACCATTGTCTTTTTTTTTTTATTACCACATAGTATTTAGAAAGAATGCAGCTCTGTGTGTGGTTTGAATTGAATACAAATGTTTTTGGAGAAATTCGGCTGACCCTCCAATTACTCAGAGAGTTTTCGAAATTTATAGTTTAATCTTTCTGGTTGATTGCAGTTTTGTTTCCCTGCGTTTCTTAATTGGAGCAGCACTGGATTTCTTGAGAACTAAGGCACAGAAAAAAATCAATTTGTGCTACATTTGCATTAACTTCATAAAGAGAAGTTGTGATCTAAAGACTGTGCAACTAAAGTGCAGTTACATGTAACAAAATGTGGCAAAACCTATACTGTACTTTTAAATCTCTCTAAAGCCTGCATACTTGTAAAATCCAATCTGCTGAGAAATCAAATCTTTTTTTTTTTTTTTCTCTCTTTTCCTTTTTTCTCTTCAGTTCAATAAGACTGGGATTGTAATATGTGAGTCAGACAAAGTACACAAAATAGTAGCTCTGAGTTTCTCCAAATCTGGGTTGCATGCTGTACAACAAATCATTCGGTGCCTTCCCTTTACTGTGCGCGGCTGCACTGTGTACATGTCTAGGAAACCATGCACAGCTTGTACCACGTTCCTCATTCAAGGTATATAATACATTTTTAATTAATCTGTGTTAACTGCAGTTCTACCTGAATAACAAGTTCATAAATGACCCTGCTAAGCATCATGTCTAGAAAAATGTTATAGGTGGGTCAGTCCAGTAAATCCTTTTTTTTTTTTTTTATGTAAATGGTCTCTTAGAAACAAGTGGGAATTCTTGCTTGAGAAAGGATTGGCCAACTGTGGGAGATCATTTATGAAAGTTAAATACCAGCTGTTGCAATAGTTGTATGTTCAAGTGAGATCCCATTGCCATGGGAGTGCTTGCAGCTGTAGATGACTATATGGCCTTTGGACACTAATGTATATAATGCAATAGAAAATTGTCCCACTGTTTCAAACAAAAAACATGTGAATTGATTGTCTCACCCATCTCTATGACACTTAAGTAACTTTGAGTGTTTCTTTCTAGGTTCAGTTTCTTCAGTCTATTATTGGCCAGTGGCTCCTGAAAAAAAGGGAGATGATTCAGTGGTTAAGGAAGATACTGAACAAGCTGACAACCTCTTCCTTAAAAGTCACATAAGTAGCACTGTGCTCTTACCCATGACAAGCTTTGACACTGTGAAAAAGATTACCACAAAAATATGGTGCAAAGACCAGCTGAACATCGATTTCAAGCTGGTCAATGATCATGCTGAAGAATTTGAAAAATACTGTTCATTGTTTAATATATGTATCAGCGAAGACAATAAAGATGTGCTTGTCAAACGGGTGAAAAATGCTTTTCATTGCTTTTTTTTTTTAATGGAATGTTCCCAGCTTCAGCAAGGAAAACTGGAGGAAAGTGTTCATCGACATGCATTGCAGACTTGCTATTTTTTAGCAACAAGATCTGGTAAGTTATTATATGAGACTATATAAAAAATAGTAACCAAATATAAAATATAGGTTGCTGTATATTTATTTTTTGCTGTTGCCAATGATTCATTCAGCTAGGGCTAAGAGAAAATATTTTACAACCTATGCAGGTATCAGAGAAATTGGTATGCTTTCCTGACATAACTGCTAGAATATTTGTCATTATTGTATCTGTTACTTTAATGTTAAATGTTATTGTTTATAATGTTTGTTGTAATACTGATCTTAAATGTAAGGCAGAGGATGGCACTACATATTATAGAAAAGCAGAGAAAGATATTTTCTCACATAATCCATTTCAGAGGGAGGAAACAATTCTGTCATCAGGATTTAATCTGGTTAATGCACTGCAATTACTAATCAAAGAGTAAGTATACCTTGAGTCAGATTTTAAGTTTTTGTGTTCTGAAATGTGAAATTTTTGTACTTGATACTAGTTATGCTTAATTATGTTACTGTATATGGGTATCTGTCTGGAATTGCACCACGTGTATGCATGAGAGGATTCTTTCAACATATAGGCAGTCATGTATGCCTTCCATTTTTATGTCATTATAGTACTACATGTTAATATGTAAGATATGTTTTTAAGTATGAAAAAAAAATGTTTTTATTGACATGAAAAATCTCTCTTTTCCAAAAGATGATCCAGACCGAGGTGTGGGGTGTGTACTCTACAGTCAGGAGGGATGTTTTGTAAGTACATTGAATTCTCTTTATACTTGTAAAATTTCTTTTCAGTGCTCCAAGGGGTGTTGTTTCTTTGACACAGTGTAGATATCTGCAGTGTAAATGCCTTCTCCTGAGCTATTGGCCCTGCTTTTTACTCAGTGGAGATCTAGACAGTTATTCATCCTGATCCAGAGTCTGGAATAGCTCAGGTAGACCTGATTTTCTCAATTGAATGTAAAGGGAGCCTAGGGTCAGGTGTAAACATGTGAAGAAGTTGAGAGATGAGTTTCTCTCATGAACATATTCTTCCATAATAAATATAAGTAGTGATAATAATATTTTAAAATTTAACTTTAAAAAACAATCCATGGGGATCAGTATAAAAGAGGACCCAAAGTTTCTTGTAAAGGTGGAGACAAAAAGATGGTGGTGAAATTGAAGGGGATCAATGACCTCACTGCATACAAAAGCAAAATTAGCTCTTCACTGTTAAAAGAGGTAACATGATAGGGTGGTAGGATGCTCATGTCCAGGTGTTAAAGCCGATCAAAAATCTGATGTAAATAGCTATAAAATTTAGAAGTTATGTGTACCTAGAAATATATAGACAACATATATTTAGGTTTTGAAGCTGTACTAGTAGGTGGTTAAAATGTTGCTGATGTTTGGAAGGGTTTGTTAACTTCTACTTATTTTATCTCATTTGTTTTTTTGGCAGTTTGGAGCAGGTTATAATGGATACCCCATTGGCATATTATATGCAAACTTGCCCTCTGCAGGAAGAAAGAGCCAAAGGACTCCATCTGTAAAGCACATTGTTGTTCTCCATGCTGAAGCAAATGCTCTCCTATACAGGTTGTTGTTACAAATCTCATAAGAGAGTGACTTTGCAGAAATTCTTTATTACCATAAATGTGAATAGTGTGAGGAGTGAATAGGTCATGGGTGTTCTCTTTGACCTTCCCATCTGTACTTCACCTGCTAATTCAAAGACTTCACATTTTACAGCTCTGAGCTTATAGTCAACATTTTAACGTGTGCATTTCCTCTCCTTCAGAAATGTGTGTTATCACCTTGCATTCTTACACTGCCAAAATAATCATCCAGTCTCATTGTGATGAAGCTCTGAACAGATTTTGAAAGACAGGGTTTGCAGCATTCTGCCTGGCAGTGTTTTTGGTGTTCCTTAGGCTAAAAAGAGTAGTGTCGATTCAACCAGATCACTTAAGACTCTTGCTGTCAGTGGCTGGAGAATCACTAGGCTGTAAAATCATATGGCTCATAATGGTAGCACTTTAATATACACAGAAGTGTATGTTAGAAGGTCAAATATTAGAAGGTAAAATCAATATGTAACAGAAAACTTGAAGGAGGAGAGAATATTCTAATTAGAATTAAGTCTTCAGTGAAAGTAGTAACTTTATTTTTAAAAATGTAAGCATTATGTTTAGTTTTAGCTTTGCAGAGACATAATCAATTGTGCAAATATATATATTTTTCAGATCAAAGGCAAAAATAGAAGAGACTGATGTTCTTTACAGCACCAAACCTCCCTGTCTCAAGTGTCAGGAACTTCTGAAGGATGTGAAAATCAAGACAATTCATGGTGTAAAAGAATCATCCAAAAATGCTAATGAAGTATGCTTATGTAATATTATTTATTGTCATAATGTAATTATATGTTCAGAGGGAGGAGAGTCAGTTTATTTATAGCTGACTTACAGGCAGATACATCAGTTCTTACCCTTCCATATAGCAGAGGAGCTCTAGCAGAATATATGAGAACATATATGTGTGTATATATGCTTCATTCTTCATGCTTGTATACAGCTGAAATTTTGACTTGCTTTCTGCATTGGAAACCTTTACCCTCAGATGCTTCTAAAGGCAGGAAAGAAACAAGTTGCACCTTTTAGGATCTTGTGCTGGGGAAGTCCAGCCTCATGTTTAGCTCTATCTATATGGGTGATCCTGGAGTGCTCCCTTGTTTTACATCTGGCTTCTGGCCGTGCCTGAACTCTTACAATGATGGGACCTGGATGCAGCCTTGGTTGCCCTGTGCAGGAAGGCTGAGCGTAGATGTTGAGGGGAGCTGTGGCTGTCCTGCATTGGACACTCTGAACTTTAAATCCCTAAGGGTAAATCAAAAGGTCTTCTTTCCAAATCTCATATTCTCATATTTGAACACGGCCCCTATAGATCTGCTCTATTTCATCCTACCTTGAGCACGGGGTCTGGACTGGAGACGCCCAGAGGTGGCTCCCAACCTCAGTGATTCTCTGAATGCCTGGTTTATTTGTTTGCTTTTAAATTTCTCTTTCTCTTTTTTTTTTTTTTTTTTTTTCTTTTAGGAAAACCTAAAGGAAATTGTTGAAAAATTAAAGGAAAACTTTAACTACCATGAGGTAGGTTTGCATCTTGAAGATTAGACTAAGGGTTATTGAAATATTTTTCAGCATTCATTTAATAAAAGCATGACATAGTTTGCTTTGATATGTGTTATCCTTCTGATTCTTTTATTTGTTTTTTGGTTTTTATTCCTGTTGTTTTTACAAAGCATGTTTTCATTAGATTAGATTAGTTTGTTAAAATACATTGAATGTTCATGAACTGTTTGATGATACATAAATATGTATTCACCTAATTATTCACATCAGAGCTTTTCAGTCATAATTTTGAACTTCATCTGAGTTTTGGGAGCCAGTCATTCCCATATGTAATAACAAAATAATCCAGCAGGTAGAAGGCATGACAAGTGTGGAAGCCAGTGGCGTAGAAACATTACTTCACTTTTCAAGATCCATCAGATACATCTGATGGAAGTAAAGCACTGAGAAAAGAGGGAACTGAGACACTCAAAACTAGTGATGGACTAAATAAATGGTTAGAGGAGAGTAGGCTGTGTAACTGACTTTTGTCTTCCTCTGTAGAACAAAAATTTTGGAAATGGAATAAACAAAAATTACTTCAAGTACCCATCTTTGTCCAGTGGTCCAAGAAATCCTCATGGTAGATTGTTTAATAGCTGTTAGATATAATGGCAGATTTGAGCAGACAAATTGTGGAAACTACTAACAAAATGTTTACTTATGCTTTAAATAAACTTATTAGGAGTTTTTTCATTTTTCAGTGGAAACAAACAAATTGTGGCACTCAACTTATGTCAGGTATGGTTAAGATTAATTTCCTCATCCTTTTGCACTGTTCCATTTGTCTTCTTTTGGTATGACTCAATATTTAAATTTAGAAGCATGGTGTGTTACTATGTATTTTTCTTTAATGCCCTTTTTGCAGCATGTAACAAATGAAAAAAAAAAAGTCTGGTTGTAAATTGGATATAATTGCTGTAACTTGAACTCAGTTACCCTTAAATTAGTTCTCTTCATTCCAGCCTTCCTTTGAAACTACTATAAATATCTGTACCCTGCAGATTCCTCTTCTGCCACTATAGTTCTCAATATGCAGGAGACAGAACTATACAGAAATGTTGTCCTTGAGGTCTGTACGTGGCCAGATCCCATAACTGGAGACAGTTGTAAAGACAAAGGAATGACACAGAGTTTCTGGATTTTGTGCTCTCTCTCTTAGTCAGTAATTTTTAGATTTTTCCCAGACAGTTACTCAGCATCCTTCGTGATAGTTTCCTTATTTCAAACCTTTTCTGTGAATTTCCTCTAGCCTGAAATGGATGAAGTTTGGAGGTATTGGGTTTGAGTCTTCTACTCATGCCACTGGCTTTATGCTGTTCTGTGGTTGTGTGTAAGGGATTCAGGTCACCTACCACAGATAATGTCATTAACTCTGAAATTTTCACAATAACTTATGATTTTATTTTGACTGGACAAACAGTAAAAAATGACATAGGTTTTTAAGAGCACTGCACGACATTTTATACTCCCTGCTTTGTTTAAGCAAAAGCAGAACTGAACTAAAATTTTGAAATATTAATGATTTATAAGCTGAAGTACCATAGCTCTTGCTGAGGAAGAACAGGGATTTGAAATCAAATCAAGAATTGAAACAAAATAGAAAGTAGAAAATAGAAATTCCAAAAAAGTTATTGACCAGATCTTCCTGGAGTGTGAGGATAAAATGGGCAAATGAATTGGGGAAGACTACGTAACAGAACAGGAGTAAGGGAAGGAGAAAATCAAGGATAACAGTGTATATTTGCAGTAGAATGAAATCAAGCTCATGGGAACCAGGATGATGAAGGTCACATAAGAAGGATGACAGGATTACAGAAGTGAACAAGCAGAGGTTCAGTATCAAAAACATGAAGAGTCAGCCCTGAGTGTGAAAACAAAGGGCGAGAGAAAACAGTGTAGGTATTTGCCATTCTGTATTTGAGGAAAGCATTATAGATTTGCTGATTAAAAAGGTGAAACTGAAACTTTAAAAAAAATCCGAACCCAACCCCACACCCTTGTCACCGCCACCACTATTGGGGACCCATATTTATTTCTACATGAAATTCGGTTAACTGTTTTATATCTGTGAAATTCCCATTCATTTTAGTATAGTTTATTTCTGAATTAAGTATCAGAGCCTGGACTTTCATGTCCTGACTGTCAAATATTGTCCTAAACTAATTGTGCCCTCTGAGACACCCAGCTCACAGTGGATAGTCTGTCAGTATCAATAATGTGAGGAGGAGGACTGATACACAACTGTATTTTATGTCATCTCTTTTTGTGTGTTATTCCTAATGTGGCCTTTTTCTTTTCTGTCTTCCAGTATCCAGTGACTCTGAAGAGAAAGGAGAAAGAGAAGGAATGAATGATGAAGGCAAAGTGAAATAAATTTAGTTAATGTTTCACTAATAATTATAGTTTCATTTCATTAAACAGGGTTGAATAGTATAACATATTACATAAATAATATAATTGTCTTGAAAGCAACGAGCTGGATATTACACAGCACAGACATCTGATGCACAAACTTCTAATGTGTCTCTCTGGCAGCATGTTTGCCTTCATTTTAAATTTACTTTGAGTAAAAGTAATTGTATCCCTTTTTTTTTCTTCAGTCTTACCTGATGTTATTGAAACCTTAGCAAAAACATGAACTGAATAGGCAAGATTTTGTACTATAATAATTGACATATAGCAATTTTGAAGAAGAATATGACATAGAGGAATAGGACTGGCTGTTCCAGTTATTGGATATTCACATGCTGGTTCTTCTCTCTTGAAATGAGTAGGAATAATTTCATATGCAAGCAGAAAAGAGTAGATAGCATAAAGAAACCCCAAACACACAAATGAAATCAGAATAAAAAGAGATCCAGGATACCTCTGCATTCTGTCAAGCCAAAGCTCCTTTGGATCATTAGGATTCACCTCAGAGGACTGGCAGGCTTAAGTGCATGTGCTCATGGATCAAGTGCAAAGACAAGGCTCTTTGCAGAGCAACTGGCTCATTGAGCTTTGCCACATTATTAAGGAACAGTTCTGCAGTTCGACATGCATAGAAGTTATAATTGCTTTCCCCAACCTTTTACTTCAGACTGGAGAGCTAGAAGATAATTCTTTCTATCTTTTACCAGTAATTATTTACTAATTTTATGACATTACCTATTTTTTTGCCAAGACAGTTTTGATTAGATTTTCTGTTCATTATTTCTTTCTAGGTCCTCTGGCTCCTCACCTGAAGAAAGAAGACTTGTGCATCTTTTTAGCACTACATATGGAAAATTCACCTTCTGAATCCCAGAAACCTGTGAGTTATGTCATCTCAAGCATATTTTTTGTACTAAGGCTAAAAAAGTCATTTTGTCAAATAAGATCTTGATTTAAAAATTACTGACTTGATGTTACAGCCAAAATCATCTTAACTTGAGGGATTTTTACTCAATTCAGTTTATTTCCAATAAATACAAACTTCTGTTTACTGAATTTGGTATTAAGGGGGGGGGAAGGGAATATAAGGACTGAAATATCAAAATAAACACCCTTCCTCCATTGTTTTCACCTTAATCACTCATTAAGGTTCACCTTAAGCCAAACATCTATCTTCCCACCTTTCTAGTCTCAGTTTCCACTACTTTCATTGCAGGCTACTCTCAGTCGGTCCCAATACCTTCAGTGAGGTGATGGGTGGTGTAGAAAGTTGCAGCTCTGTGTGTGATGATTTGTCTGCAACTCCTCTGTACTTTTTCCCAGATTTCCTCTGCTCCTCTGTCCTTCCTACTGGCCCTGCCCTGACATGGGTTATCTGCTGGCTGTGGCCCCTCAGGAGTGTCTCTGACTCAGTATAGGTTGCTTGTGGACCACAGTCCTGCAGTTAGGATTGTATGCTTAGACTCTCATAATGTTTGGTATACAAAGCTGCTCAAGGTTTTGAAGCTACACAGATGGTGGTTCCTGGTTCCTACCAGGAGTGTCCTCTGAATAGTGTTGGCATGCTTTTGAACCTATGTCTTGTCACTCCTTTCTGCTGTTTTAGTAGTCTGCTGTTGAGCATGTACTTGGGTATTCATCTTATTGCTTCTTGTATGTTTTTATGGAGTTACGGATTTCCCAAAGGTCTGTCTACCTCTTATGCCTTTCTGACTTCAGTCACGCCATTTGTGCTGTTGATACTGAATGCTACAGCTGAGTTATGTGTTGTAGCCACATTACCACTGACTAAAAATCCACATGAATCAGCGCACTTCTAACTAAACTGCTTGATCCCTACCTCTAGGCAACAAATGCCTTTTTTTTCCTCTGAGATTCTTTTGATTGCTATTCCTTCACATACACATAACTGGAAGGACTCTGATTTACACATTCATTTGTATACATGTACATGGATTTGTGTATGTGTATGCAGTCTTACAGGACTGGAATTGTCATCTGTGAAGCAAGCAAGCCAAAAAGGATTATTGCTCTGGGCTGCTCAACAGAGGAACTGCATGCTGTACCAAAAGCGCTGTTAAGGTTTCCTAATGCACTGAAAGGCTGTGAAGTTTACATGTCTAGGATGCCTTGTAATTATTGTGCAACATTGCTGGTTCAAGGTCAGTATCAGAACTGAAAAGTCTCCTAGATTAATGTTGCACATGTAGCATACTCACAGGCTGGGAAACTAGTTATGCCAGTTATTTCTCATCCTCTTTTTCCATCTTGCTCTCTGCGTTTTGCCTCAGTTGTTTCTATATGAATCATTCAGATCACTGTGAGAAGCTGATGTAGCTAAATAGCTTGCCAATAGGCAATAGGTAGCTGTGATTATTAGAGAATACCAAGATGTGATTCGTAATGTCAGCGTACAAAATGTTGGTATTTACTAACACGTGGATCATGAAGAGTGCAAGTTTTTGAATTTGAAAAGGAGCTACCAAAGCTTGTAGAGATGCCTGTGAAGTGAGAAACAAAATTGAAGGAGTGGTCTCAGGGAACATGGAAATCCTGAAAAAGTAATGCATAGATAATCAACTGGAAAAAAATAAACAAAAAGAAAATAGCCCTTGTCATTTGAGAATTTATCAGATGAGAAATATACCTCAGGTACTAGTATTCAGGATAACAGGGGAAGTAGGTAGATATTTTGTGGGCAAGTTAACCTGTGGTACTTCACAAATGACAACACACTACCTATATGTTGAATTTTCTGGGGGTTTTAGATGCCTAATTGATACACATATTTTTCCTCTACAATAACTTCAGTAACTTTCTGTTATCTTTTTAAAGCAATCTCCTTATTTTGGGAATTTTTACTGTTTGTTAAATATAAGTAGAGACAAAAGCTTAATCACTTGGGGAAAAAAGGCATTAATTCTATGTAAAATTTCCCTTTTGACTATGAAAAAACTTTAATAAAAAATTTAATTATTCTACTAATGTGATGAAAACCTGCAGCTTGGTTAAGTATATTTCTTATCACTTTATTAATGAAAAAATGACCACTGGTATATTTTGTATTTAATATTAATCTTGCACGTATGTTTCTTTTATTCAGCACAAGTCTCCCAAGTGAATTACTGGCCAAATTTTGAAACTGAAATGACAAAAAAGAAGTCATTTAATGATTCAGTAAAACATGCTCAAACCATCTTTACAGAAAGCTATGTTGTTGCAGCGCCAAATGTACCAAAAATAGACAATCAAAAAAAGATGCAAATACTTAATTCAAACAAAAGAGTGTCTCCTGATGATCATTTAAGCCCAGTTACATCCGTGTTTGATGTTAAAACGAGGGATATTGGTGCAGATATTTTAAAATACTTGAACTTGGAACACCTGAAAGATGACCAACGGAAAGAATATGAAGAAAATCTTGCTACAGCAAGGCAATGTTTTCAAACTCTAGCAAGCTGCAAAGATGAAAAGATAATAATCTTAGGAGAGAAGAAAGACACTGTAAAGAATACTCCTAAATACACCCATGCGATACAGCTCTGTGATTTATTGGCATCCAGAAGTGGTATGTAAATTAATAGTTAAATTTAGCTGAGTATTTCACTCAGTGCAGAAAAGTCTTATATAATTGTTAGTTATATTCATGGATGTGTAATATATTAAAAAAAGAATTCCCATTAATTGGTTGCATTGCATTCTGTTAGGTAATTCATGAAATTGCATATGTAGCCAACTTTAGTATCCCTCTTTCTATAGTGAGAGCCAAACTGGAGCAAGAGGAGGAGTGTGCTTCTCCTGTCTTCCTCACCCGGAGGGGATTTTTAACTCCTTCGGCTGACTGCAAGTGACTCTGGTTGGGGTCAGTTTCTCCGTGGTATCAAATGGCAGGCCATCAGTTCCAATGGTAGTTTTTGGCAAGCTTTCCCATTTTTACATTATAGGTTTGCAAAAGAGAAGAACCACTTCTATGATAGGTAAAAAAGAGAACAAAACTGGGCAAGATTGTCTGTTTCTTTCTCACCTGGTCCATTAGGTTGGCTGGTCGTGGTTGGTTTCACCAAAACTAGGCTGTTTTTTCTTTGGTTCCACCTGTGCAGGCTAAGAATGTGGTCCACTCAGCAGCATGCCAGATGTTTTTCAGTTTATCCAAAATCCCTACTACTGTTTCCCAATGCTTCTCCTACTGTTAGCTAAATGCATTTTGCTGCTTTATGGAAGAGAAAATCTTGCAGATTTTGTTTGATTTTCATCATCACAGCGGTTGATCTTTGCTCATAGATAAAAAAGTGAAGTTTTATGGCACCAGCCAAATCTCATCTAGTTCCTGTCAGCATCATGACTGCAGCAGCTCCCCTGGCTCAATAGAAAGTTTCAAGCTTTCCCTTCCCGTTCCCACATAAGACAATTTTGGGGCATTGTTTCCTCTTGCAGAAGTGGAAGAGGCAGGAAGGGATCCTGGACAGTAGATCCCAGTGCCTGTGCCTTGAGAAAGGGGCACCAGAACTTGCTGTTCAGACAGAGAAAGTAATTTTAAAACTCTTTCTGAGCTGCAACGATAGAAAACATGCTGATCTCAGCAGGGGGGAAGGTCTGTGGTTTTGGCACTTCTACGCAAGAGCACTAGGTAAGGCAACTGAGATGGACTACAAGAAGCAGAGAGCAGCAAGGACTGGAGGCAAGTACATTGATTAGCCTAACATTTGGTTACCCTTCTTGTCAGCACTTTACCTGGTTCCATATTTTCTGGAATCAGTCAAGCAGCTTTGGTCCCAACAGGACCACAACAGTCATGAGGAAGAATGTCATACCTTTTGACCAGCAGGTTTGTTGTAATATCATAGTGTTGTAGGAATTTATAACTCTAATAATTTGACTTTTTATCCTCAGACAATAATAATGGAGTGGGGACAGTGATTTACAAAGAAGGCACCATTGTAAGTAAAGATTTATGTAGTGTAAGAAATTGTACTCTTATAAGAGCTTCTAATCATGATTTGTTGTCATATGAAAATAATGCGTGTAAGACTGCTGTGTAATTAGTTATCAGCCACAGAAATGTTTAAAAAGGCACACTTCTGCTATAAGAAATACACTCCAAATTTACTCAGTTCATGTTTATGCAGGTAAATGAGGAAGTTAACTTGCAGTATATGGACTTTCTTAAAAAATGCTAGTGAACTTGCAATAATGTAAAACAACCTTTTGTGGGGAAAAAAAAAAGTTTATATTCCCTAACTCTTTCCCAGAACATTCAATTGTTGGATTATTTAATATACTGTCAGCAGTTAGAAGAGGTGAAGTCCCGTATTTGCTGAACTTTAATAAGCTGATGTCCTGATGACATTGTTACTGTTATCATATTGAAATTCCATGCTTATATTTTATATGTTTCTAAATGGATACAGCTAAGAAAATGTAGCTAACGTTCTTCAAATCTTTTCACTGACCTTGGTTTTAACGACCTCTTTGTGTTAATTTTTTCTTCCTAATAAACTCCTGCAATGATTGTTTATAAACATTGTGTCACTTGTTCAAAGGAAAATGTATTTCTGGAAGCATAGGCAAATTATTGTTTTGGGGAAAAATATTTATGGTTTTCTGAAACTTAACATATCATACAAATATATGATTAGGATCCACAATCAATCATCTTGAAACAGAAATCTGCATGAACACTGCCAAACAGTATCACATGAGGATTCTTGTCAAAGTTATTAGCAGATTTTAGGAGTTGGATTAGGCTGCAAATAACTAAAGATCCCAGAAGAACATTACCTTTTATTTCTTTGTATATTGATTCTTTCTAGGTTGCCCTGGGCTACAGCGGATATCCAAAAGGGGCAATGAATAGTTTATTTTACAAGAAGGCAGATGTTGATTTTGACAAGCATGCAATTGTATGTGCAGAAGCTAATTCAATTATTATGAGGTAGGAACTAATTAAATATTTTTAAGAAATTAGACCAAAAAAGTCTTGGTGTTGAGTGCTTCATTAACGAAGAAATACCTCTCTGACTAATCTACCTCGGGAATTTCCAGAGCATAGAAAGGAGACGTAATGTTACATAGCATGGAAAGGAATTCAGTTTTATAAGGCACTGAGTACAGTTGTATTCTGCAGAGGCCTGGGTCTATGTGAGCTTATATTCTAACACACACAGCAAATGTATGTGACAGAGTCTCAGAGGTTGCCACTTGTCACCTGCCTCTGACCTCATGTAAACTCAGTTCCCCTGGGCAGGGGTCTTCACTTGTGCTGGAGATGGGAGTAGACAGTACCAGAACTATTTCTTCTGTGTGGGCTCTGGTGTAACTTAGTCATGGGAAATGCAGGACATCACAGCTGGGCCACCAACTTGAACTGCTGCCTTTGGCTCAAACATTCTGAGTTTCAAGAGGTTTCCTGCCTACTGGAAGTTTCTCTGCAGATTGACGATGGTGTTGCAAATGCTTGTGCACATGTCCTTTCCTGGAGGTCCCTCTTCTGACAACTGCTTAGTGGGCAGTGTGTTGACCAAACACTTTGCTGTGACCTGCTCTCATATTCAGGCGATTATGGTTTGGTGGTGAAATAATTCCTGGATGCACATTTCATGAACCAGAGTATCTGTCTTTATGAGTGCTGTGAGTATACAAGGAGGAGGGAGATCCATTTCCCTTCACTCTGGCAAACTCATGGTACATACTGCAAATGTTCACTTGTTTTGGACTGGCGATCCCTTACTTCCTTTGGCCAGTGATAGAAGAGGAAAAGAAAGAGAAGAACCCACTCTAGGTGCCAAGAAAAATAATTCCTCCTGCAAAAACACCTTGTTTGTAATTGTGACAATATTTTTTTTTTTTTCAGTTCTGAGAGAGATCTGTCTAATGCTGAACTCATCAGTACACATGAACCCTGCAATGAGTGTCTGAAACTGATCCGAGCAAAGAACATAGCAAGAGTCATTTGGCCTCTGCGAGACAGAAACGTAGGTGACTTTAGAGAAGGTTAAATGCCATGTATCATGGTCCAAGGCTTGCTGTTCCTTTATCCCCTCACTGAGGACATCTTCCTAAAAACATTATACTTTCCCTTTTCTGGAGAGGAATTGCACACTCTTCACCCTTTCAGACTAGACCATCTTCTGCATTGCCAGCTTCCAGCTAGTTTGTACCACTGGAGGTAGGCTGAGTGCCAAGGGAAGGATACTTCTCATGGGGGTATAGATGGTATAGATGATTGCTCCCACTCTGAAGGGGAAGGGGACAGGGATAAAAGGTCATCCTCACAAACTATCCTTTGTCTCCTTCAGCAAGCAGGGAACACCATGCTTATCAAAGTGCGTAGCTACATAGCCTTTAGGTGGAGCTTCGTGGGACCCGGCCTATCCTCCTGCCTCCCAAAGGAGACTCTGCTCTCCTGTCCACCTATGTAGACACAAGGTTGGCTGTGGCAGTTCCTCCCTCCTTGTGAAGCCACTTACTCTTTCTGGACAGCTCATACTTTGTTAAACAAATGTGTACAGCTCCCTAGAAATCCAGAGTCTACAGGCTAGCCCGTCTTGGAGTAAATATCCTGACAGGGACAGCTCTTATGTTTGAGACAGTCGAAAGGACTTAATAAACATTGTTAAAATATTTGTCATTGTCTTAAAGCTAATCTGTAGAAGGGAGATCAATAAAAGGAAATATGATACAGAATTAGAAAAGCTTAGATTATTAACTATCCAAGTAATACTGACAAGAAGAGAGTATCTAGTTGTTGCACATTAGAAACTAAAAAATAGCCATTATTTTGTAAAGGGCCTGGTAACGTTCTCCCATGCACCACTTTCACAGTCTGCTGAAATTGCTATTCTCTACCACATTTAGCTATTAGTAAAAGCAGTGACTGTGGAAAGTTCTGATGATGTAGGTAAATGCCTTGTTGGAGCAGATGGTTAGATCCCTTTGTACTGGCAGGGGTCACTGGCTTCAGATAATCCTTGCTCTTTCTTCTCTTGTTTGGTCACAACAACCCCTTGCAATGATATGGGCTGGTGGAGGAAGAGAGGCCAGAAAGCTGCCTGGTAGAAATCAACCTGGGTGTGCTGGTCGACAGCCTGCTGAACCACGAGCCTGCAGTGTGCCCAGGTGGCCAAGAAGGCCAGTGACATCCTGGCTTGTATCAAAACCAGTGTGGCCAGCAGGACCAGGAAGGTGATTGTCCTCCTGTACTTGGGACTGGTGAGGCCACACCTCAAATACCGTGTTCTGTGTTGGGATTCTCACTACAAGAAAGACATGGAGGTGCTGGAGTGTGTCCAGAGAAGGGCAGTGAAGCTGGTGAAGGATCAGTTTAATTCTTTGAAATCTCTGAGAAACCCTGTCATGTTAGCATACCTCCCTTTGCATGAACTAGTTCATTCGGTTACAGAGCTCATTTTTGCCATTTCATTCCTTATTCATGTCTCCTGTACTTCTGCTTTCCTTTCACAGAGAGACTCTGTGTCTGCCGTGGATGGTGAACCAGCTCTGCAGTATCAACCTCAGCTTTAGAATCCAACACTCCCAGCCCACCTGCAGTTTCTTCAGTGGTTTGGGGATAGTCCCCTTTTGGTGGCGGATGCTCTGATTGTGCCCACCTCCTTCCAGAAGCACACCTCACACCAATCCCTGACAGCTCTTTTCTTACTATTGCTTCTGCTGTACTCAGAAGGATTTGTTTCTGTCAGAGGCCACAGGGTTGGAAAAGCCTTTGCCTTCAATGTACCTCAAAGGGGCAGTCATGCCTAACTCTGCAGTGCCTGGAGTCATGAAGGCAGTGGTTATTTTCTGCAGTCCTTATTCCCTCTGCAGCTTTTATCTCTTGGATTAGTCTGAGCATTTGGATGAATATTTTTTCCTTTTCCTTTGCCGTGGTTTGCCACCCTCCCTTACATTTATTTCAATTGATGTTCTTATTTTTCAACATATCTAATTTTTCTGTCCTGTCTTTTTCAGCTGAAAAGTCACTAGTTCCCTGGTTTTTTTTATCTCTCTCCACCCCAGGGGTGGGTTCTTTGTGTGTCCTTGTGTCCTTTCCCCTTCCTTCTCTCCTTTTTCTCTGCTGTAATATGTCGTTTAATTTGTTTCTCATTCATGGGCCTCTTTATATGTCCTCTGATAGCTGCATACCTGCTTTGTGTTGGTCTTTGTGCCATGTTGAACTTAGATTTAATGTCCATCCTTGAAACACCAGAACAATTAATGTGGAATAGATTTAATATTTTTCCAGGCTAAATCATTTTGCTGATTTTGCAATGAGCCGGGGATTTGCAGACTGTGGTGCTGAGGGCTGCTTTTGTACTTGTTCGACTTTTTCAAATTCAGTTTCAATACTGGGATTTTCTAAGATAACCCAAACCCAGAATCAACTATTAAAATCTGCTCAGTTTTTAAAGCATTATTGTGAGAATTATATTATTTGTGGTTTGTTAGATTTCAGCAATTACTCCTTTTACACGACTTTAGAGTGAGATCATCAAAGTGACTTGTGTGGGATTAAATTGAAAGTTATGTCTCTTAAAAAAAAAATAAATAAATTTGTTAGCAGCTTTCAACATGTGTCCCCCGACTGTGTTCCCTTTGGAGATGGTAAGAGCACACCATCACAAACTAAATGGCAGGGCTCATGCTCTCACAGTGCTTGGTACTCATGTTGGAGTGGATGTTACTGTGACTGGGCATCTATTTGCTTTCTTTACACAAGGTATATGCAAGTCTTGAGCAAATGTCCAGTCTTCGTTTCCCCCTTTCCTTCTGTTACCTGGCCTGAAAATGTGTTAGCTTTGCGCTTAGTGTGAACACTGAGAAGGCAGCAGCAGAAAGAGGATTTTGATTTGGGGTAGCATGGCAGTGGGTGTGTGTGCATGTGTGCAGCAAGGGCATGAGAAGTGACGGTAATTTCCAACGAGATGCCACTTTTTATATGTTGTAGCTATGACAAAGCCATACTACAGCCACCATATAAGGGGACCTTTCCGGACCTAAATACTGTATATGCAAAAATAACATGACAGTATCCAAAGTCATCCAAATCTCTCCATTCTCCGCAACCAGTCATGCACGGGCTTAATTTTCAAATGAGATAAAAGTCTTGGTAAGAAAGTTGTGTATCTGCCATTTTGACTGCAACAACTTTCATGCAGAAACCCATGAAACTGTCAGAAATGTAATCCCCATTGTAATTTCATCCCAGTCTGCTGTTTAAGTTCATGCCCACCACTCCTGGCAAAGATGGAGGATGAACTTGTGTATGAAAAGTTTGCAAAGAAAGCTTGGCTCCTGAAAGGACTCATTTTCTTCCAGCCAATGTTGTTAGTCTGCATCTAACTCAGTGCATAATACCAGAATTTACCCATCAGAGACCATGTTTGTATGTGTCAGATGCTGGCCTTTATAATCACTGAATTATGTGTATTTTTATGTGTCTGGAAACAATGTACAGTTTTAAAAAAGTGTCATGCTATGTTAATAACATGAAAATTTATGTTATCACACAATGTGTGTAGACACATAATATCTTCTTGCCCCTGAAGCCTACACATGGGTATCACTCACTAATCAAATATTTGCTTGTGGCATTACTGAGAAAATTTTCCTGACTATTTCCCCCCTCTGCCATATGTAACTGTCAAATTATTTGATCTAAGAACCATTCACTAAAAAGATTAAGACAAAGCCAAGGGTGATCTCTCTTGGCTGTATAATGGGATACCAGTAATGTAACCAGGGAAAGTACGAAGTGTTTGGGACTAAATCCTATTAGAAGACATGCCAAGCTCCAAGTAGAAGAAATGTGGATGCAGTTAGGTATACATGATTAAGGTGCTTAGCCTTTTCATTATAAATCATCAAGCCTTATATGTGATTGGGTTCCTATAAATCATAAAACAATTTATCTTAGCCTTGCGAGCAAATGATTTTTAAAAGCACTTTGAAAGCATTTGCACACAAAACCCCCATAGCTGGCAGTAAAGGCTTGGCCTTCATTGTGCTAAATAGAATAGTCATGAAAGGATAGTTATTTTCATGGCAATGTACTTGGATAAATAACATAGATTAGAACAAGAACTAACAAGAGCTAATAACGAGAATAACAATGTGGGGTTTTTTCTAATTCATTTGTGGTGGATGAGTCCTTTATCCTGACTGTCTGATTTAGGTTGCTGGGTGCTGCTGACTCTGATGAGAAGGAGAAAACCATTCTGCTTTCACGCTATAAAAGTAAATGTGAAAGCTGAAACTCCCTCTGCTTGCCAGTGCGGGTATATAAGCTTCTCTGTGGTTTGAAGGAAATTACTTAGAGAGTTCAGGGAACTGCTGTGCAGAATTAAATATAAAACTTTGGTATTGAAGTCCTCTTTGGACCCTGGTGAGCACCTGCACAGTTCTCTAGTCAGTAGTTGATGTTGCTTCCAGTGGTAGGCACCTCCACCTATATTTTCTGCCTTGTTCTTCCCTGGGCCCATGGCTCCTTTACCCTTCCTTATTCTCAAGTATACTTGAACATAATCAAATTCAACCCCTATAGTATTGTGGGATCTAATTCCCAATAAAGGTAACATTTCCTATAAACCACAATTGTCTCTATGTGAATTCAATATCAAATGACCCAGAAGCCCTGGAAATTATTACAAGACTTTCCCGAAAAGATAACTTAATTAAAATAATTTTGAAGTCACTTATGGGTGGCACCATTGTCTTTGTGTTCCAAAGTGCCAGGGCTGAGGGATAAGTGCATAACTGATACACCACAGCTGGGGTTGGTTGCTTAAGTTTCTACTTCATGCTTGAATTTTCACCTAATATTTGATTCACATTCTTTCTTCAGAGAAGACTCTCATTCCATTGTACAGTATCATTATTAGATGTGATCTGCCCTCTTCCCAAGACAGCGAAGTTATACATGCATTAGCCACGAGGTGGCAATACAAGTTAAAGTTTGTTGGTATTCGTAGCATTTGTGCCGGGTAAGCTTTGAGGTATTAGCTAAATAAATATATTTGCACTGTTTGTGCAGTTTGACTTTCTCTGCCAGTGTGTAATATGTGCTCCACATCTGCATAATTGACTTGATGCAAAAGCCAAGGAAGACAAAGCTGATTTTCTGGATCAATGATTTATGCCTTTTAGGTCGCTAATAGTTGATATCTGTATTTAAGTGGCTTGGTAGTGGATGAGAGATGTTATGCTAGGAACCCAGCTGCTGTTAAAAGCAAAATCTCCTAGGAAAGGGGATGCGCTGGCAACATACAAGTGTCCCAGTGTGAGCCTTCTCCTCACTTTAACTCCTGACCTTCTTGAAGTCCAAAGAAACCTGAACACCCCATTCCTGTGGAATTCCCAGGCAGGTGATTGCTTCACACCATTAAAGTCTGCCTCTTTCATCCAAATTTTTGTTTCACTTTTCAACATGGCTGATGCTTGTTTTTCTACGTTATAAGAGCATTCAACAGTGAACTATAAGTGGTATCACGTTGAAATAGTTCTTTTCCAGTCTTTTTCATCCTGTCTTGTTATTAAAATTGTGTCATTTTCAGGCATTGGAAAAAGCAGCTACTATCTCTGTTTTCTACACGTACTTTCAAAGACTGGTTTTCTGCTCCCTGTAATGAAATGTATTTGATGACACCTTCTATTTTGAGATTAGCTCTTTCAGTAGAAGTTGATGCTACAGCTCTTCAGAAGGTGAGGTTTTACGTTTGTTTTCTCGTTCAAATAAGATAGTTTAAAACTCTTCTAGTATAAGAAATGGATTGCAATTTTGGCATGTGTCTCATGTCACTATATTCACCACAGTATTTATTTTAACATGGAAGAGTTATGGATGTGCATTTTGTTATTTCACATGAAAGTGCTAACTGGCTGCTACTGCCTTCTCTTCACATGGAAACAGTTTTTCCCTAAGCACCTTATGGGAAATCTTATTTTCAATCAGACGATACATTATGAAGTCTGTCTGTTAGCAAATATGTCTTTCAAGTGTGTGCAATTTTGTGGTTTAGTAAATAAATAACAATGTAAAGGAGAGGAACACAAGAGGGAGCCTTGAAAAAGTGAATAACTTTTGAGACATGAATTTCTCTAAGAAAGACTTAAGATAAAATTCTGCCTGTGAGTTGGGTGTTCAGGCAGTCAGATGTGCTGTGGGCAAGCATGCTGAGATTTCAAATAGCATATAACTTGTATTTCAAATAGCATATAACTCTTCTGCAAGGGCTTTGATATCCTTTCTTGATTCAAACACCTTGGTGGAACAGGGGCACTGGCACTGCTACCATAGAATTCCACACTTAAGAGAAATGGGGACCTGCATTTGGCAGGATCAGATACTTTTGTGAGGCACCTGGGCTGTGGTGTATCTCTAACCCTATCTGTTAACATCAAGCAGCCTGCTTAGACAGTTGATAAACAAACTTTGTCTTCAAAGCTGATAACAGTGGATTTCTCCTGAGAAAACATGCGTGATCCCTCAAGCCTCTTCTGTTTCTGGAGACTGCATGGACATCTCAGCCTTCTTGCTTCAATACTGCACATCCTGCAGCCACACAAACCTCAAGTCCTGATCTTGGCAGGTTACAGAAAAAAAGCTTTAAAAAGCTGGCTGGTGCTTGAAGAAAATAAAGTGAGCTTTGGGACATGATGTTTGAGGAACTGAGTGGCTATTGCTTTTCTCTTACAGCTTTCTCTGGTTATATTCACCAGCTTGTGGGTGAGGTGCTGGATATAGATCCTGATGGGAGCCATTTCTCAGAGACTACATGTAACTGGTTGTACCAGCAGAAGGATAACTCAATGTAGTGTTGAGTTAATAAGACAGTATTTCTTTCCACCTACATTATTCTGTAGCATCAAATGTCAAAGGTAATTTCACACTTTTATTAATCCATGTTTTTTGGACATTACCCTGACAACTGTGACTGTACAGAATAGTGTGCCCCTCTGGGAAGGGTGAATTTGAGAAGGGAAGAGGGGAGCAGAATGTGACTGCCTGAAAGTACAGTGCTAATGAGAGAGACTACACACCATATACTTGTCTTCCAGAAAAATAAGAGCTGTTCTTGGAAGTGCCCAGTGTTCTGTATTGTAAATTCTCCTCTGTGAATGAGTGTTTTCAGTGTCCTGCTTTCTGTGGCAGGCACTGTTTTCTTCCCCAGTTTGGTGCAAAATGGGTAGGATATGAAAAAGGTAGAGAAGATGAAAGGATCTACGCATTCAGAGGAAGCCACAGAAAGCTTTGCTGAAACAGTTCTGCTTATCTTGCCAGAAGCAACCCAGAAAATCTTCTTGGAATCTCTAAAATCTTCCTGGACTGTAAGAAGTTGTTTTGGTGAGGCTTGGGATGGGGCTTGGGGCAATGGGAGCAAAATACTTCCCAGGCTTTATTTAGAGCAGCAAATTTAATCCTATCTGTGGTCCTCCAGTCTCCTGTCTCTGCTATGCATTTGTTGAGTTGGGAATCAGCTTTCAATGATTTGTACGTATGTTTTAATTGACCTTAAACAGCAACCTCCAAACAAATCCTGCTGAAAATTATCTTTTGTTTATCTGGTGTCAGAAGATGCCATGCTGCTTTGACTTGACACATTGAAACATTCAGCGAGATGGGGTGAGAATATCTTCTTCAGTATATAGTATAGATGGTAATATATTATTTAGTCCCCCCCAATGCCCTTTTCCTTTCCTCGTTTTTGCACCTCAAAATGTGGTTTTCAAACTATAAGCAAACTAGAGTTTGTTTTCAAAGTAAACTTTAACTATCAACAGCATGTCTTCATATTTTTGTGAGGCAGCAGGAACTTCTTGCAACACTTGGCATTTGTATGTAAGATGACAATGCTGTGTCTTCTCTTCTTATGTAGTTTGCTTTTCTCCTATGTTTCTTGACATGGAAACTCAGCATTTGTTGTAGTGCTCAGTTCTGTTTCTGATTTAGGGTGTTCAGTGTATATTTTAATCAAAAAAGAGGAAACCACTTAGATGCTGCCTGACATAGACAACAGTGTCAGTGTTCATTTCAGGTTGGTGGGTTTTTTTCCATATATATATATATATATTTATATGTATATGTATAGGTGTCATTGATGTTCACAGATGATTAATTTGATGGCTTTGTGGTTTGAAAGCTAATAATTTATATTCCTGCTCTGGAAGGGAAATGCTTGCTATTTCCTCCCAGGAGTCTCCAGTCAATGCACTTCATTCGGGCTGTTCATACCTTGTGTTTTGTTATGTGATAAGGGGGGATTATAGAGTGGGATTCTGCCTGAAATCTTTTTGGCCTGTGGGAGCTTCCCCAACATGTCACAGACTTCTTCAAATACATGATAAGGCAAGATGCAAATACTGAAAAAAGATAGAGAAAAATGTTACTTTTTCACAATAGAGAGGAATTACAACTGGAATCCCTTACAGATCAACATTAAGCTCAGTGCTGTTTGAAATACCTATAAACAATGTGGGAAAGTAGTTGGTTAGTGAATGATTGTTGATGAGAAGGAGACAATACCAGCTCCCAAAGAAATTTCAGGATACTCTAACCTAATCATGTTCAGAGATTTGCTGTGTATGAAGATGCTGTTGTATCTAGTCTCGCTTCTCAAACATCATGCACTTATCTGAATAAGGGCTGCATGGAATTCAGGAGGAGGAGGAGAAACCTCAAAATTAATGTTTCTGCTAGGTTTGTAAGAAAAAAATCTTTGTTTCTAAAGCAGGGTTCAGTAAGAGAAAAGCAACTTGTTCCTTCTGTTGCCAGAAAGGCTTTGTTACAAGGCCTAGTTGCAAGCAGGGAAAATAACACTGGTCTGTGCCCAAATGCAGTTCTATTTTAAATACAAAGTGAAGCAGTAGCTGGCACAGACACATGAAAAAACATGAAGAAACAATGGAAAATGAGGGACAGACATAGTCTAAATTGCAGTGTGACAGAAAATATATTTAAACTAGTGAATGAAAGTGTATCTTTGCAGTTTCATTTTATTTGGAGCTACACATCAGTGTTTTTGCAATAATAGCTCAGGAAGCAGATGAGGGTTTTGTACAATGCAGAAGTTGGTTTTGGGTATAGATGCAATGTCTAACTGCTTTTATCAAGTGAGGCTTAAGAAATACTTTAAATTCCTATTGCACATCTGTGTGTTTATGCCAGACAGCTCAAGCATGGGAAAACTGATACCAGTGAAAATTTTTTGTCTATCCTCTCAGTAAAACAAAGTCCTGTGTAATGAATAGGCTTGTGGTAGAGCATAAGCCTCCACCAGAAAATAAACCAAAGGCAAAAGTTATGAACCAGGGACATTTTAAACCCCACCCTGAGGGACTGAGGTATCATGTGGGAGGAATTTGTGTCTATCAGCAAATGGAATGGATAGATCTGCTCTCCTTGGAGATCAGTCCCTGCACTGGGTCTTTCTCCCTAAACAGAAGCATTGGAGTCGTCATCTGTCTTCCTTTTACCTAAAAGTCAGTTACCTACAGTTCTCACCTAGGATGTGGACAGAAGGCTCAAATTGCTCAGGGAAGGGATCAAACAGATATTTGGAGCATTTGGTAACTTTGGGTTTGTGGGTGAACCCAGGGACTGTGTGGACAGTGTGTTGTACTGCGTTTGTCTAACGCAAGGTCTGGAGTCATCTTGTATCACAGGTGGAGATACTCCAGGCCTTTCTCTCATGGGTTGGGTTCTGTGACTGTCAGTGTTGGCATGGTTTTTGATGTTTCTAGATGTGTCAGGCAAGATTTTTTGTATTGGGAAATCTCACTGGTGAAGCTCATTTTGCCACCAGAGGACTTTGGTATGTCCAGCTGCATTGTAGCTGGGGTTATCAACACTGCAAGGACATGTCAGCACTTCTATAGGATACTGGTGAAAATGTATAGCCCGGGACCTGGAAATTTCGAAGAAGCAGTGGGGTTTGTGGGCTGTGAGCTGCAGGGGGTGGCTGATGCTGGCCAGATCAAACCAACAGAGACTGAAGAGCAGCTAGAAATACCAGCTTCTCCATGGTGATTCAATCCAAGCCATAATGCCTCCCAACAATGTGAGGAGTGAACTCCTGGATGCAGTGGCTGCTAAAGAGCTTTAGATCAGCCTAAAGCTCATTCTAATTATCTGCTGAAAGTATGACTGTTGTCCCACATGTCCCCAGAGATGTTAAGTGGTGGGTTATGCCCCATTATTTGCCTTCCCTTTGCGAATCTAGCACTGTGGAGCAGCTGTAGGCTGGGAGATGTCCATGGAAATTGAATCTGCTCATTCATGATTTGGGTAACGGAGACTTAGAGATTTCCTCAACCTGTTGAAATGGTGCTGGCAATGGACTGTCTTTCTTGTTTTTGTGGGATTCCGGTGACCTGAAAACCAGGCAAATAACGGCCCTGTATATCCCTGTCTGCAATTACTTAATCATCCTTGCAAATAAGGAGAGCAAGAGCTCCTCAGTATGATGTGTACCTTAGCATTATGGCTTACTGTAGGGTATTGTTAGCCGTTTGCATTGCTTAACTTTAATGCTAAACACGACAAGCTGTTTCAGAGCCCAAGATAACTCCTGGCTGCCAAAGAGAAGGGAAGAAGTCCAGGTGCAGCTGTGTAAGCATTTTAATTATTTTTTTGCGTGTGTGTGAACCTCAAATAACCCTGAGGAATTCATTACTCAATCTTTATCATAAGCACACAAACAAACGTGTTTTCTCTAAATAGCAGTTTCATTAACAGTGGTAGGTAAAGGAGCCTCTTGCATATGTGGTCTCGATACTGTGTTTATGCACAACCAGTGGATCATTTTTCACATTTATTAGTGATAACCACGATTACTAT
Source organism: Anabacerthia variegaticeps (assembly GCA_035583185.1). NCBI lineage: Eukaryota > Metazoa > Chordata > Aves > Passeriformes > Furnariidae > Anabacerthia > Anabacerthia variegaticeps. Next base: position 61,225,310 of record JAWWEW010000041.1, on the reverse strand, counting down.
ATAACTTATACTATATATTACTATATAGCCTATTATTATACAACAGGTTATACCTGTACACAAATGCATAGAATTTTTTTAAAGTGTATATAAAAATAATATATACATATACATAAATACAACCCTGTAGTCCTTTTAAAATATACAGAAGCTTGTGCAAGGAAGGAAGAACAAAGCACAAGGAAGTCAGCCTCACTGTTGGAGACTTTCCCAGCTGGCTAAAACCAAGGCAGCTGGCTCCTACTATCTGTCTTCCAAAGAATTAGATTATGGCCTGCTGACATTTGATTGGTCAAACACATTTGAGTAAAGAGGAAGGGCAGAGGTAAATTCAGAAGCCAACTTTTTAAAATAAACCAAACCAAACCAAATCAAAAGACCCAGAAGTGTGGTCTCTGCATTCAGCAGAGGTAGTTTTGGCAGCTTCTATGATGGTACTTCAAGTGCTGTAGAAAGCTGGGTAATCCAGAGCAACTACCATTTACCTCCAAAACACATTGAGATATTTATTAGGGACTGACAAATGTTTTAATTACTCCTTTTCACTTTCTGTGACTAACTGCATTTCATTCTTTGGAGCTTTCGACCCCATATCTCCTGTCAGAAAAACCTCAGAAAAGCTCTCACTTCTCAAGTACAAGAAATGAAGATGTTCAGAGCCTTGTGCTCTCCACAAGGCATTGTTTCAGCTTGAACTGTTGACAAGTCCTGGGAACAAACAAGTTCAGAGCTGGAGAATGGGAACAGTGCAGAGAGTCAAGTAAAATGGGGAAAAACAGCTGGAGCAAAAGTATTTCAGGGGAACTTTCTTTACCTGCAAAATTTAAGAAAAGTGGTTCTTTGACTGACTAGAATTACTTCAGCCTTTTGTCACAATTTTATTTTCTTGATGGGGCTACTGTCCTGTGTTAAAAAACAAAAACAAAACCAGAAACAAACAAACAAAAAACCCAACAACATTTAAACCCGAAGGAAAATCTTTCTGTTCACCATAGCCCCTTGACTGTATGACTCAGTAAAACTGCATTTGTGTCTCAGGCTAAATAAAGGTAACTCCTGCTTTCTTCTTGAAGCCAAATTTCATTGTTGATTTGAATGACAGATAGCAAAGCAGATTCACAGAATATATTGAGAAATGATCAGGATAAAAAAAGATTTAAATGCAGCCATTCAAAGGTAAGTGGTAAATCCATTAAATGCAATCAGAATTATTAGACTATAAATCAGTTACAAAAGCTTCAGTCACACACCAGCTCAAGATAATGTGCAGCAGCTACCAGGACAAAGTACATCCTTAGAAAGGTAGGCAGTCATTAGCTGTGAGCTGTGCCTGTTCCCCATGTGTTACATGATATAGATGTTTTATCATGGTGTCATTTCTACTTCATTTATTTTATTTGAAGCAGATAAGTCACTGTATTTCACAGGCAGCAATTTTTTTCATAAGACTGCAATTTAACAGTTGAAAGCCTTTTGGCTTTTTGCTCATTTGTACTCTACTCACTCTTTCCAGTTTACACAGAGGTTTCCATGTGAGCATCTTCTCTTCAGATTATTTATTATTTTTGTTTGCTGCCTGGTGCACCATAACATGGTCCTTGTAGTGTTTACCTAAAGGATCATGACAACTATGTGCAAATACTGGGAGAGGGAAAAGAATAAGGGTGTGGAGGGTTTTGCCAGAGAAATAAAGATGTTGTGTCACATGGCCAACCATTACATGTGAAAAGCAGGAGCAGCACACGTCCAGGACCTCTGTAGAGCTTCCACACATCATTCAGGGGATGATTGTAGACCAAGCAGTTGCCACTGCTTCAGCTGAGACCCCTCAGGACTTGCTGGAGGTTCCTGCAGCTGGGCAGCTCCTTGGTGGTGCAGGGATGTGACCACCCTAGTCCTTCCCACCCTTGTGTCCCCTTGGGTCCTCCTGAAGGTGTGGGTGGTGGGGTCCAGCCTGCACAGGCTGTCCATCTGTCCTGTTACTCCTGACATCCCAGATGTACAGGTGAGGATTAAGAGGGCTGCTACTGTGGTCCTGACAGGCTGGGTGGCCATCTCTGACCAAGGCAGAGTTTCAGCTTATCTTTGGAACTACCACATGCTGCAGAAAGAGGCCCACTTGCCTTTTTTTTTTTTTTTCCTCTTATTTTTTCTTTCCCCAATAGTGGAGTTATACCAGGAATTAATTTAACTTTGGCACATATAATTTCCACTGTGTTTATAATGGGTTTCCTTTATGCTCAGCAGTTTGATTTTTGTTTGGTTGTTTAATATTACCTGATCTTTTGCACTGTGATGGATGGTTAATCTTTACCAGTCACGTTATTAAGCAGTTCCTACACCGTATGAATTCAAAAGTCTGCATTTCCCATTCTTCCTCAATAGCCTGGGCACATATTGCATTTCATTTCTAATTACATGTGTTAGGGTGAATTATGGGCTATTACTCAAAATAAATTGTTCTTTGACGTATGAATGGCCAGTTGTAATTATACAAAGTTGAAACAGAACTTAGTACTATTGTGCCTAGTCCAAAATAATTCTATGTCTTTCTTAAATAAAATCAAATCAGCAATTTTCCATTGTTTCTCAGTTCAATGTGGTCATTATGAAAGAATTTTTTCCTTTGTAGATTTGGGCTAAAAATGCAAGTGGCATGTGAACGGCATTGACAGAGGCAGAGGAAAGGTGATCCTTTCTAATTTGCTGTCTCTGATTTCCATATTCTTTCAAAGGGAGCAGCCACTGGGTGAGTCACGGCACTTCTGCTTCAGTTCATTTCATTTTTATGAATGTGCTGAGTTCCCAATATATTGGCCTATTTATCACAGGAAGGCACCACTCCAGTGTCTCAACTGCCCTGTGGAGTAATATAACACAGACCTGTATAAAAGTTGGGGTAGGGGGAGAAAGGGAAGACATACACTCTGTTTTCAGTCATTTAAAGACCCCATGGATGTTCCTGGAGTTGATTTGATGATAAATACTGATCCTTTACCATGCTGGAATGCACAAGCATGTTCTGCTGGAGCAAATCAAGCATCTGCGTTTAATGCAAACATGGGACTTCTTAAATGAGAGGACTAAACACATTCCTGGTGTCAGACCTTAATTTCAGGGGGCTAGGTTATTTAATCTGTAACTAGCACGCATATTGTGCTGGCTGGAATTTGTTATCAGCTGTGTTTACAGGCTGCTCCAAAGCTTTATGGAGCTATGAGGCTCTTCAGCATTTGTGGCTCTGCTGTTGGGCTGCCTATTTTACAAGACTGTGTGCATTTGCTCCACTTTCATTTTAATTATTGGTGGTAAATACACTTCAGGAGTGAAATATGTTTTGTCAGGAGTAATCTGGAAGTGCTTTCCCAGGAGAAAAATAATTAGAAAGGTTAACGCAATCCACTCCGTAAAAGACTTCAAACTCATTTGCTCGGAGATGTGAAGCAGATGTTTTGTTCACAAAGCTATATTAAGTTAACCCTGGGGGGCCCCATTACCATTTCTCAAGTACAGCAAAAAATGGCAAATTAAATATATATCAATTTTAAATATTGACGATAAAGTTGGTTTTCAAGTGTGCCCTGTACAAACCATTGTCATTTTGTTGCGTGCTTTGTTTCACACAGACCTTAGGAGAGTGAAAGTTGGAACTGTAATTTTCTTCTACTAAAACAATAGATTTACTTGGATGGGCTGCACAGGAATGTGATTTTAACAAGGTGGCAGAATCAATACTGAAAGCCCTGACCTGCAAACCACTTCCTTCCTTCCATCTTTGAGAACAATGTCTTACTGAGGTAAACTGACAGAGCCAATGGGCTGCCCCTGGCTGAGAAGGGCTTGCTTATTTTTTGTGGAAAGGTTTGCAGGACGGGTTGTATGTGCATACAGGATTGTAAAAGGCCTCATCCTGCTCTTTTTGGGATTCCATACTACTTGTGCTGAGCCATGAGAAACTAAAGTGCACTGGGAGTCTGACTAGGGAGCAGTTTATTGCCCGGGCAGCACAGCAGCTTCTATCAGGTTAGCTCTGGCATAGTGACAGTAACACTCACCTGACATAAATCACATTCATGACTCTCACTCAAGGTCTGACTGTGCATATCTGGTTAAAATTTTGGCTGTGGTTCCAACATGCGGTCTTCCTTGCAGGATATTTTAACTGAGATATTTCAACCAGAAGAGGCCCTTGGTAGAAAAAGTCTTTTTGAGTAATTTTTTAAAAGCTGGATAAATCTGTTGTTGGGCTGAATATAAAAAGTCTTCATCTCTCATCAGTTTTGGAAGCATTGGTTATACAGATCATGTTTCCTCCTGTTATCCAGATGGGAAATAGATTTTACAGCACAAAAAACCGTGTTCAGGTAACAGTGTGAGTGTGTCTTGAACCTGTTGTGACCCTACTGTCACTGCTAAAGTGGGCTGAATTGCTGAAGAGATGCATAAATATTATTAAAATGGGAAATTTAAATTCTGTGAATTTCCTCCCTTTGAGGTTAGCCATTCCATCAGTTATTTCAATTACAATGGGTTTGTTATCTCTGCAAGTAATTTTTCACTACTGAAAGCATGGCCATCTTTCTGGTGGGATTAAGGCAGAAATTTGCAAGGAACAGAGGTAACTTTGGGGCTAAGATAAGAGAAGTTGTTTCTCCAGAAAGCACTGGGGAGGAATTAATGCTGCTTAATGTGTTTCTTGATCATTGCTTGAGCCAAGATCTCATATATTTTCTCAGGCTGATGGGACAGCAATATAAAACTTCTGTATTTTATTATCTTGTTCTGTATGCTCAAATTTATTACTTCCCCTTTGTCTGGCTAAACCCAAAGATATATGATATAGGTAAAGCTACTTGGCATAAATACAGAAATGCAGTTCAGTCTGAGGCACAGAGGAAACAATTGCAGAGGCAGATTTCTTAATGGAATGTGAGGTTTTCATTTTAGCACTTGACTGCTTCCCAGGTCTTCTGTCTGGGTGACCCCCATGAATATCACCCTTTAAGCACCACAAATGCATTCCCCTCAGGTATGCTGGTGAAGGGCCCAGCCTCAAGCTGTCACAATTGTGGAGTGCTAATAGGGCAGCTCCTCATTTAGCCTTCCATTGTTTTCTGACTTTTTTTTTTTTTTCTTTTCACCCCCCCTTTACACAATTTCTGGCATCTGAAATGTGATTCATTTACCTTCTATCTCTGAAGACATTACTACATATGTGCTGATAGTGATGCCCTTCCCAGTAACTCTTGTTTGACTACCCCTTTCAACAGTTTGAACCCAAGCAAGCTTCTCTCATCTTGGGAAAGACAAAAGTGCACCTTTCCAGCCTCCAACTCCTTCTCTCCCTTCTTCACCAAGCTCTCCCCTATGGAAAATGGGGATCCTCCTCTATAAAATCAGTATGGGATTCCTGAGCGTGGTCTGCCTTGCTGAGGTGTCTTCTGCAGAAGTCATGCTTGGTGTAGTTATTTCCTTTGACTGACATTATTTCCTTTGACTGACCTTCTCAGAATCAAAGTTTACATAGCCCATATTAATCAAAATATCCCCAAAACTCTGTGTAAATGAAAGGAAAGGTGACCTGCAGTATTCATTTTTTATCACCTAACTCAATAATAAGTCCTGAGGAAGGGAGTCTTGTGCTAAAGAGTTGCTATCTTTTTAGAGTTCATGAAAAAGTTTGAGAAGGCAGTTTCTTGCCTTTGAGAATGTTTGGCAGCTGGCTAGGTACCAGCAGCCTGGGTTTACATTGGAAAATGTAAAGAAGTCCAGGTCAGCCTATTGATGAAAATACATTCACAAAAATATGTGAAAATGGAGGTGCTAATGGGCTTGAACTGGTTTACTGACTGTGAAATAACAATTTAAAGATATTTCCAGGCACTTTGCACGACAGAAAATTCAAAACCATGCTCCCCAACCCTCCACCCTGCCTCCCCCACCCCCTACCAAAACAAAAAAAAAAATCAAAATCAAAAGAAAGAGAAGAGGTTAATAGGGCTCACACTACTGAAGTTCTCTGGCTGGGGCAGTGCCTTAGGCTGCATGTGGCCATAAGTTACTGTTCATTTAAGGAGACACAAAGAAGTTCAGGACTGCCAGGTCAGTGTCTTCTGGGTCTTCAGGCTCCAGCAACGCAGCCAGGTTATCTTCACTTGAGCTAAAAGGTACCCTTCAGCAAAGAGGCCCATTGACTTCAGCTACCTCATCTAGGGTATATGAAGTTAGAATTGCCATCTTCCTGATCCTGTATAGCACCTCATCATTCTACTTTTATTTTCTGAACTCTGATATTCCACTCTTTTTTACCCTACGTTCATTTCCAACATAACATGACTGCAAAATGACTCCTACAGAACTACACAAGTCACTAAAATGATGCCTTTAAAATCCAAGTTGCTGGTATGCATGAGGGAGTTTGTACTTAAACTACTTTTATTTCCTCAGCAGTAATATTACAAGTTGAATAGAGTGACAGGGTCAAAAGTGTCTTTTTCTGGTTTAATTCCATCCTCTCATTGGTTGCACATGCTTGTTTTGTAGGAAACAAGAGCATGTTCCAACAGCAGCATCTCTGGCCCCAACAACTTCTCATTCCCCACAGAGACTCAAGTGCTCAACACCATCTGATAGGACTATCACAAATGAGTTTCACCTATCAAAGGTATTGTAGAATGGAAAGGAATAAGAGTATTTGATCAAAAGTACATTTACCCCATTAGGCTTTTTCTATTTTTAATGATTGTTTTGACAGCTGTAATAGGGGTACATGCACATAAAACTGCAGAAAATAGTTCTAAACCTTTGGTGGGTAAACATTGATTTTATTCTTATAATTCCTCTTGTTTTTCTTGAATGTCTTCTTATTGGAATCAGAGGCCCTATGAGATTCCAAAACAATTCTCTTACTTTGTTATGTGGTAGTCTGTCAGGTTTGATTTCCTAAATATGTTTCAAGTTACATGCACACCCTAAATGCTTTTAATAGTTTAATTCTGTTATATCAAGGCTACTAACCTTGATGTCAAAATGCTCTTGGGTCCTGCGTATATTAACTAAATCTGCTTTATGTTGCTACGTGTGCCCTTGCAAAATTCCTGGAAAAGTGATTAATATGATGGTGATTAGGAAAGCACAGGAGTCCACCCTTCTGAAGAAACTAGGATTTACAAGAAAGGGTGGGGTTAAACAAAGGATTTAATGAGAATCACAGAATGACTTAGATTGGAAGGGACCTTTTAAAGCTCATTTAGTCCAGCCCCCCTGCAATAAGCAGGGACATCTTCAACTGGGTCAGATTGCTCAGAGCCCTATCCGATCTGGCCTCGAATGTTTCCTGGGATGAAGCATGAGAAGGAAGCTCTTACTTCTGCAAATCTGCTGTTCAGCAGCACAGGAATTCTGATGAATTGCTCCTGGAAATTGCTCTCAGCAAATTGCCCCCGGAAATGCTGTTACACCTTCATGAAAACCGGGACAGGACCTGGACTGCCTGATCCCTCCTATCAGTTCTCTGGAAGCCTGCAGTCCTGTTGTGTTACCTTTGTTACCTAAATATTTGTAACACCATCTGTGAAAGAGAGATTAGCTGGTTCTATCATGCTGCATCATGGAGGGACATGCTGGTATGTGCTCTGTGAGCTCCTAGGGCAGGTGAAGGACATAGGTTTAACTGGATATCTCCCACTTCTGGGGTGTGTTATCTCTGAGATCAATGAGGACATTTGTGCATCTTAGGTGCATTTTATTTATTTGTGTCCTCCACTTCCCTTTGCTTTTCAAAATATGAAAAGAAAAAGCTAGAAGTAGGAAATACTGTATTCAGTCCAAAATACAATTCTTTTTTTTTGCCTTAAAATGAGATGATTTCTCTTGTCTTGTAAATCTTATTTGGGACCTTTTTCAGAGTTTCTGAAATGATGGTTTCTTACCTGATGCTATTGAGATGGTTTGTTAGAGAAATCACCATGCTTCCACTTCCAGGGAAAATGGATTAATATTATTGGGGCTCTGCTCTGCAGTGGCAGAGTGGGAGTGCATGCCCAGCAAGTAGGGAAAATAATGCCGGGTTGAGTGGAGTCAAGGATACAGAAATGCTTGTGCTCAAACCAGCAGACGGGAACAGAGGCACTTTTCCCAGTCTGGCATGATGGGGTGGAGGTGCTGCAGCCTGGGCTTGCAAGGCTGGCTGTGTCCCTCCCCTCCAGTACCTGCCACATGCAGTGCTGGTTTTCAGGCAAGTGTCTCAGGAGAGCAGAGCAGCCCTTGGAGCTTTGCTTGCTCTGCAACCTGACTCCTGGGGAGACCTGGTACAGCAGAGCAGGACACCTTGGTGTGGTCCACTGCACTCTCCTCCACCTTCAGTCTGTGCACCTGGCTTTGCCACAGCCATGCTGGCGTGAGGGCTGAGGCAGCACCAGGTGCAAGGTCCCAGCAGCGAGGCTGGATCCTACTGTAAATAATTTCCTGTGTGGCAGCGGAGACAGTGCCAGGTTAGTCACCATGGACACTGTGTCAGCACTTCCCAGGCAGAGGCCAGCACCTTGCCCTTGTTGCTGCCCTGGGCTGGCTTCCAGCAAACACGGCAGGTCAATCCCAGCAGGAGTGAAGGGCTGTGCCAGGTGTGGGGTGGGGCTGGCAGGAGTGAATTCATAGGGATGCATTGATTTCCCCTGCATAAGCTTTGGCAATGCACAGGAGAGACTTTCAGTGGAAATAACCAGTGGAAAAAAACCCCAGAGTAATCCCTAAACCAAATTTGACAATAAGTGTGCCTTTCCAGTCTAGAGTTCAGCTGGTCAGCTGTGGTTCTCAGTGCTAAATCACACTTTTCGACAAAGGATCCAGGGAGGGAAATTGCATCAGTCAGTTGTTGGCTGGGTGCGTGTGGCACAAACCAAAAGTATCAATATGACCCCACCATGAGCTTTTAACTCCTCTCCATTGAGGCAGTTATGGAGCAGGGAGAGCACCTTCCTGAGCAGTGGCACTTGGAGACCTGCACCCTATGCCCATCCCACAACTGGAGTGGCCGAAGCCTGCACCACTGGGGCAAACTCCCACTTGGGTGCTTTTGCTGTTTTCTTCCTCTAAGGCATGTGCAGGAAGACTGAGAGGGCACCAGGGAAGTGTGATGGCTCTACTTATTGGTTTTTTGAGTACTTGAATTGCAGATTTGCTTCTGACTGGCAGGTATAGGTTAGGGGGAAACAGCCTGATACAGAACCCTTTCTTTTATTAAAGACCCAAAGGTTGGTCCCTGTTTCTTCACAGAAATTATCCTTAGGGGTTCACCCTAGTGAATCCTGTCAGTCACTAAGGAGGTCCCTCCTTGACAAGGTCAGCTTTTAACTTGGGCACTTCCATTTTGCTCAGGCCTCATTATAGTCTGTTAGCACCTTCCCTAAATCCTCTTGGTTCTTGTGGGCTGGCTGTTCTGACTTTGGACTACCGCTGCATAGTCCACTGATGGCTGAGATTGTATTCTCTTGGAGGTCTGAGGCTGCAACTTTGCATCATGCAAGTCTTCAGCTAATCCACAGGAGGGGCTTGCTTTGGCCAGCATTTCAGAAACAGGGTTTTAAGTTACCAGGTAGTATCCAAACATCTTGGGTTTGTGACTGACAGGTCAGACATGCTGCTACAGCTCTTCCAAGATTAATAAAATAATGGGCTATGATATATATCTTTATGACTTGTTTAGTGGTTGTGTTCTGACTCAGTGGGCAGTCTAAGAGAATGCTTCCTGAAATTAATTGCTTTTGAGGCAATTAACATCACCCATGATCATGAAACAATGCAAGCAACAAAGCTTCTGGGTTTTCTCATCTCCCTAGGGAGCAGGTACAGGTCTGGGACCTGAGTCAAATAGCTTCAAGCAAGAGAAGCCTTGAAAAGGATGACTCCTCTTGTCCTCTGAAGGAAAGTGGAAGGCAGAAGCTCTTTCCAGACTCTAACATCTGACCCACTTTCCTGGCTCACTTCATGGAGCATGATGGCCCGGTATGAAAGGCATGCATGCAAACACTGATAATTTTTCCTGGAGTGCTTCTCTTCTGATTTGCTAACACCAGGTTTCCTGGGATCTGGCCCATTCTATTGTTCCTTGAAAGCCTTGACCTGCAGGTGTGGCACCACAATCTGGTCAGTGATGAGACTGGCTGGAGACCTGTGATGGGACTCAGGGACCTCACTGAAAGGCACATACAAATAAATTGCATGAAATAATAGTAAGAAAGAGGATAGCTAAGAGATCCAGTTACTGTCATTGTGGTCTTGATTTCTCCTGAGGATGGTAGCAGAAGTCTCTGCCCTCTGATGAGTAAGGTGCCTGTCAGGTCATGCATGTCAGAGTCATAGCCAAGGTTGGTGACATGCCAGATGAAAATGTGCAGGGGTGACTGCAGGCAGAGCCTCAGCCCGTCCTGGCTGTGTGTGCCTGCCCTGGCCTAATGCCATGTGTCTGACACCTAGACAAGCTGTCTGAAAAGATACCCAGGCTCAAAGGAGCCACAGAAATGAAGGTGAAAAATAGAGAAAGAGGAGTCAAATAAATGCCAGAATTGTTGCAAAGGAAGGCAGAGGGAAACTATAGTCATGAGGGAGGAAAGCAACCATTTCAGTTAAACTATTACAAAACCACACTGAGTCAGCAATGACATCCAGATTGAAACAAAAGATTTCCCTGTCCTGTATGATGCTGTGATGGCTGCCTGCCTTGACTTTGCAGAGTTAATGCCCTTCAAGGCAAGATTTGGGTTTCTATGTGCTCCACAAACCTGCTGAATGATCATGTGTTGACTAACCTCACTAAGGAAGCATTCCAAGTACTTACAATTAGCAACTAGTTGAAAACTAGTCATCAAGGGGATCAGACTGGAAAGGGGTTCTTTCTAAAGACAATTGAAGTACAATGAACTGATGGTTCATGATACCTTAAGGTTATCACTCTTGGATTTAATCCATTCTTTTTTCTCTTTCAGTTCAATTCAAAGTCAATTAAATTTCACCTTCACAGGACACTTTTTTTACTTGATGCCAGTCTTCTTTTGCTGAGTTTGTGTGAAGATGCAGTGTTCATGGCAACCCAGGGAATTTACTCATCTACCGTTGCTCCTGCTGAATTTCAATTGGAGAAGCATTTTACAAATCTGGGTGACTCAAGCCCTTGTGAGTTCACCTAGTAAATCCTTAGTAGGGAATGTGTTAGACACTTTCAGACTCTATCCTTACTGATTATCAGAATGTAGCTCAATATACCATATCAAGTTGGTTTGACGCACCTCTAAATGACTGATCTGCCCTCTAACAATAAGTCTTATACTTACCATCCTGTGGCCCAATTGGCTGTCTCCAGAGGTTATGGCATTTTACACATTCTAGTGTATGTTTCACTAAACATTGACAACTGTAATAAATATATTATTAGATTGACTTTTTTCCCATCTAATCTGTCTTGTTTCATCTAGCTCTTTTATCTTAGCAAGACTTTTACTGTAGTTCAGAGATCCTTTAGAGCTCTGTCTGACCTATGGGAAAAGTTGAAAATGGGTCAAATGGGTGTTTGACTTGGCCATTTCTGATGCTGTATTGAGACTAGCAAGAAAGCAGTTAGGCCACTGAAATTAACACAGTTCAAGCTTCTTAGATGGCTTCTTAGCTGGATGTGCTACAGACCTTGCTGGAATAATTGTTTTTGTTGGTCTTTTTAGTTTAGAGATCGGAGAAAATATACAGCACAGATGAAATAAAAGTAACGAGGAATATTTTTATTAGCATAAACATGGAGGTGAGCATTCCTTGTGAAAAGAAGCATGTTATCTTAAGAAGAAATCTGCGCAGATCTCATCTTCTGCAAAATAATTTCTGTAGAGCTATAAAACTACAGAGCTGAAATACCAAACAGTACACTCTGTCTGAAAATCTGGTTGTTTTAATTAGACTGTCTTCTTCCACTTTGGCCAAGCCAGAAATGTAGTTTTCTTGAGTGCTTAGAAGATGTTTTTAGTATCGTTATTAAAGGAACTTCATTTGAACAAAGCCTTAATAAATCTGGAGCAGGAACTGGGAGCAGTTTGTAGCCAGGACCTCTAGACACTTCTTCAAAAAAGCTGTGGGGTCCTGTCCCCACTGGCTGGCAGATCTGCCAGGCCTTGTATTCCTAGGGTAGAGCAGTGTGGTGGCACCACTGGTGAGTTCTCAGCCATGTGTGCAGATAGTGAAGTGCCACACTGACATACTGGTGGCACCCCTGGGCACAGATTTCTGTACTGAGGCTGCCTGTGAAGATGGTGTTGCTTTTGGGCAACCTCCCCACCAAAAACACAAACACACACACACACACACACACACGTGCCCTCATGCATGTACACACACATGCCTTGTGGGAAAGCTGCTCTTGGCTGCCTGGAGAGGCAGAGGGTTCCTCTGACATCCTGATACACCTACGAGGCAGCCAAAGGAAATTTTTTGCCCCTCTGGAAGTGTTCAAAATTGGCCTAGGTGAGCAGTAGCTTCTTCAACATTTCACTTACTAAAAGAATCCATTTTCTTGTATGATTTTTTTTCTGATTCTGGCAGAAATATGTTTTGGAAGACTGTGCTTTCATGTATGATTGGTATTATCATTATGAGAAAAGCATTCTGAAATACAAAGGGATTGTTTCTAACAAGGGGTTCCTTGTCTAAACTGGGCTAGAAAAACCAGCTGTTCTAGTTTACCTGAGCTGTTTGCCCTTCTAATTCTCCTTTGCAATGTGAGGGAGAAACGGTCTTGTTTTTCTGTATTTGTATTCTTTTAGGTACAGGGTGAAATTGCAGAGCTAGTTGGTAGATAAATCACTGCTGTTCTTGTCCAAGCAGAGCACACTTAGAACTAATATTGTAAATATGCCATGTTCTCACTTTTCTGCAATTAACTTTTGGCATGAAGGTTCACTTTGTGGTCCTAGATGCACTACAAACACACTTTAATGGCAGCATTCAAAATGCAGCAGAAACTTCTATCTAAACTTGGCACCTAAACACCTCTTCCAGGATTGTGGAGGTGAGTTGCCAAAGAAAGTTTTCAGTGTTATCTGTGCATCTGGCCCTCTCTTGGCATGGGATGGGGCTGTGCAGTGTGAAATGAAGTTACAACTTCAGCATAATGTCGAAATGTAATAAATTAAAGCCGCCTGCCAAGTGAAACTTGGAATTGGAGTGTCACTTTCAAGTGAGAGAATGGCTCATGCAGGTTCAGCATTCTGCCTGGGTTGCAGAACTCTTGTAATTACCCTCTGTGGTTTTTAATACTTATGAGTTAAAAAAAAAAAAAAAAGGTACACTAGTTTTCAGAACCAAAGTCTGTTGCTGACATGCAGCTGGCATCTAAGGGCACCTAAGTGTGTCAGCCAGGTGAAGTGTTTGTGAGCAGTAAGGCAAGGTCAAAAATTGCTGTTACCAACACAGGGTGAGTAACTTGTAAAGTATTGTGAATTCTTGTGGACATAGCCATTAGGCTGTCATTGAGATTGTAATTTATTTTCAAGATTAATCTCTTTCTCTCTGTTCCAAAGAGACCATATGCTAGAAACTTGAGATGACGTACTAAAAAATGTAAATTTACTGCTGTCCTTCCTAATGGCTTTTTTCCTCCTCATTCCTGAGAACATACTTCTTATAACCCTTGTACATAAATTTGTATAGATACACTCAAACACACATGTATTGAGAGAGACACTGGAATTTGCTGTACTTGAATAATTTTCACACCTTTCTAGAAAGAACCTAGATGATATGAGAGCCTTCTTGGCAAAAGGATGCCCTTGAGCTAGCATATTTGCATGAGGATTCTCCTAAAATAAATATGTGTGGGAGTTGCTAAACAGATTTAATCTACATTTGTCTGTCAGAAATAATAAATCAAAAAAGAAGTTGATAGGTATTTAACCTTGAGGGTGGAGTAATACCTGACCAATTCCTGAACCTGCTGTACATTTAGCAGTTCAACTGACCATGGCTGCTGGTAGTTCTCTTCAGAGCATTGATAGTCCTTAATATCGTTTGTTTAGTAGCTATCAAAATTAACATAGTGGGAAATGACAAAATAAAGCACTTCATCTGAAGTACTTTTAATTCATGTCAATATATTTATAGTATCAATGTTTCCAAAGCGCAAACTGGACTACTGCATTTGTGTCTGGTGGTTGCCACCTTTGAAAGGCAGCACAGCATTTCTAAGCTTCACCTTCTTACAGGTGTCTCAAAGCTCTGAGTGTCAAAAGTCACATCAGGGAGACAGAAATCACTGAAATTGCTGTCCATTCAAACTGTAAAAAGTGATGTTAAAAGACAAATTTATCCACATCCTTGTGTGTTTTCTGATCTCTTGGATTATTTCTTCAGGTTTTTGGCCTCATGGCTGAGATGGATTATGTAATTTTCCTAATCTTAATCTGAGACTGAGTCTGGGCTGCAGAACTGTCTGCATCAAACTTGTTTATACTGCTGAGTTCAGGCACGTTGAGCTGTAGCATGGATGGACTTATAGATTGTGGAAGTCTATATACTTTTAATAGTAAGAGCAAACTATATATTATGGCAAAACCACTAAACAATACATTTCCATCCCGGTTAATAATTGCTCATTCTATAACTGTAAATTATTTAACCTTCACATTCTTATCTCTTTCAGCAAGGATGGGAAAGTGACATATGGCCTCACATCCACATGTGCCTTATGCTCAGGGGGTGCTTTGTGGTGTCCATGGCTGCTACAGGACATTGGTAAAGAGCAGCTCCCTTCCAGACTGATCTGTCTATTGGAACCAGAGAGGAGTATTAGAAAAATCAAACCAAACCAAACAACCTCTTCCAAAACACAAGACAGGAGGTTTCCAAGTTAGTATATGGGATATATAGGGATTTATACATATATAGGGATAAGTGAGCATTGCTAGGAACATGGATTGTTTTGTTTCTAAACTGTTACACTGTTGTGAAACACTAAGTTGTTCTGGAAATTTCCACTGCCCTAAAGGACAGCTTTGGAAGTATCTTTGACCTCTTATTTTTTTCTTTTTGTTTTTTTTTTTTCAACTTGTGGCACACAGGCCTGTATATTCATTTCACAGAGATGTGGGCTCCTGGCAGACACTGAGACAATTCCACTTGGTCCAACAATAGTCCTTTCAATAAGCTTTTTTCAAAGCATTAAAAAGCAACATCAACATCAACAAACTACCACATCAATACTTTGATGAGGAAGTGGCAAGGATTGTCCCTGGAAAATCTGCAGTGGTATTTTAAGGAGCTATGCCCCCGTGTAAATGAAATGGCAAAGGAGAGGTTAACTCACCCACTGCTCTTCTAGATGATGCCAGAGAAGACCGGTTGTTTTGAAGGACATCAAGTTCATAACAGGTTTACCTGAAGCCTGGAGGCTTTCATTGATCTGACAGGTGAGCAACAATAAACAGACTATCTCTAGGTGCAGGAATCCAGTAAACTCTTCAAGAACAGGTAAAACTTGTTGGTCTTTTCCTGCAGTACATTCTGAACCATAGCATTTATACAGAAGGATGAAGTTTGAGCACAGTGTTCAGGTTGTTCTTTCCTCCTTTATACCTTGGTTCCAGGTGAACTAGCATCTCTAACTCAGGCTGTTGAAAAAAAAAAAAAAAGCAGCAGAATAAAACTGATCTCTAAGTTATCATATTAGTTACAAAAGAAGCTCCAAAATTTCAAACTAAGACTTCTACAGTATGTTATTATCCTCTTTCCCCTTGATTTTAGTCTATCACTAGGAAAAGAAAAAGAAAAGAAAAAAAAATTAAGGCCTATAAAGCAAAATGAATCTATAACTGAAGACCTAGCACTTTAGCTAATGATAACTTCTAATATTTTACCTACTGAACATGCTTGCTGACACTAACATGGTAACTTTAATGAGAAAAACAAGTTCCACATTATGCAAATATTTGCACTGAAAGCCCAAGATTTGAATTCATCTGGATTATAGCTGGTGGAAACAGCTAATGAACAAGGTCATGTTTCCTCCTTATCTGAGATGTTTTTCACAGTTGACTGGGTTGCTCATTCATCAGCTCGACAAGACTCAAAGTCCTTTAAGAGACTGGACTGCTTCTTGATGTGGGGCTCACATATAAGCTCCTGACCAGCGAGCTGATTAAAGGAATTTCCAGAGCTGGCCCAGTCTGACTGATGGTGACTATTACAGCTGTAATGTGAGAGCTCTACTGAAATGATAGAACAAAAGGATAAAAGTATGGTACAGGAAGCTGTCAGCATGATGAAAAATCAAAGCTCAAGCAAAAGTACAGTAGATTCTGAAAATAGATATGGGGAAGCTCTTTTCTACTGGTGATTTTAAGACCCACTTCAGGAAAGTCTGTTCTTTTTTTTTTCTCAAAGTGTATTTTCCCCTTCAAGTTAAGGGTTATATGAAAGTTTTTGGAGGCAGAACTGTTGGTTTCATTAGAACAACAACAGCAGAGAAATACAGAAGCATTCAAAACTTGTGAAAATCTATCTGTTTTGCTGTGAAACTAAGCTTTTTTTTTTTTTGTGCTGAGGAATTAGAAAAGGATCAAATAAACATCTTGTTCTAGTGTCATTGGGCAAGCCTTGTTGATGGTAATGTTAGTTGGAACAAATGTTACTCTGTCCGCTTCTTGTAGCCAGGCAGGGCCACATGGAGTTTGCATTCCCAACTAGTGGATGAGTTTGCCTTCAAATGGAAAATATTTCCCAGGTTCCAGCAAAAGTTCCCTTGAAGGTTTTCTCTACCTACATGAGTCTAAACTGGTTTGTTATGCGTTCTCTTTATGGCAAGAAGCTTCTAAAATCCTGTAGAAATTGTGTTGTACTAAAGGGGAGCAAACACTGCAGCACCATTGAAGTGTCATCTGCTGTCAGCAACTGCCTTGATTGCACTGGAGATGTCAGCATTGGCACTGTGCACAAAATAGAAAATACTAGTTACCAGGCTGTTTCTTTAGAGCCAAATCTTCAAAAGTGGTGAGGATGGAGCATCTCTGACCTCTCTGGGCAGCCATTTCTGGCAGGGCATCCCTGATGTGGTAAGAACCTTTTTCCTAATGCCCGACCTGAATCTACAGCTGAATCATGCTGAATCTACTTCAGCATGATAGTGTTGCCCTGTTGCCCCTTGCTTTATCACATGTCACTACTGTAACAGGCTTGGTTCTGCGATTTCTGGGGCTTAGTTTCACACATTTGTAGGTTGCTTTACATCCCTGATAAACATTTAAAAGCTAAAAGTCAATGAATATGAAGGATTTTTATACAGTCTGAATCATGTGCCGCTTTATTGCTGGGGGAAAAAAAAAAACAAGTCAGTTACAGACAGCCTTTAACAGAACTTGAAAATCCAAGGTGATTTTTTTTTTTTTTACAACCTTTAGTTTTACAACATCACTGTTTATACCAAACTAGAAGCTCAGCTTCCACAGAACTATCTTTCCTGCATTATCAAAAACTATTAGAGTAGAAAACTGTTTATGGGGATGGGTGACTCATATAAGCAGACTTTAAAAAAGTACTCCAAACAGGTTCTATCTCTGTAGTGGATGCAATTACCAGACAAATGCAAAGAACTAGGTACTGGTCAGCACAGGTGTGAAAAAGCTGATATTCCTCCTTACCTGCAAGTTACAACGGTCAGAGATATACAGGGAAGGGTTCACAGGTTTGGAAACATCATAGCAGGAAGAAGGAGGTGGCAAGTGATGCAGCAGGGGGGTGGTCTGCTAAATTTAGACATGGGTGAAAGCCAGTGACAGGTAAGTGACCTGCTATGAAGAGAAAATATGAGTACACAAGGCTTTTAAATACCACTTTACTCACAAATGTTGGAGCTGTGGTGTTTCCAAAAACCATTCTGGTACTGTTTCTGAGAGGTATAGAGGATTCCATTGACTAGAACATTACTGAAGATGCTTCCCATTAAAGCTCTTTAGGGAATAATAAATAAGCATAAGACATTTGCCATAAATCTCCTGTTCTTTCAGAAATTATCTTGCATGTGAACAAAGTTTCAGTGAGCAAGATTGCATCTCCTGCCTTTTCCAGTGAAATGGCAAGGTGAAGAGCAATCCTGAGAGCCTCTGAAACCTCTTACAGCTGAGAACAAGCTCTCTTATTTTAGAGGTGTGTTCTTAAATTCCCTCTCACCCCACCTTGAGGATTCAGTTCTTTGTACTTAGAGGTCCTGCAAAACACCAGTGTGTGTCTTTGTGTGTGCACATGTAGCTTCCCTGCACTGCTACAGCCTTAACCCTCCCCACCTGTGCAGGGCTTGTAGAGCTGTGAGCAACCATTGTAACAATACTGCTACCACTGTAATGAAAAAGGACCCAAACAGATGTATCTCACTTCATTTTGGCTCAAAAATCCTCAGGCCACACTTGACACATCCTTTGTTTTGAGATCTTCCCCTCCCTCAACCCTGTGCTGACTTCTCTGTTTCCGGGGATGGGCTTTGGGTTTTATGCAGTTCAGCAGTATGCTACCCTGACTTCACTGCTAAATTTACAGGAGATGGAACTGACTTTGATGTGGGAGCAGAGATGGGACTGCTGGATTATTTCTGGTCTCAGCTTTGTCAGAGAGATGTCACCTTCAGAGTTTGTCTCCTAAACCAGAGCAAAACCGGTTTGTACTTCACAGCATGTGTGCAGTTTTCAGCCTGCCTGTTGTAAACAGGCTTTCCCAAAACAACATTAAGTGATTTATCTTGGAAGTGGGTGGGGAAAGAATTGTGCTTTGCTTCATTTAGGAGGAGAGTTACTGTTATGGCCCAGAAAGGGAAAAAATATTGGCAAGATCTTCATAGAAACTCTCTGGTTTTTTCCTCCTTGCCTTCCTCTTCTTACCCTGAAAAAGCCATTTATAAATGACATGCATGCAAAAATCAAACGGTTCCCCTCCGATAAAGATGCCTTGCTTAAAGGACAACAACACAAGTCAGTGTAAAAGCTATGGGCTATTTGCTGTCCTTTCTGTGAAGACAGCAGGTCATGCTGGGGCTTCACTTGCAGCCAGAGCTAAACATCCTGGGGACTGCCTGGGGTGAAGGAAAGAAGCCTTGCCAGTGAGGCTGCTAGCAATCAGGAGGGTGTCTTCTTGCCCAAATCATGGGGTCATGAGCATTTAACAAGAATTTAATGTTTAAGAAGAATTGTGGTAAAATATTTCTCTGGCTTGGGATGTTACACTGATTTTTATTTTTCACTTTGTGTCTACCAAGACAAAAAATTCTAGCCAAGGTCCTACTACCAGACTGCAGGTGTGGAAACAGTGACAGAGCAAAATATGCATCTATTACAGGTGGTTGGTACAGCAACGATCATTGTCCAGGGCTACACCTTACTTATCTCTGTTTTCTTTCCTGGCTGGAATCAGCTAACTACTGTTTGCTGACTTCAATGGAGAACCTGAGAGCAGACACGCACTTGCCAAGGCTTTTGCCAACTGCAGTGGACACAATGTTTGATTGATGCTGCTAAGTGCAGTTTTATTCCAGAGAGTGAATGCTCACAGGACGGGTATAAGACAGCTATTTGTGCTGTTCGGAGCTGTGTTGTGCCCACCCCAAATTTACTCAAATGATCCTTGCCAAGGTATCTGTGCCAGTGCTCCATGGCAGATGCGTAGAGACTCACACAGCTCAGGAATGGGACAGGGCTGCTTGCCATGAGTAGGGAAGCTCCCTGGCTGTGTGGGAAAAGTGGCCATACACAGTGACAGAGCATCCACCATGTGCCTGCCATTTTGTCACTGAAATCAGAAAGAGAAAGTTGCCTATGAAAAAGTAAATGTTCCTCCAAAGCTGCTCCAGTGCTGTGCTGTATTGGATCAGGCTGGGGGTCCTAGACTGTTTTTTTTGTCATTCTGTCAGGACAGTAGGATTGGAAGGCACTTTTCCATTGAAAAATACCCAAAGTGGGGTCAAACTTTTAAATCTACATATAAACACCTTCTTAGATTAGGCCACTACAGATTCTTACATTCTTTTTTTTTTTTTTAATGCCTGTTTAACAAACGTACATTTGTAGCCACTGCAGTAGATGTGAAGAACATGAGATTGCCTGTAAAATACAGACCCATGCCTTTCAGTTGCGCCTCTTTTTATAGGTATGCTTATTATAGACTATAGAATTCATTGTGGCCAATTTATTATCCATAATTACCCTCACAATAATTTAATTACAACCCTAAAGTAATGGTGAATTTGTCCACCTCTCTTCATAACAGTTGAAAATAACTGATGTAATCAGGAAACATCCTTGGTGGGTGGGTAATCCATGGTGTGTATTTAGAAGGCACAGCACTGCTCAGGCTGCTGGCTCACAGATGTGGCTGTGCAAGAGACAGGACCCCATAAATGTGCAAAACAAATGCCCCCAGCAATGCCCATTCCCTAGACCATGGCAATGTCCACTCCAGCTTCTCATTTGCTCCACGTACAGGTTGGAAAGAGAGTTGTGTGCGACCCTGTCAGGGTTTGAAGTGAAGGTCTCCTGAGACGAGTTTTCCTTGCTGGATGTACTGGAAGTGCCTCTGACCTGGCATTCAGATGGTCTTGCTTTCTGTTAAGTGAATTTCAGAGGTTCTGATAGTTCTCCTTTCTTTTCCATACCACTTGCTTGGTCTTTCTCACTTTCAGTTTACCCACTTCATTTTTTTTTTTTTTTTTTGCCAAGGCAGTATTTGCTGCCTGATCCTGTGCAGTGACACCTCTCACCAATGAGAATCCAGCTCCCTTCCCTGCGCCTCATACTCCAGCTTTCCTCATCACTTCTCAATGAATCACTTCGGCACTCAAACTTCTTTCAAACACCTCTGCTCCAACCTTTCACCCCAGGAGACAATATTTCCTCCATCTCTTTGTGTCATTTAAACTGTGTCAAAACTTTTCCAATACCACTTGCAAGAACATTACTGCTATCCAAAGCACCAATTTTTGACTTCCAGGTTTTAAATAATTTTAGGTCAAATAGAAGTACCATTAAAAAACCCAAGAAGCCAAACAACCAAACAAAAAAACCCCCTACAACAATGCTGCTTGAAAATACTGCTTTGCACATTATCCTTTCCATCAGCATGTATATCATTAGACCCAAATTCTTCATCCTAGACTCCCTTTATTTTAAAAACTCTATTTTTTTTCCCATATACTTTTAAAATAACAAATACTATCCTACCAATAAAATAGTATTTCAAGGCTATATGTCTCATTTGATTTGAGTAGCTTTTTTCCTAGCATCAGGAAAGAAAAAACTTAAGAATCCCTATTTTAATTTTCAAAAAGGCATCATAAAATTCTCGTAATCCCAGCTTTCATTTTAAGCACGAAGCAGGAGTTGGATGACACACCTAATCCAACATGCAGACAGAGAGTAGACAGCCCAGGGCTGCACTGTTCCTCCTCAAGGATAAGGGTTGCCTTTGAAAGCCTCCATTGTTCTCACTGCAGCATCCTACGTGTTGCCCGTTCTGTAACTGCAATGCAATGCAGAGGTAACCACAGCACAAACACACCACACAGCCTGCCCCAACTATGCTGCCAAGCAACATTTTTATTACAAAGGGGAAGTTTGATGATGAGAAAGGCTGATTCCTCTTTATACTATTTCCTCACTTATAGTTAACAGCTTTTTTACCCTACAAAGTCTGTTTTAATCTCAGTTACGGATCGCTCATCTTGCCTTCCAAATCTGAAGTTCTTGAGCCTTAAAAAAGTCGTGTGGGGTTTCAACTCGTACACACACCCAATGACCAAAGTTTTGAGTTAAAACTCAAGTGTGCTTGTGTATCCTGAGGCACAGTGTGATTCCCAGGCAGAGTTCAACATTACTGATTAATTTTGTTGTTATTCCAAGCTAAACATAGCTATTCTGATGGCGGCCTATTATCTTATGACCTTCATGGGCTTCAGAAAGTTTCTGAACTTTCTGAAAGATTTTACCCTCCTTGGCAACACCCAAAAAAGCCCCTTTCACTATTCATTATTTTTCTGTGTTTGCCCAGTGGCTCAGACTTGGCTATTTCAATTTCTGGTGACAACACAGAAAGACATATTTTTGAGGGTCAAACAATTAAATTTCTCTGGAACTGAGCAAGACCTTAAATCTCTTAAGTTACAGGAGGTTCCAGATTTCTAAGTACAATCAAGGCAGTAGTGGTGTCCCTCTAAACCCCAGACAGCAAGAGCAGGCTGGGGACTTTTGAGACCAGCATCTTTCAAGGTGTGAGCAGTGGCAGTTTGACTCATAGTCCTACAGATAATAACAGCTTAGAGACTGCAAAAAGCAGGCATGGGTAAGAGAGGGCCTTGAGCAATTTCAGAGGGAGTATGTGGTGGGCATGGGAAAAAGGGGCCTGGTGATGAGCACTGTATTTGCAGCTGGTGTTGTCCCTGTTCCCTTTCACGGTTGTGGTGCTGCCTACGCTGTGACCAAGGGCATGGGTATGCTCAGAAGCCCCTGATACCTCGGGGGTGTTTGAAGTATTGGCTCTAAACTGTGGCTGCTAAGGACATGCCTGCTTCCTCTTCTTTATATCTGTGGATATTTAGGCTGGTGTGATGACTAAGAATAATAAAATACAAATAAGGGAATGGAAGCTTAGGTTGAGTAATTGAAAGAACTTTAAACAAAGTTCCTAAACTTGAATTATTCACAGTCACACTGGACACCGCAATGGAAGATACAGCTGAAAAAAAGAATGCTAACAAACTCTAGTTTCTGATGCTGAGCTTACAATACCTCTGTGTATTAAAATGTTTTTAGCACTGAACATATGAAATAAGATAAAATTTAGTTTATTTCCCCTTCATATGCAAACCTATTAAAATATTCAAAGCATGACTGCAGAGAATGGCAAAACCCTGATCTGTGTACACTGTCTGCACTAAAACTCTTTTTGTCTTTGGCATATCTGAGCAAATCTCCCTGCTGGGTTCTCAATGGGCAAATGCTGTGCAACATCTAAAACAGTATGGCAGGCATAACTCATGTGGTTGGACTAACGTCTGATTCTTCAGGGCTTGTCCTTCACACACGGTAATGTTGAGCTCAAACATGCATTTCCTCTAGTCTGATTTCTGGTGCTGTTTCCAGATCTTTGTGTCATATCAGATGATGCCTGAAGGTCATGTCATCTTCCCTATGGAATGGGTCTGGAGTATGAGTCAGGAGTGTAAACTGAGGGTTTAATCAGTAGGAATTGAAGTAAAAGAATGGAAGAGCAGCTGCTGGAGTTGAAATAACTTAGGAAACATCAGTTTCAACACTTTACATAACTTGTGCATGATTCAGTGTGTGACCGGGCTCATCAGGCAATCTCATGAACTGCCTCTTAAGAGAGCTGTGAATCAATAAGGTTGGGCTTTTTGGTCCTGAAATCTAAAGAACGGAAAAGATTCATGCTTCTGGCAAGCTGGAACCTAAGGGCTAAACATGGTAATAAACAAACAGGCAGATTGACTACCATCAGCTTTTGCCTTCTGAGGATGGGCTGCCAGGCTAAGCAGTGGCCAGTGAGTGGGCTGGGGTTCTTGTATCATGGCTTATGATGGTACCAGTTCAGCTCACCTGCAGTCTTCTATGGGCCCAGAAGAGAAGACCGAACCTTTCTTACTAGATAGCATGTTCCTACTCAAAAGGAAAAACTTACAAAAAAGCCAAGAAACTTCAACCCCATGTTCATGCACAATACAATGCAGTATTTTACATAGTTTAATTCTGTTTAGGAAGTGAAGGAGAAGAAAGAGCACTAATACTTAGAAGCAGATACAGCACATCTCTGGCAATGAATCAATGTCTGTATTCTCTGGTATCTACTACAAAAAAAAAAAAAAAAGAGTTTCTACTAAATTCACTGAAAAGATGGTTGTACTGGGTTGTGGTTAGGACACGAGTCAAGAGAACCTGGGGTCAGTTCCTTGTTCAGCCAAACTCTGTGTGCTTCTCAGTATGGTTAAATTCAAGGTTTCATGTCTCCTCTCCAGAAAAGAGCAAGCAGGAATCTTCCATTTCCCAAGTCCAAGACTATGGTGAGGATGAATCTAACTAATTTTGAGACCTTTGGTGGCCCACGGTGAAGTTTGCTGGCAAATACTAATTAAAAGGAAGTGAAAACAGAAGATGCTGGGTGTTTTGACAGGTCAGCAATACTGGACAAAGAAAGCTGCAAAGTATCTTGTAAGTAAAAACAAATGATTTGCAGGCGCACTCTGATGCCAACACAGCCTGCCTTCAGTCAGTGTCCTGTTATAGAAAAGTCCAAGTCTCTGTACCTAGATTTAATTTAAAAATTCATTTGCCCTTTTAAAGGGAAGGCTAAGGCTTGAAAATACATTTGCTGCATTCTAGCAAGTAGGTTCACTAGTAAAAAGAAAAAAAAAAAACAAAGGCAGATTTTTTGCATTAGAGAGAGCACTTTATTATTTCTCTAACACACTTTGTTTTCTTTGGAGTCCTGCTGAAATGTTTTTGATTGCATACAAGTAGGAGATCAGTTGTAATAAGGCGTGTCTCTGTTTCTCATGTTGTTGCCAGGTCTGAGATGCTTTGTGACTTTGGAGTACCACTTTGATTTTAAAGGAACACTATCATAGAATCAGTGAATCATTTTGGTTGAAAAAGACCTTTAAAATCACTGAATCAACAGAAACAACCCAAAAAGTTTGCATCCCCTTAATAAGACCATCTTATTTGCAGATAATCATACTAAATAGGGCATTTAAAAGTACCTGGCATTGTTTTGTTTTTTAAATACCATGTGAGTTTCACAGAACTAAATCAGTGCTTGAATATTTCTAAAAGCACCCTTCCTGATTTTAACACCGCAATTCTTCATTCCCATGCTATTCTGCATTCAGGACTGTTCTTTGAATATTAGTTTTGCCTACCACTTCTTTTTGGGCAGTAAAAGCAGACTTGTCCGGGTTTCCTGGTATTTATTCAGTTGTGGCACATGTAGTGTTATTTGGGTTAACAAGGTAGAAGAAAAAGTTACATTTTAATTGTCTGTTTTCTATCGTATTTTAAAAAGTTATAAAAACAATTTTCTCAACATGAAGTGCTGTAAGTTCCCTTCACTTGTGTTGTTTTTGGATCTGTAGTATTTTGAATATGACCTCTTAAAAAAAAAAAAAGTATTGTTAAAACCTCCTACTGGAATGCATTTGAGTTATTCAAACCAAATGTGGAGGACTAACAGACCTATGAAAATGATCAGTGATGGCAAAGCAGGGTTGTTTGCTTACCTCCCCAGGGCACATTCTGTTCTGCATGCATGTGTGGGGCTTTCTGGGAATCCTCTGAGAACTATGTGCATTTACCAGCAGAATTTAGCTGATCTCCAGAAATATGTTTGGACAGTGCAATGTCACAATCCGCTGGTTCTAAGTTTCTGGTAGGAGCTAGACCTTTAGCCAGGAATGTCGAAATGAAGACGCCTGATGACCTCCTTTGCATCAAAGGATTATATATCTCCTTCTCGATAACAACAGCTGCAACAGTTCCCTGTGCCAGCAGTTCAGAATGAGGGTGTAGGACGGGCTCTGTTCAAGCAGCAAAGCTTGTAAATACCTATGACAAAACCTTCATTACCATAAAGGTAATTCACCTCCCTTGATTTCAGGAGAGTAATGCCAGATCGCATCAGCTGATAACCCAATCCACACACTGTTTATTATGTATTTATATGTGAATTTTCTATTGGTTTAATGGACAGTTTAACTCCTGGATTTTTTTTTTTTGGTGAGATAAATCTGACTTACTGAAAGTGCAGATGAGGTTTTTTAGTGCTTCTTTACTCTCTCTGAGCATCATATCATGGTAAGAGCCTTTAGGTGCTTAAGGAACTTTTTTTCCTCCTGTTACCTATTGCCACATGTGCAGACATAGTCCTAAAGTTATCACATTGCACATATTTGCTGTAGGGAGAATGATTATTTCATATAAGAGAATATGAAGCAGGATCAGCATTCTTTAAGCAGCACAGACCTAACCTCCTGTGTGTGTGTCTATTACTTCAAAAACAAAGGCAAGATTCCACTCCCTTTACTGTATATAATCAACAGAATTATTCTGAAATTGCAGTTTTCTTAAAATAATCACTGAATCATCGGCAAATAACTTGTCTACCAACTAGTAAAGAATGATGGGTCTAAATTCAGCCTAAAGTGTCTGAAACACAGTGTCTTAAACCTAGTGGTTGTAGTTAAAATACTTTCCGGACATAGTTACAAATTGCAACAGCCACATGAGGGAGGATGAGAAGAGCACGGGATGATAAAACCGATGTAAAGTCAGTTTTGCTGCTGTTGCTGATGAAATCTCAAAGGACAGGCTTAAGTACCAGTCAGCCCATGAGTACAAGAAATACAAAAATAGTAATTTTAACTTAATTCGTGCTTTTATAATGCAGGTAGTGAAACAGCTTCTTGTGTGTACTTGTGGAGTCTGGAGATTCTTATTTAGCTTGTGAGGAAAAATAAGGGTGAAAGACTACTAAGTCCTGAGCAGAGCACGTGATGCTTATCCACTGTAGAAAACTATTCACATAAAACAGTCTGAAAAGAATTTGCTGCCAATCAGCATTGTGAACTTCTCCGTATAGATGAAAGGCAGTCATCTGGAGCTCTGACTAGTGGTAAACCTGGATGAAACTTCACCTCAGACACCCTGAAGAATCCATCTTTGGTTATTCTTATATTGATATATACAGTGACAACAACGTGATTAGGATTAAAAACTCAGAAAAGCTACTCTCTGGTCACTCAAGTCTTTATACAAAATCATAGTATCTTTTTTTCTGAGATACTCCCTGGTTCACAATGGCAACACCAATCGTGTGAAGATAGATACATTAACTGATCTATGATTTGTCTTCAGTGGTGTTATGTTCTGATTCAATCTCTTAGTGAGTTATAGGCTTTTGTGGTCCGGGAGTTGATGAAATCCGTCTTCTTAAAGTCAGCCTTTGGAATGAAAGAAACAGAATAATTCATTATCTTCAATGCTGATTCTGCAAGGGAAGGGTGAGTTCAGCTGTCTCAAAGCTAGATATGGAGCCAAGGTAGGGGACTAGGCAGAGTCTTCTACAGTCACAGAGACAGAACAGGCATCTCCTAAGGAGTGCTCCGTTTAGTTTAAGGCAGGTGAGATGAATAATTGGAGTTGCTTAAACTCTCTCCACTGGCTGTACTGGGAGTCTGTTCTTCCAGCTCAGTTCTACAAGCTCCTAGATCTTAAGTGAATAACATCAGCTGAGATTAACCCTATCAGAATAAACAGTACAGGGCAATGCCAAAATGACTCAGGACTTTATCCATCTCATTTCATCAAGTAATTTCTGTTGCTTATCAGACTGATTTTCCAGAAATGTCTAGGCATTAGGTGGTCTGCAGTTTTCAGTGCCATACCCAGTGTCTCCAAGGGACCTGATTTGCACAGGAACAGCACGTAATTAGATTTTTTTGAAACTCAGATCTGACAAATGTGTCTTAACAGGCATACCTAAACTGCCAGTGACTTCAGAAAATTCATGCCATATTGCTGTACAGTAAAGTCAGGAATGTAGTTGCAAAAAACCAGAGATGACAAAATTTAGTTAAGAATTTATATAGGTACAGTAACCTTATTCTTGAACAGAGACTTCTGGTTTGTCAGGAAGTATACTACTGAGTGTGATGCAAACTCCTTAAAGAACACTATGCTAAATAACTTTTTTGGAGGAAATTTCAAGGAAAAAAATCTCCGAAAAGAAACAGCTGACTAATAAACGCTAGAGACTAACTTGAGAACATGGAATAGTTTTAGGTTATAGAGCATTTTAGGTGACAAATGCTGAACAACAAACAAACAAGGACTGAAAACAGTTTGAAATGCAGGGTGAAGGTAGATAGGTTGAAGTTAACTCAGCTGTGTGTTGAAAAAAACAGTCACAGAGCTTAAAAAAAAACCAAAACAAAAACCAGTTTATTGTCTGACTCATGTTGGCCATTTGACTACAGCAGTAAATATTTGCAACACCTTTCCCAGGCCCAAGGTTTTTTCTACACTTGGGCTACCAGACCATGCAAATAAAGAGAACAAAACTGCTCTGGTTTTAAAGCAGGAAGCTGCCTCGCCCTGCCTTGGCTTTTGCTGGCACTGTAGATCCTCTGTGCCAGGCTGGTTCAGTCAGTGGTGGATGGTCACCTACCATGCATCACTTCCCACCATCTGACACTTCTAGAAGGCAGCAGCTACACTTCATAAACTTTGCCATTGGATATAAAACCACAGAGGGAGGGAACATGAACACAGATGAGCAAAAATTAAGGTTATGCATTACTTAGGCAGTGTAAGTCATAGGAAAACCAAATTCAGAGACCACTTGAAATCCTATCATAAGCTGATTCTTAAATGTGTAGAAATTCCAAGGACCCCAGAGGACAAATGAGAGTTCTAGGTCTGAAAGGACAGATTATATGTCTTTGTTCTAACCCAGATCTTACCTTTTTGTAAGCATTGTGGAGATCTGTATGTGACCACAAGGAGTAGAGGAGGACTGAAGCAGCCCTGCTAGCTTTGCTGAACATGTTACTGCAATTTTGCAAAAAGAATCATAAAACATATTTAAATTCATGTCATCAGAGACTTCATCAAATCACAGACTTCAGCAAACATAATCTCTTAGCATTTGTACTCTCTTTACTCCTAAATGCTGCTTTACTGTTTTTCAGGTACTTCAGCGTGCTTCATGCTGTCCTGATTACTGAAAGAAATGAAATACGCCTCCCTCCCTCACTCATTCTTCAAAATTAGGGAGAAATCAAGTACTTGGTAGCCTACATCTTAGAGCAGCTACCATACTATTAATTTTCAGTTGAGGAAAATACAGTCAGCATAACAAGCATACAAAATAATCTTTCCAGTAGGTAAAATCTCTGATTAGTTAGACAGGTTTAAAACTCAGAGCCTCATGAGGCCCTCTTTACTGGGATGAATTTCCTCTTTTGTTTTGTAAAAAGGGATGAAGGCAAACAGAATAGTCACTCATATTCATAAAGCATTAATTATCTTTTGAGTAAATATTGATTTGATGTGATTACATATTAAAGAATGATTAAATTTTGAATCTATTCTCTAAACTGCTACTTTATAAATAATTTTTAAGTACAGTTCTATAAGTTTCATAAAATGTATCCCTGCACTTCACTGCTAAAGACTATCAGGACCACGTTACAATGAACAAGAAAGACAGAAACTTTTTGAGTACAGATCAGATCTGATAGTCAGTCACTCTATGTATCAGAATATAGATAATGTGCAGTTATCTTCTGATGAGTTATTTAAAATGCTGAAACATGAGGAACTTAGCTGTAGATGGATGGAACAGTTGCTGCAAGAGATTTTTCTGTATTTCCCAAAATGTGCAATTCTATTCACATCACTTTTTTAAACTGTCCTGAACCTTGAGATGAAGTGTTTTCTCCCCAAGTGGCAGAGGCTGCAGTTTCTTTTTTGCCCAGGAAAAGAAGGGAGAGGGTAAGACTTCTTGACCATCTTACCTGTCATTCATGCTGATGGCAATAATCTTTGGCAGGCCATCAGCACTCAGGAGAAGCCGTGCATTGTGCGAGCTGCTCTGGGTCAGATTGTACAGGGTGTAGCAGATGGACGCTGTGGTTTCACAGGCAATATCAGACCCTGGGACAGACTCGGGAAGTGCGGAGACCAAATCAGGCAAAACTTCTCTAGCTACAAGTTGGAAGAGAGACAAGCAATTCCATTACTAACAGGAGCAGATTTAGGTAGGGGTCCTACCTTGTTCCTCCCATTCTCACCTGTCAGGGTGCTGTGTGCTCCCACAACAGAGTCATGGTTTCATACCTGCTTTACATCCCTGCAATTTAGACTAAGCTGCATCCCCACTAAATCAGACTATGTAATTTGCCTCATACACAATACATTAATGCCTGGTGTGCTGCAGTGAGGTCACTAGGTATGTGCCAGAAGCAGGCTGCCACTTTCCAGGGAACCTGCTGTGTCCTGTAGGTAATTGTGGGTATAGTGATATACAGCAAAGGGTGCCTGCGGCACCACTTTCTGAACCAATGTGTATTTAAGACTAACAAATTCTGAAGTTCAACCTTACTCACGAAACACCTCGTCACTTTGACCAGGCTGTTCATTGCTCTAGATGGGTGTGTGACAAGGTTCACGTATCAGTCAAAGAAATTATGTCAGACATAATAGTCCATTTTTTCTCCATAAGTAAATCAAAGAAGGCAATTTTCAGAAAGCACATTTGCAGTATCCTGAAAATGTCAGGTCAGAACAAATGTTATTTTTTTCAACTAAAATGGGAAGTTTTCTGCTACTTTTCAATCATTTTAGTTTTCAAGACATTTTATATTAAATTTATCTCAACTTGATACCAAGGGTTCATTTTGCTTGATAAATTTAGACACTTATATCTAGAAAACAGTATGCCTTTTCAAATGTTTTTCTTTGGCCAAAGGTTTTTTTAGGAATTTGACCTGAATTCATACATGCTTTCAGTCAATCATAAAGAATACCTTTTCATAGAGAAAAGGTGTGCCTGAAATTCCCCTAGTTTTCTCTGCCATGGGTAAAGTGAGAAAATTACTGTGAATGATTAAATGAAAACGACTGTGCAAGAGGAAGCTTCTGCCTCCAAAGCTTTGTGCTATTCTGTCTTTTCTACATTCTTTCAAGGATTATTTTTAATGATGAAATCCCAACCTCTCATCAGTTTAATTTCTACTCTTTCTGGGGGATTCACCACTTGTAATTTCTAACACCATATGGATTATCCCTTTGAAATTAGCCCATGTAATATTTCCATTAATAGGGAATGTTTGCTAAGGATTAAACAATGCCCAGGAGACTGTTCTGCAGAATTCTGGAGGTTAATCTGCCCCATGAACCCTCTGTATGCCTGTAATTTCCCCTTTTCCCTTTGGTGGGCACACAGACAAGAACAACAAATTTGTGAATTCATTTTATCCTACCAGTAGGAAACATTTTCAAATACACATTAAATTGAAATGAGAATACTCATAATAGAAATGGCTTCTATTTAGAAATAAGATCCTTTAAAAAGACTCCACTATTTTTCTATAGCATCCTCTAGCTTCCACTCTCAAAAACTTTTTACAGAAAAAATGTGTGAGCTGCAAGCCTCCACAGCTTTGTGTCTAATAGAAGAAAATATTATCTTTGCTAGAAGAATTAGAGATGTTCTGTGATTTCTAGCAAAGCACTATGCAGCTGTGGCAACACAGAACTTGGCACTCACCTCCCTTTACCCTATTTTAAGCATAAGAAAAAATCCCTCTCCAAATCTGCATAGATTTTACTTCCATTATATATTTTTGAAAATAAACCCAATGGAAGTATCTACTGAGGAATACACAATCTAGAGAAAAATTGAGGTTAAAGTCCTCCTTAAGCAAAACTCTTTTATTTTAAACCCTGTAAAATGACTGCAAGTATCTGGTGTAAAAACCTACTAAACTCACAGATTGGGTTTTTGGCCACATTTCTTTTGTATTTTTTTAAAGACGAAAACTTCAAGGTAAAGAGAGCAGACAGTGCACAAGAGACAGTCAGTCTTTGCTCACCTATATCATTTTGCAGAGAGGTGTTGCGAGACAAGTTCCTGAGCAGTGACACTGCTGTCTTCTTTACTGCAGGGTGACTTACGTGCAGCATAGTCCGAATGTTTGGGATGCCATTTGCCTTTTGCACAACAGTCCGCGCCACCGAAAACGGCATCTGTTAAAGGGCACGTGGCAATGCTGTGTCATTACCATGAATGTATGGCCTTCTAAAAAAACATGCATAGCAGGTTCTCTACATCAATTTAACCAGTTCAAATTCAGAGCTACATATGAGCTGCAACAGAAAAGCAAGGTGATATAAAAGAAGTTTTGAGCCCTCTTTCTCCCATGTGCCCTTTGGCCAGTTAATTAGACAAAATCATTAGCTTCACCACAAAAGTGATCTGCTGTTGTTAGAGCCTTCCTCTGCCTGTGGGACTATGTTCCACAAAATTACTGTATTGGTGCTTTTAACATCTGCTCATCCCTCATTGCATAATGAATTAACAAATTCCACACATGGAGATGTGCACAAAGTGAGAAAACACCAAGCAAGAAAACATTTCGCTGCTTACTGGCTGTGACTTTCCCTTCAATGTTCAATTTTCTTGATCCTGTCAGTGAGCCAGTGCCTTGTCAGTGGTTATCTGAGCTCAGTCCAGTGGGCATGTTGCACTGCAGCCCTGAACTCTATGAATTCACATTAAGAACTAAGTGACAAGAAAAAGAACAATGCTGACTTACTGGTCCAGTGCCAGCTGTGAGGTTCTGAAGAGCTCCCAGGGATGCTTCCTGGGTGTAGTTTCTGGTACTCTTTGCTATTAAGGAGAGATATATCCTAATCAGTGTAGAATGCCAGAGCGATTCAACACCTTTGGGACTGCTCTTCTCCTCAGGCAGTGGGGTGTCCTGGTGCTTCTAAACAGGTAAACAGATAACACCTTTAGAAATATGACTTAATGCATCACAAGTTAAACTAGCCATTTTTGTAACTCTCTATAACCAGATTATTTGCAGGTTGTCAAGCTGTGAGCTCACATAATAATGTGTAAAGTTTCAATATTTAATGATACTGGCCACTCCATCCAAAAAAAGAAGGAGATAGGTATGGGGAAAGCTGCTTCTCATCTCTCAGCAAGTGATGTTATGGACTGAGAGCAAGGAGAAACACAAGTGGACAGCTAGCTGTACTGTAGATGGAGCAGGAGAGGGTAGAACACACTACAGCAAAATCAATAGATGGGGAAGGGTTATCAATCTTTTTATTTCGCTTTTGCCATTCCCTAGTACTGTGTCCTTCCAAAAATTCCCAGTTGCCAGAATATTAGTGATCTCTATCATGTGACATTGAAAAGAATTGGTCCTTAGATTGTCCAAAACCCAGCAAGTCATGGACATGGCAAATCATTTTGTGCTGGTTTCACTGGTGAAAAAACCATCACAACAGCACTCATTGGTAGGGTACTTGGACAATTGCTGTACATGGTACAGATACCACTTGGACCCATCAGAGGGGATGAAACTGAGTGGCAATATTCCCCAGCTAATGAAACAGTCAGTTGCTATGGCAGTGTCAGCAGCAGCAGCTGAAAGAGGTAACTGGGGTCAAGAAGGACTATCAATAAATTTGCATTTTTGGGACAAGTGTTGCACTACCAGATACATCAATAACAGACTATTAAGCAGATTAGTCTTATTCTCCAGAGGTTGCTACAACTGATTAACCAAATGAGATGTAACTAAACACGCACTTTACCTCTTTTACTTTTCTGCTCCGTGTTCCAAAACAGCCTGGTGTTTTATCATTACTAGAAATATTTCTTCTTTGCACATATATCGTCTGGGCATAGCTCTCAGGGAGCTCTGTCTCTAGCTGGTAGGAAAGATTGTGAAGAATGCACACACAGTTTTCTGTGGCCTAAAATAACAAAAGAATAGAAATCGAAAGATTTGGCATGCATTGAAGGGACATGTATAGACATGGGAAGAGCTTTTGTTTTTGGATTTTCAACAACTAACTGCAAAGCTTCTAATGCCTCATGGAAGAGCTAGGCTTCATGCCAGTGATCCACAAGACTGCATTTACACTGATAAATTAAACACGCCCTGGGATGTTCCTGAGCACTGCGGCCAGCTGGCACACAGGGCTTGCATCCTGAGTGGGGTGCATGCCTGTTGGAAATGGTCCTGGGACATTATAATTCCTGAACTGTGCCTGGGAATTGTTTGGGCGAGTGCTATTTGACACAGACCAGAAGTGTGCCAAGAAGCGTTTAAGAGCTTAAGAGCAAAGATGATCATGTACAAACCTTGCTGTAGCATGAGCAAAAGGAAAGCTTTGTATCTTTCCTAAGGAGGAAGTGTTTTTTCTGTGGTAGAATGCTTTTTTAAATAAGACGTTCCTTACTGAACATGGTTAAGTTAGGTCTACAATTTCTGAGTGACGAGTCTATGGCAAATAACTTTATTACCAGCTCCTCCTTTCTTTGAAAGTAAAATAAGGAATGAGTAGTTTAAGACAGAATGCAGCTATTGGCACAATAAAGTGCTGGATTCTCCCTGAAGCTAATGGTAGTGAATACAAGTAACTAATCCTAGAACAGAACTATAAATGTGCAGTAATTACCATGACATGGCACAAGTTAGAGCAGGCATGCTAGAAGTGCCTTGCAGGCTGCAGATAACTTTGTCATAAGTGATGGTTGATCTTCTCACCCAAGTTCACTCAGCTAAAAGACAAGCATCTAGTCTAAGTTATGCACAGGGTTCATCTGCAGTCAGTGGTGGGAGGAAGAGAATGAGATAAACTGGAGTCTGGAGGTGGCAATGTCCTTGTAGTTACTGGCTTAGGCAGATAGAATAACTTCTAAAAAAAACTTAGGAAAATTGATTCTATTCTAAATGATGCAAGCTCCTTAATTACACTGCCACACAAAGGGATTTAGGTTCTTCATTTCCTAAGGAGTATATAGCATTAAATATACAAGTGAGTAACCAGATTAATTTTTCATGCTTCTAGCTAGCTAGCTCCCTGAGGCAACTAAAAAGGTAACATCTGACTCGTTTGTGTTTTAGTATCCCTGAAAGCTGTGAGTTTACCTCACTTTTTTAAAAAAGACAGAAGTTACTACCTTTCTCTCTGGTGATTCTGAAAATGTTTTCCCAGTGCTAAGGGACTAATCTTTTAGATTGCAGGATAAAAATACTTCAAAAAGCTTTCTTACTGGACTTTCACCTTTGGTGGCAGTTTTAAAAGCCCTGGAAACAACTTCAGCAGTTACATCACAACTGTTTCTGAACACTGGTTTCTAAACTACAACAAAAAATGTTCACTTAGCAATTTCCCCTGGAAAAACACTTTTCATCTCAAAGAGTACCTTGTCATTGGGCTCGTGGTCTGCAATAGCTCCTTGAATATAATACACAAGAGAATCAATCAAGCCATCGCATTCTCTCATCTTTTTCCTTCCTTCTGGGCCGGCAGAGCTCATGTTTCTGTGCAGGAAGGAATATGTTGGTGAGAAGAGATTTAGTTCAAAGACACTTTCATGTGCTCCTCTGTCAAACTTTTCCAGCTAAATCTTAGAGATACTGATGTTAAGGCTGACTGCTTCCTTTCTTCAGAGCTGTAAGACAATCTGAGCCTCTTCTAAGGAAAACTTTCACTTCAGCACATTCCCAGACAAAAATAAATACTCCAGGAAAACAAACCATTGTGTGTGGACGAATAAGGTAAGACCTGACTCAAATTTTCAGCTCAAAGTTGAATGAATGCTTTTTAAACAAACCTGGACAAAAAAACCAGGGCTTCTTTTTCATTATTCCATTTTTAGTTATATTTTTAATATTTAGGATGGTGCCTATGTCGAAATAGCAGAGGAAAGATACCTGTAAAAACTTCCATGCACACAAATGTCCATTAGCATTTACCTACACCAAACCAGTTCTTGACCCAAAATGACCCACTAACACCTTCTGAGAGTTTTAGCAACATCTCTACATTAACATGCAAAGATAACCGATATCAGTTACAGGGCCACATTCACAGGGCAATTCAGGTGCTTGTGAAATGGCTCCAAGGCGAAATGCTATTGGGCCAAAGGAGATGTGAATGCAGCCAGACTGGTAGGCTGGAGCAACAGTCTGGCCCCACTGCTGGGCAAGGGGGTGTGGGGATGAAAGGTGAGGCAGCTGCCACTGCCATTGCTGCAAGAGCAGCAGCGTGAGACAGGGAAGAGGAAAAAAATACACTGTGCTCAGTTGACTCCTGGCTTCCCAGAGAAGCTGCTGGCTTCTAAGCAGATGAAAGCTGTTCACTCCAAGGGGGAAATGCCAGATGCCTTTTGCAGATGCCTTGTGCTGTTCTACCCCAGCAGCCCAGACACTGCTGGCAGGTTTTCTGCTTCCTCCTCCAGACCCAAAGGAAGGCACTGCTTGCCTGGCTTTCAAGCAACATTTTCTGTGCTCTGCAGTAACCCAAATACAACTTGAAAATGAATTATGGAAGTGATTTAAAAACTTTTGAAAAACCAAACACACACTTGCTGCATAAAGCTTGGCTCTAAATAAGACACTGATTTCCAGGGAAGTAACAACACTTACAATTTTGGGGTATAATTACTTTTACAAGTCAACAAGGTCTGAATTATGGAATGCTGAAATTATAAACCTAGGCCTCATTATTTTGGACCCCTCCAGCTCTGCTGGCCAAAAGACTGCACATTCCAACTTCTTTGTTTGAAACAGCATTAAATATAACCCAATCTTAGCATCCATCAAAACTGGAGAGAGACATGTTCCTGAAGATATTTTCAGGTTCCTTATTTTGAATGCTTACTTTACCCTCTAGAAATTACAGTGTTTATTATTTTATTAATGACAAAGCCAGTAAGGTGCAGCTTTAAACTTTCCTGTGGCTTATGACTGTAAAACGAATGTAGCATTTTATACATTGTCATTTCATTTCTACTGGTTTTTTCCCCCTGGAAAATACAAGTTCCGATTAAATACTAATGCACTGCAATTACAATTTTACTTTGGGCCATGATGTTAACAATGTCTCTATTTATGAGTTGATTTATTCTTCATGAAATTATGTATCACAGAATCAATGTTCAGATTCCTCAATATGGCCTACTATAGACATCACTTTGGAATTTAATTTGACCGATGTAAGTCACATTCAAGGCATGTCATCCTTTCATATGTTTATGGTTATGCTGACAGAAATGTACTTGTTACAGCCCTTCTAGCACATAACAGAAATAGTTTCTAAGGCACACAGACTAAAAATACTATTAAAGATAAATGTGGAATTTCTCTCACCAAAGACACTTCAGCTGGTTCGATATTTCATTTTGTCCCAGTACATCATTTTAAAACCTCCTTGACTTTTTACAATCAAACATGTTGAATTCTTGTGCAAAGAGAGGCCAAACCGTGGCCTTACTGTGTTGGCATGAATATAGTGGAGCAAACGGCTTTTATAGCTCAGGAGGCAGAGAAGACCCTGAACTGGGAGCACTTTCCTGTTCTGCAAAGGAAATTCATTACCAGACTCTGTTTCATTAAGAAGGTGATGCTCAACTGTTCATTCAGTGTGTGTCTGTGTGCATGTCTGTATGTATGTGGCCACTCCATTCTCCACCTTTCCCTGTTTCCTTATCACCACAAAGTGGACTGGGAAGGGAAGAGTTCCTGCTCTCCCACTCACCCAAACACAGCTGTAACCACCTCAGAGTGGTTAGAGAAGAGCATTTCAGGCAAAACCTCATTTGACAGATTCAGTTTGTTTGCCAACTGAAGCTTGAGAAATTCCAGGAAATAAAAATATTATTAGACTGGAGAAAAAAACCCAAATGTTTCTGAGAAGTGTGACAGAAATCTAAATTTGAAAAAAAAATAAAATTAAACAATGGTCACATTTTACTTAGAAAATTTCAAAACTGATTTCATC
The DNA here is from genome assembly GCA_035583185.1 of Anabacerthia variegaticeps. Lineage (NCBI taxonomy): Eukaryota > Metazoa > Chordata > Aves > Passeriformes > Furnariidae > Anabacerthia > Anabacerthia variegaticeps. Next base: position 61,187,706 of record JAWWEW010000041.1, on the reverse strand, counting down.
TTTGCTTCCCAAGATTTGAGGTTCCTGACAACTGGAACCCCTCCTTCTGAGCTCAGGAGCTGGACTTTATTGTAGTGGAGTTCCTGGAGGCCCTGAAATACTCAGTGCTTGGGTGACTGCAATGGCTGGGCTGGCCCAGCATTGTGACTCACGGCAACTGCTGTGGGGACACTTCAGGACTACCTAGAAATCTTCACGTCTGCTGTGTATCAGAGGTACTTTGATATGAATAGATCCATGTAAAAAGGATCAGCTGGAGTGAAAATCAAGAGTCTTCTAATAGAAAAGCTCTTCCGCTATGCAATTTCTGATGTTTCAACCCTGTGTTAGTACTGAAGGATTGAGAGAGTGCAGCATGAGGGGAATGCAGCCTTAGGGAGATTGCTGCTTGCAGGGATGCTCTCCTTTAAATGACTCAGAATTTATATTTTGCAACTACTTAACTACTAAAAATCTCTGACTTCCAGCATGCTCAAATGTGGTAACCCTGGTGATGTGCTCAAACTATACCACATGCTAATGTGGATGTACTTTATCTATCTACGTGCCTCATTTATCTTATCTTGCATTTGCTGCTTCTATTCTCTCTTGCACACATGCATGGTGCAACTCTCTCTGTAATCAAAATAGCTGTTTGCCCATGTTCCTGTGGCATTTGGGGAGGATCAGCTAATTCCCTGTTGGGAAATATTATTTGGATCCAGTGATGTGAAGTAAATACAAAGAAATATGACACAGTAAAATCAAGTGTGACTTTGAAAGAAACAGAATTATAATTATACACGTTCAATGAGTTTGCAAATGGCACCAAATGAAAGGGATACTCCCTTTAAGCCAACAGTGAGTCATACACCGACTGTTGGAAAAGGTTTTTGAACTGCTGTGAATGATCCACATAACTGATAAGAAGAGGGATTTTGCTCCTGGGACTCATTCAATTTCCAGACAACAATTTCCTGAAGTAGCTTAGGAAATTCTATCCTTTGCATGCCTTACACAGTTCAAAAATTCATCAAGGAGGGAAAGGTATCCAGGATCTACGTAGTAACTGGAGGCGCCAAGCTGCAAGAGGCTTGTTGGAAATAACAAAATTCCTTTTAGGAATTGGGGGAGGCAAGAGAAGATAAGAATGGATGGAAATAAACCTCAAGGAATGGCAATGCTATGCAAGAGGCCTTGGTTCAAAGACTTGTTATCATCAGTCATTTGTTATACGTTCTCTCTCAGAAGCTTCCATTACAAGTTTGAGCTGCCATTATGCTTTTCAACACTCAGTGAGAGTTTTGGCTTCACTTCTCTATGGAGCAAATGAAAGAAGATGTTTATGCAGCCCTCTGGTCTGAAGTGCAATGATACTGCTTTCTCCAAATACAGCTTTACACTGTCCTTGTGGGTCACTGTGTAATTCACAAAAAGCTGAAATAAGAGCTGGGACAGATAAAGTGTGAAAAATAATAATGAAAAAGGAAGGATTACTTTTATTTTACTGGTTGGGGAACCAGTAACAGAGAAATTAGCGGGCTTTTCTGGAAAGAATTGCCTTAGAAGGATTTGAAAAACCAGAATACATAAGGGCACTGGATGCTTCAGTTCCAGACCAATTAAAAAGGAGGGCTCTGCAATGAAGCACAGCAGTTGCAATCCTGAACTCCGACACTTAAATGAAATGTTTCGCAGGAGGAAATGTGATGACTAAACATAAATTCAGCACTGCAGAACATTTGGGAACAGGTATTTCAAGACAAAAATGGAACAAGATCATTTATCAAGGTGTAATATAAACAGTCTTCTACTAAGCCTTCCTTTTAATCCGAGGAAGTCATGCCAGAGATTCACTTATGTATATAAATAATGTTCAAAACCCTATATTCTGCATGCTGTTGGCATATTTCTTTTCAGACTCAGAGACTGAATATGGGGAAGTATCTTGAAAATTTTTACTTATTTGAATTGGAACTGGAGACAGAATATTTAGTGTAGGACTTTCAGGCTGAGAAAAAGTGGCTTTACCTTGAAATCCAACAGAACTTGTCTGCAAATGTCTGCAATATTCCTGTAGATAGTGTATTACACCAATTTTAGTTGTTCAGCTTATTGTCAGGCAACCAGTGAAGTCTGTTCATTTGGCTTACTCTGCCTGTTCAGGGCACAGTGGTTTTTATCATACTTCAGGACTGAACAGTATTATTGCTTATTCTAACTGCTAATGCCAAGTTCTGTGGCGTACACAGCTTTTTATTACATTAAGTTTTGTGACCTGAGATTTCTGTAAAGCTTTGCTTCTGACATGATTTAAAGACAAAATACAGACCTAGAGAATGGGACTAACAAATCCTTCTAACATCAGACTTCCTTATCAGTGACTGCAAACATCGACACAGGCACCCGAGGTTCGTGACTCCAAAATACTTCTGGCAATAACTGGTTGGCAGAACAGGGATTGGTCTCCTCATTCACTCATTCCAGCATTTGAAAGTATCTGCAATATTATCTGCTTGAGTGGATTCACTTCTCTTCCTGAACTTTTGTCAAGGAGGATGAAAAGAGCTTTGATTTATTAGTTGGTAAGTGTGTGGCACAGTGCATATGCCCACACCAGATGCCAGTGTTAGATTTGGACTGTGGGTGTCCCTTTCAGCCAATACGTGGACGCAAATTTTTGAAAATAAGTTCTGGCATTCTCCTATAGCTAAGAACTGTACTATGCATAATATATTGCACTTCAAAGTACTATTTTTACCCTGTAATAGAAGCTGCAGGCCATAAACTTTATCAACATGCACAACAAACACGTTAGTACTACAAAAGGGAAGACTAATTACAGATTTATACTCTGGCAAATATATGCTCTTTAAACATCTTCATTGCTAACATCATTCCCTCATTGCAAGTTTTATTACTTTGCGGTATGCTCTTTTTTTAGTTTTCAGCATGTATTAACACCGAGATTAATTTTTAATTCATACATAAGGAAGGAATATTTTTAGTGACCGAATCTGGAAGGTGTGTCCATTTCCAATGAAGAGACACAAACTGATTAATCATGAAAATCTCAGCTATTTGGCCTGTACAAATATGCTAAGCCTCATTAAAAACTACTCTGTGAAAGAAAGCCTGTGGCAATCCTGCAGATCACCTTTACCTGGGAATCTTTGAGCCCTTCTTGTTCTAATTATAATTTTCAGGTTTGAAGCTCTTAAAAATGAGGACTAGAACATGGACATCATATGTATAAAACGGGTAATGTATCCTTGAGCACCCAGATAAGGGTAGTTTAAGAGACTTTTGATTAAGGCCGCAGAACTCACTGCAGCTCTGCAGCAGCCCCAAGCACTGACTTTCTGTACAGAGTAAGGTAAATCCAGAACACACTTTAATTTGAAAGAACTCAGCTACTGTTATGCCTTATTTGTCACAAAACAACTTGTATCAAGCTGCTGAAACAATCTCATGTAAAGTAGTACCAAGCTAAGAATGATCCTTTGCCTGCATGGGTTGGCTCACAGGGAAGAGACAGGTCCAGAGTGGAAATGCAAGAGAGGAGCAGCCAGACTGATTTCTGCATAAATGCATCCTGGGCTAAGTAATATGAAAAAAGACAACCTCTTCATTTCCTGAACTCCACTAGCGTTGGCTAGAGAGATTTTATTATGGGTGGTTAATGTTCCTTTGTATTTGCTTTTGAGTCATCAGAGTAAATAAAAGGTAATTATTACTTAGAGATTAATTTAATTAGTAGTTGGTGGTCTGACAAGAGTTCCTGCAGAAAAGGGTGCCTTATTGGTGAATCTTTTGTATAGCTAACAATTCATTTGTCTTCTGAAACCACATGAGTCAGATACAGAGCTGTTTACACAGTAAAAATTAATGCCATATGCGTACAACTACTATGTTATAGGACATGTCAGCAGAGCAGGTATGTGTGAGACAAAACTGCGCAGCTTCCCAGCCTCTAAATTTCAAATTTAATTCCTTATTCTCTACTAGAAGGCGTGTAAAACTCAGGCCATGCCTTTGCACTTGTACTTCACTCCTTAATCAGTTTAAACTGTGCTTTTTGAATGTGTAAACAAAAGACATGCATCTCTGATACCCATTAGTGTACTTAACATGTAATGAATTTGAACTCACAAACACAAAGGGCCCCAGTTCTATAGACTGTTATTTTTAAAGGCATTTTTATTGAAGATGTGATTTTTATCCTTCAGCCATTCAGGGGTGTGTTCACTGAGGCCTTTGGTGTTTCTCTCTAGTCACTGCTATTGTGTTCATAAGCCTATTAGCTAACTGTAGTAGTAAATACACAGCTGTAAATCTATTCATCCACTCCATGGCTGCAACTTGCTTGAACTCGTGCAAAAGGCTGGACAGGGCTTATTCTGGTTTAACAAATGGCTCTTCCTTAATTTCAGTTAAATAATTTTCTAGTCAATTTAGGTACATGTTATGAGACGTCAAAGTAAGCATCTTTGGCAGCAGCGGAAAACTGAAGACTTTCATGTGCTTGTAGGTACCATGACCCCTTTCCAAGTCATCTGTTTAGACGAGAAGTGATTATGGCTTGAGATTAATGCTGTGCATTTATCCAAAGGGTCCCTGGAGATGCTACTGCATGTAACTATTAGTTATGGTTTGTGTGCAGAGTAGAAAAAAAGAGTGACTTGGCCACTGCTGAGCATGTTCTGCTCACTACTCAAAGGACTATTTCCAGACCTGGTAAAGCTGGTAGTATTTAGGAGGTATTGAAGCAGGTGAGCAGAACATACTCAGCAGAAACATCAAATAACACTGTGGTCCTATTAACACCCAATATTGCTGTAGATGAGGATGACTTGCTCAGTCTCTTGAAAGAAAATTTCAGATACACAGGCACTTCAGTTGTCCCACAGATGATCTATGACACCAGAACTAATCATTCAAGTATGTTAGTCTTTTGGTAGTCCCAAGGGGCTGTACAACAGTAAAGGGCCTCAAAATTCAAAACAAGAAAGAAAATAAGTTTGCAGGCCTGTTTTATCATCACTATTGCTTTGGGTAGTAGTAGATTGAGTGCTCACCTCAAGCATCCTGTGGCATTGTAGAAGATATCAGGGTCAGGTAAAACACTTGACTTTGGGTAATCTCGATCTGGCCAGCCAGAGTAAGGGATGAGAACAGCTTCAGTTAGCGTCTGCAGGGCTTCTCTAATTAACAGGTGCTTCAGCTGGTCATTGGAGGACAAATTCCACAACAAACCTGTAATATCCAAAATAAAATCAGAGTGGCAAAAAGACTCCCCTACAGTTTTAAAGGCTGAACCTCAAAGTCCGTGAAGTTTAAGAATGAAGGAGCCTGCCTGACACTTGATATCCTGAAGAAGAGCAGAAGGGGTTGATAAGTATTCCCCAGCCCTGACCTGAGGACAGGGAAATGGGGCAAAAAAGGGGGCACAATTATCCACGTGATTAAAGTAAAAATCTCTACATAGTCAGTCTAATGCCTAACCAAGAAGTCCAGTTTCCCACAGCTCTGCATTGCTCATCTTCAGGAAACGTCTTCCCCATTATCAAAGTAGCACAAGCTAAACAGTGCTAGCAACACCAACATCAGTGATCATCCTCCACAGTTCCAGGGAGGAATTTGTCCATTCTGGACGCCTGACAAGACTAGCTGGGCTTCCAAGTACCAAGTAAAGGCCAATGAGTGGGAGAATAAACTCACATACAAAGGGGATTGATGGGAAGTACAGAGAGTGAGCTTACAGGAAATCTGCTGGAAGGCAGGAAATGTCCATTATCAAGTTTCTCTAATACCTGGTAGCAAAATTTCTCATAGGAGGGGAAACTTTTAAGCACTTGTTGGCTGTTACTGTCCAGACATTAGTCACTAAACAAATCATTAAGTAATGTTACAAACTTTTCTATTCACAATCTCTGAAACAAATCTTGAATATAGTCATGTGTAACTTACTAGGTTTGCTTATGTTCTATTCCAACAGGTGACAATTTTTTTTAAAGTACTCTTACCCTGGAGAACAACATGTATTTCTGCTTTTCACTACGAAGACATTCATTGTTTCCCCAGCTTGCTGCTCTAAGTTTCACAGACTTCCTCCTCCACACACTGGCAGAGTATTAGTGAATGTTCCTTTCATCAATTCACAACAAAACCCACTTCTTGTATATCTCCTTACACTTTGAATTTAATTTCAAGTACTGTGGGAAATAATAAAATCAAAACAAAAGCCAGCCAAAAGCAGCCCATTCCTTCTTTCAGGATCAGCTCTTCAGCCTCTGAATTACGACATAAAAGGAAGAATATACTTTCCTGAAAGAAAATAAGGCTTATAGGAAATCAGACAAGCAGTCCAAAGTCCATTGATAAGGGAAGCAGGTTAAAACAGAATGGCAGAATGCAAGGAAGGGCACAAGAACAGAATATAATTCTAAAAAGAACAAATGCATTTTTAATTAGAGATGGATACCTAGAACAGAATTGCAGGAACAGAATTTGAGATGCTGCTTACACTGTAAATTTTGCAACAAAAATCCTACCTTTACCCACAGGCACTGTCTCACTGGGCTGAGAAGGATTCTCTCAGTGGCATTCTGGGTGTGGATGAATTTGTTCACATAGAAAATGTCTTTAGGAGTGGACTTTTTCCTTGCACCTATCCTATACGGCACTTATAGGAGCATAGTTTTCTCATAGATGGTTTTTTTGAAAAACGGGTGGGGTCTGCTTTTGAATTTATATTTCTTTTAACGACAGTTCTGCTTGTGCTGTAATCTTCCCTGCAGGAAAAACTTTCTTTCAGTTCTTGTATTTATGCTGCACGATAACAAGATCAGGAGGTTAGCTACTCCCTGCAGGCTCATCTGGCTTACCTTCTAAAGCTAGTGTTTTTATTTTTTTTTCACGCCACAGCCATTTTACTTTCTGTTCCTCAGTACGCTCTCCAAATACTTTAGAATTCCATTCCTGTCTTGGCTCTTGTGTTGTTTCCAAGTGACATCTTCTCCTACTGCTTAGGAGTAACCCCATTCCTTTCCTAATAGATTTCTGAGTAGATCGTATGTCAAAGAAAGGACTAAGCCTATGTTTCCTTTACTTTGCTTGTATCAATGATTTCATAAAGCTACACAATTAAGTCAGTGTGATATTGAGGAGGCCTTATTCCTCCACAGAAATTGCAGACAAACTGGACAGCTATTTTCTGCACAGGGATGTTAGGCAAACTGGTCCACAGCAGCTTTCAAACCACTGTCCTAACCACACAGCCACCTTGGTGTGGGTAGTGGTTTGGTGCTTTCCGTGTGTTCTCCTGGGATGCACAGACTGTGAGGCAGGACACAGCACTTGCTGGGATCAGCATTTATCTCCACACACCTCGATTGCTTTCAGTCTCTTCAGAGGACTTTACACGGTAAACTGCACGATTGTGTTCAGTCTGTGTTCCTCAGCTAGGTCTTGAAAAAAGAGAGGCCATTAAAGTAGTCTTTGAGAATATATGATATGATTTAATCTTAGGCAAGCCCTCGTCTGTATTAACATGGCCACTACCAGGAAGTCAGTGACCTTAAAGATAAGGTTCTAAGGCTGAGATTTACTTATCCCATGTGCACAAGTAGTGTATTTCTGCCAGGTGATGAAGTATGGTATTAGAAAACTTCTGTGTCTCAGAGTTTCAACTTCCTTTTCTTCAACAACTTCCTTATCTTCGTATACTTCGGTCAGGTGCAGTGCTTTGGTATCATTCTTCCTACACAGCAGTAGAAACAGAAGGTTTCCCTCTGCTGAACTTAGACATCTTTATTAATGAGTACTGCATGCTTTCGATTCTTGGCCAGGAGTCTTTCACCACAGTTCAGTGTGGCATTGTCAGGCACCAAGCTGATTTGACTAACATCTTATGGGGAAAGACATTCAGCTAAAGATCATGTCCCTAATTTACAGTCAAAGTAGGCAAGTAACATGTATGAAGTGGAAAGACAAATGGACTTCTCATGCTGGCTGGGTGGAAGGTCACCCTTCAAATCATTAACCTTCTCCTGGAAGTGTTAAAACACTGCAGAGAGGTTGCATGCATAGCTATGATATTCCACTAGTCCTATAGGAAGCCAAAGTCAACGGAAGAGGAGAAACAAAACTTGTTGGTGAGCTGTCAGTCAGACAAGAAAATGGTTGTTCAGCAGAATTTAATCATTTTGGTAGAAAGGTAGCCAAAGGTTTGCATTATCCTTGGAAAGGCCTGTGTTGCAGCCCTTCTCAGGCTATGCAGTCAACCTGACAGGACAGTAATTCCAGTGATTCCTAGGTATCATTGTACATGCCAAGATCATCTAGAAGCACTGACCTAAGCCAGCGTACATACTATAACAGTGACTGTCTATGTCCTGTCTTCAGCCCACTCCTTGCCTACCCAGGAAAGAAAGTCGTCAGAAGCAAAGTTAATATTCTCATAAAAATTCATTCATCTGGACTGCCCTTTGCCTTGTAGGCTCCTGGCAGCTTAATAGAGAGCAGGAAGAATTGTGTGTACTTCCTACTGACTGCACATTTGGTCTTGAACAAAGCAAGAAATACTTCTCACTTTGTGTATTTTTAAAGCCATCCTTGGCAACAGATAGTCATGAAAGCATATCATAATATTTTGCTTTACACAAGCTACATCATCCTGCTTGATACTGCTTAAATATTTTGTTGCTGTCTTCTCTGTTTTGTGAGCAAATATTCACGTTCAATAACAGGAGCAATTGCAGAACAAAGATGCCCTTTCATCCATTTCCACACTGGTGAAAGGCAAGACAGTAACATTCACAATATCGATGTGAGCTATCCCGCACAGCCAACAGTTTTGTCAGAAAGGAAGACATTGCTAGCATGGAAGGAGCATTGTCTTTTTGGTCACTGTACCACCATTTTCACTGCTGGTCTGTAATAGCACAGAGAGATAACACACTGTACAATAAGTTACTAAGTGACCCAATTCTGCAACCGATGAATGTGAAAAACTTTAAAACATTTTAATGTTGCAAAGCTGTAGAACTGAGCCAAAAGAACCAACAATATCAAGCTTTGTTCTCCAGCTTAGGGAGCAGAGTATTTCAAATACTTAAAAGAATGCAGAATTACAGAAGGTCTCAACATGTTCCTGCTTCAAGGCAGGACTTCTTGACACCTTCTGTAATTTTTCAAGCACCGTTTTCTTAATAGCTTTTGTTCCTGGTATCTATAAAGATCACTTGAACTAAATCCCCATTCATTTACTCATAATGTTTACCATTTATAAAATACAAACCTGCTCTTCCTTTGCATGCTAACTAGAATGAATGTGGGTCACAAGCAGTCAAATTACAAGAGACACACTATGGTCACACGGGACTGCAGGGATGAGATGATGCATGCTTCTTAACTGGCTGCTGCAAAGCCAACAAGGCAACAACCAGAGTTTTTTTTGAGAGTAATGCTGGACTTTTCCTCCCACTATCCCTTCTGATACAATGAAGTAAAATAAGAGATGTAATATGAGGTTTCTGATACAAAGGACTCTTTCTTCAAATTTGCAATGGACCCTAGTAATTCACAGTTCTTCCTCGAGGTCATTGGAAACAAAAGCATGAGAACATGAGCCCTGCAAAGACAGAATCCAGAATGTCAGTCACTCTACTGACAGTGCTGTGTGATCTTTGCAGTCAAATGGTTGCCTGGGAGGAATTCTCTCCCCTGTACACAAAGAAGAAACATGCCATTGCTCTGGCAGAGCTTTCTGTTTTTCACAGATCCAGGAAGACAGACTCGAGTGTAAACGGCTAGGAATGAGAGAGTTCAGAGCTGAAATTCGGGGCAGTAGAGTTGTAGGGGAATACAACAACCACTTTCTATCCAGGCCACCTGACAGTTCTGGGTGACTGTCTTCGACAAGGAACGCCCAGTAGGTGCTGTCAGCATAGAGTCAAACAATGAAGGCTGAGTTGCTGTGCAAGTAGCAGGCACTAGTTCCAGTTCCAGGGAGCCTCACTTTATTTTCTGGAATATCTAGGACTTTAAGCTTCCTGCAAACAGACTCATATAACTTCTGAAGAAGCTTTAAGAGGGGAAGTTGCAGTTCCTAATCTCTTATGGACTGAAAGACTGGTCTTGAGTAAGGACCTTGGAATTTTACTCTAAGGGAATTACTTAGAATAGGTGACAATGTTCTTGTATGGGCCTAAGTAAACAAACATGTACCTCTCCTGGAAAGTTTGTGCATTACTTAAAGCACTTCACACTTGACAGAAAACACTACCTGTGATTTGCTTCTTAGTCTCTACATCCCTGGTGTGTCGGAGTAGGTGGAGCAAGAGTGGGATCCCTTTCTGCTCTGACACTTCCAGTTTGTTGTCATTGTCCTCAAACACCAAGTTTCTCAGAGCACCACATGCTGCCCGCTGAATGTCCTCATTCTGAACCTCAAGAAGCTGTACAAGTTTGGGGATACCACCAAGTGAGAAAACCTGTGAGGAAAACAAAAAGTAGGAGAGAACAATTAGATTCTGTAAATAACAAACTCCACTCTCCCCCTGGCTCCTGTCCCAGCAAATGTTTAAATAGTCATAGGGACTTCTTTCATTTGCTCCTGTTTGAAAGACTTGAAGAACAAATCATTCATCATTTGCACATGACTGCTAACTCCTGGGCTTTCATATAACTAATAGTTAAAATTAACTAAGGGAAGCATCATATTTTCATAATTGATGTAAGAGAATGAAACTGAATCTCTTCCAGCTTTGCTGTAGATTTGTACTCTCTGACAAGACATTTAATCTCTCTGTATTTTAGCTTCCATGTTGGTGAAATGGGCATTTGAGATGTAACTCTGAACAAACTGTAAAATGTTCCTGAAGTGCCAAATTCAGGTTTTATTTTCTCAGCAGACAGCCTGATGGAAAGACAGTAATTTTTCTCTATTAACTTTTGTGCACGTATCAAATAAGTGACAGTGTATCAAATAAGAGCACATTATATTTAGTACTTCTTATCTGTGATGTACTGACAAAAAATAGCAAACTAGTAAACTTCACATGTAGACTATTAAACACTGTAAGCCAGCTATCTACTGAACCACCCACATTTAACAAGGAGTACTTTTCAGAGTCTAATTCTTTAGAAAATGAGGTTTGGATCCCGAATCAAGACTTTGGAAGTTGTTATTTTACAGCAGCTGTATGAAAACACTAGTTTTTGAGTTCTATATGTTGAGTCAAATGAGGAATCCCATATGAGCTATGTGACAAAAGGAAGCCTGGGCTCATTTGGGAATGAGTTTACTATGGAAAGTACCTTACATTCATGTACAATTGAGAATGGCTTCCTCCAGCATCTCAAAATGCCATATGGTTTTGGGGACAAACTCATCCTTGTGTAGAATCAACAGCATGTGAAAGACTTAGAAATCTGATACAACTGCTTTGAGCAGTCCAGAGTTTAATGATAAAAAGAATTCAATACAGCTGGCAGGTATTGGCAATACGAATAAATGGAATGTAACAAAGCCTTTTGCCCTTCATGTAGCAAACTATACAGACTGTCAGCCTTTCTTCTGGTTCAGCTGTACAAAGGGCACAGTTTCTTGCTACTGAACTACTGACCTGGTTCCCTTTGCAATCATTCAGCAATCATCTCAATGCTAGCAGAATGATATACATAAATATGTATCTTGAGGGAAATGGAGCATAGAGCATGCTGAAGGCACATCAACCTATTTTATTACAGTAGATCAGCCCTTTTGACACCGATGTTGCAGTTGGTTGTTTTTTCTAAAACATGTATGCAGACTTTCTGTTGTTCATTTTAATTCATTTATAGCTCTTGTAAAAGAAGTGGTGCCATTTTGACCTAATTTGCACAAGAGAATTTACAAAAGCTATTGATTGGTCCTCCCAAATTTTCATTGGTAGACAGAATTCACCAAAATACTGTAAGATCACAAGTTCACAAGAAAAAACAAAGCCACTAGACCCACAAACTATCAAGTATCAGGCAACAAAGCAATGTAAGACAAAGGCTGAAAGGCCAAAAAGGGGACACAAAACAATGCCAATGTGAACAAGTCTGAAAGGCACCAAACAGAAAAGCTCTGCTGGACATATGGGATGGACAGGAAAATAGAAGAAGGCTTCAGGCTGACTGTTCCAACTAGAACACTTCTGCTTATCCACTTGTTTTTCTGGCAAGCTGCCTGAGAGACGTCTCTGTAATAACCTCCCTTCAAACATTCGGTTCTGAAGTTCTGGCCTCAGTCTGAAGTTAAGGACACCACTCACACTGGTGTTTTCTTCCAAAACAGGCTCTGACATACCATAAAGCAAGTTAAAAGGACTGAGTGATGTTTGGCTGCCAATGAACTGGACTGCAAGTACATGAATATGGAGTTAAGGCTGAGATTACACGTGAATGATACTGAGCACACTGCAAGCCAAAGCAGGTGCAATACTGTTTTTCAATGACTGAAATAAATAATTACCTTACATATTAATGTACAGACCTGTTCAGCAAGAGAAACATACTTGTATTCAATAGTGAAATTTAAAGAAAAGGAAGAAGAGAATATTTTTAAAGTCCACTTTCAAAAAACTTGTAAGAGACTTAAGTTTCTTGTAAGGGACTTAAAAAATTTGATTAATCTAAACAATGTACTAATTCATTTGTGCAGTCTCAGCAAACCCTTAACAATTTGGCTGATCCATACACTGTATTAACACATTAATGCACTCCCTGCAAAACCTGAAGACTGGATAAGTGCATAGACTATGAACTTAAAGTTTTCTTTTCTGGGATATTTCTGTACCAACAGTGTAAGCATGCCAGTCAAAAACAAGAGACAGAAGCAATTATATTGATAAAAAGTTCAGACACTACCATTTCTAAAGGCTGCAAGAGGTATGTTTTTTGGTCTGAAAAAGAGCAAACTAAGTGGGTATACATTTTACAGCCTTAACACTTAAGAAAACCCACTCAGATAGGACAGAAATTAATCAAATCAGTTTGCAAAAGGGAGAGTTAAGTTATGCTTTTGAAGTTAGACCAGGAATAACTGGTAAAGGTAGTAAAGTGCCTTGACTGCCTACGGCAGCTTGTGGAACTTTAATCCATATGTTCATTTAGAGGTTGTTCATAAACATCTGTAATTACAGATAGTTTGGGTGAATTTTTACCCTATACTTCTATGTCTTGTATCACAAAATACTAAAGCTCAAGTTTTGGCTAGCATAGATCAGTCCCATTACATGGATTTAAAAGAATCTGCAGCAAAAAAGCAACAATGTATTTTAGGGAAAATATCTAACATCAGTATCCTATAGGGTTTCTTGGAATGCCTTTTTTCACTTCATGTTGACACGGTGCCATACAGTAGAGAAGGTTATTTTCTCTACCTGAGTGTAACTGGCATAAAAATACTTACTTTTCTTCTGGCATCTGCTTTTTGGAAGCACTCATGCTGTATGAAAGTCACTGCAGCAAGAATCCTGGGTGTGGACTGTGTATTTTCACTCTTCAGTATGTTCACTGCACGCTCCAGTGTCATCTCCACTTCTGGGCTCCTTAAAAGTACAGACAGAAGAAATAGAGTGAAGCAAGACTGCAGAAAAATTATCACTGTTGTAATACCAGGATTTTTGTATTTTTCAAGTAACTTTAGATTTTCTTAGAATTTTTTTTTTCTTTCCAGTAGCAGGAAATATTATAAAAGCTTTAAGAGATACTGAAATTCTGGGGAAGAGAAAATCATAAATGGAAGTGTGGCAACAATGAGAAGTTCTCGAGAAAGCAATCCATTCAAATTATAAAAAGAAAATAGAAACATCAGTGGATGTCTTTATCAGTTTCCATTCTTTTATCACTTGATGAAGGACAGCATGTGGAAGGAAAGATGAAGGGAGTGGATGAAGGTCCAAAGAAGGCTATGACCAAAGTACAGTGGCTATTACTGATCATGAAGATACCTTGATGTTTTCCTCAGTAATGTGATAATTACTTTTTTACATTTTTTTTTCATGTCTTTCATCAGTTACTTAGTTCACAGACTATATATATGCAGGACTGCACATTTCAAACTATAGAAGTTGTTCTAGTTTGAAATAAATGGACAAAGACTTTTTTTCAAGTGTGACAGAATGAAAGCAGCACTCGTTAAGCTGAGTATTTACACTGACTGTCGTACGATTAAAAATAAACATGGCTATTTTCCACCTGACTTCTAGCATGTTTGCTTAAATGATGATTGTGTTAGACAACCATATAAAAAATGGAAAAGGAGGTTGCCAGACACATTTTTCCCCCAGTAACTGCAACATAAAAGAATTCATGGCACATTCAGGTGCATTAGCTTTGGGACAGGTGGTTATGCTCCCCAGACTTTCTATTTACTTTTTATTTCAAATATGTTCCACTTAGACTAAAAAAAAAACCAAAAAAAACAACTCAAACAAAAAGTGTGTGGAGGGAAGTGAACAAGAATATGAGCACTCTATTTTTTTTTTTTTTTAAACCAGATAGTTTTGTAGTAACAGATAGTTTTGCTGCCCAGACAGGGATGAGAGGGCAGTCTGTGAAATGAACCACAGTGACACAAGCAGTCACTGGCAATAACTCCCTACTTCAGAGCTACCAGAATCAGAATGATTTACTTCATAATCATCTCAGTAAATGAACCTAAAGTTAGAAATATTAACATAATTACCTTTTAAGTTAAAATGAAATCATGTTAAAATAAAAATACCTAGGAAATAAATTGGCTTAAATTGATTTTTTTTTCAATTAACACTGTCCCCTTCAATTTCATCTTTCTCTTGCACAAGCATTCTCAGCACCTATAGATACAGGTATTTGTTCAGAGGAGAGGAGAAAACGAGAAATAACATGATTTATACCAAAAAGAAATAAAAAGGCAGGTGGAAACCTCAGGGTATGGGAGTATAATTTCATTTGCAACAGGTGCATCAAAATTCTGCATTTCTTTACTGCCCATCCAGCCATACTGTCTTTTTACCAAGCAGCAGATGTTTACCGTGTACCTGCAGGAAAAAAATCCAGTAACATCTGACTGGTCAAGATTGCTGCATGAGCTGATCCCTCATGGGACACCAGCAAATCTAAATGGAAACTCAACCTCAGGATGCCAAGGGTGTCCCAGAGTAGTTAAGGTCCATCAGCAGTGACTGTCAGGCTGAGGTAGACATAGAGAGAGCCAGAAACTACATTTCTAAGTGCTGGGGTAGGTCTGCACTGAGAGTGACAGCAGCTCACTGTTCACTGGAGTTATCCCTTCATGGCTGAAATTCCTTCCTGCAGCAGGCAAAAATATTTCTCTTCTGTTGTGTACTGTCATACTAGGATTGTTCTTCATTGGATAAAATAACATTCCCTAAAGTTTTATATGTCAGCAATAAAGGATGCAATATAATCTTGGACCCCCAGTGGTATTCATAAAGCTCCAGCACCCCAACTCTTGTCAAAACAGAATTTGATGCAATGATTCTATCCCACCCTCAAAATATTTATAGGCAAACTATGTGGCTGATTGGCATGTGTCATGACACCAAACAGTCAGTCAGGCAATGGTTGTTAAACAGAACAATGATTTGACAAGTTCTGACTTCACTTCAATTGCTAGAATATACCATTTTTGAGATATACACACACATCATCATTTTGTGACAGCTCTTAGCACATTTAGAAGGCAGATTCTGTAAGCAGCTGTTTCTCATACAGCTTCAGGTGGAATCTCTCTCTTTCCTAAGCTCTTAATGAGGATGCTTTTAACTGAATCACTTTACTGGAAAATAGAGAGATAACATCTCTATACTCTGATTTTTTCTGCTTTACTATCATAGCATGAGCTAATTCTTTTACAGAAAGTTTGAAAATGCTTTTATACACATTCTAAATGCTGTACAGAGCTAGTTCACTAGTTCTCTTTAACCTTGCAAAACCATTTTACATTTTCTTAATTCACCTTGGAAAGACCTAAATTGTGATCTGCATAAACAAACATAGATTTCAGGAAAAATCAAATTACTCAGAAGAAAGTCTTATTTTTTTCCCCCCTTTACGTTGCTTAGGGAGCAACAGATAAGAAAGCAATATGTCAGATAATGCAGCCTTGAAATCAAACAGAAGAGGAAATGAGTAGAAATCTGGAAGTGTCTACAAACTTTTTTAACTGAGAAACCTTGTCAGAAGAAACTACTATACTACTGGTGGGATCACGGACTTAAGTGAAACAGCTCTGACTTGATAGTGGTGCATATTCCACAGCAAAATGTTGTTTAGTGTGCTTCAAATAGTTAATTCTATATTAAATTGTGTGGTAGCCAGATATGGATGAACCAGAATGTGCTACAAACAAAACTGGACTTTTGTATCCAGTCTTTCCAGGGGTGAGACCCACAAGAGGACTGATCAAATGTGTCATACAGGTGTTGAAAACAGTAATAATGTATGTGGCTATCATACACGTTATTACATATGTCACAAATACTGACTTCAGTCAACTAAAATGACTACAGTTTCTTCCTTATGATTTAAGAATGGTGCAAAATGGTGCCAGTGGTGCAAATCTCTTGCAGAATTTTAACTTATATGCTGCTTTCCACCAGCCTCTTTACTAATATTAGGTAATATATTTTACAGAGGCACTTTAATACTTTGGGAAAAGAGACCCTCACTCCCCGAAAAACCCAGCTATGAAACCAAATTCTAGGATATTTGAAAAACTAAGCAAGGTATGTAGAAGAAAATGAAACAGAAGTACTGAGATAAACAACATCTGTAAACAGCTGCAAAGAGCATTTTAGAAGCTTTCACAGCACTTTCAATTGTCTTCCTCTGTAACTTCTAGAAAAGCTGAACCTAAAAACTGGCACTTAAGGAATTATGCTGTCAAAAAGATTCCCAATAGGTAACAAATCTTCCAGCTGAGTTCAACATGGTCTCAATCAAGCCACTTGCACAATGACTGAAGATAGACTGTTACATCTGCAGGTATGAAAAATACTTTAGCTGATGTTTGTATAGGCAGACAAGAACACTCCAGTGTCTGCATCTGCAAAAGAAAAACCAAAATTGCTCCTATATGTAATTAAAAAGTGCTAGTTGTTGCTCAGAAATGCATTCAAAAACGTGCCAAAAGTTAAGTAAATTATTTTCAGTGGGATACATGCCTGTTTATGAATTGTCTTACTGAGAACTGAAGTCCTCCCAGGTACCTATTTTCACTCCTGCATTACTCAGCAGTGAAAATTTCAATCCAGATCAGAAGTAGGCATAATACCTTATACGTTTGTAAATCTCATCATAACATACAACACGTAGTTGAAAACAGGAATTATCTCATCAGTGATATCAGGTGATGCCTCATCTCACGCAGTAACAAATTTAGAAAAAGAAGAAAGGAAGTCTTCAGGAAAATGATCTTAACCACTACACAGTTATGGGAAAGGAGCCATTTCTTAATAACACTCTTGTAAATTACACTATGATTAACTTGAAAAGAAATTTTAGGATCCTATTTGGATTATGAAACAACAATAGAAACCAAAATAAACAGTGCAAGTAACCATCTGCTGTATATCAAGTGACTTTTTCTGTCTATTGAATATTAACAGCTCCGGAAACATTCAGAATTCTTCTAAAGTGAAAAAATATTCATTCCTGAGGAGAATGTTAGAATTGATAAAATTTCTTTTTCAAAAATGGGACTGATTTTATACATTCTGAAATCTTCTTTGGAAGGGAATTTTGGTGAGGAAAGGGAAAGTCATTTTGGGGAAAAAAAATAACTCCAACATTTTAAACCATTTTCCTGAAGTCTGGGGGCAGATTTGAGACTCTCTGGCATGGAGCTAACAGGGCTTTAAATCAAGATAGTGCCCTCAGAGAATGGATGGTGCTACAGAGCTAAGAGAAATTTCTGCCTGTGTTTTAACTAAACTTTATAAAAACTAAAAGGCATCCTTGAAACCATGAAGGATTTTTAACCGGAAATTGTAAATCTGCCAAAAGCTGCTTCACTGGTACGCTTCTGACTTAATCTTGTGAGAACCAGTGCTGATATCATCTGGTCTTTTATAAGCACAAAATTTTCCAATACAATACTGTGACAATATTGTGACCTAGTTTGTAAATTACTCAGTGACTACTTAGAGTATTATAAAATGGATTAACTCTTGGCGAAAGGGAGTCCCAAACCTAAGAGGAAGGTGTGGATCCTGCAGTATGTACATACATACACATTTTTTCTCCCTTTCCTCTGTTGCACAGGAAGTGGATTTTTAACAGCAAATCTTTCTGCATCCTCTGCCCTTATATTTCAGCCACTGCTGAACCACAAGCTGTCAGTTTACTTTCTCTTTTCAAACAAACATGTTCCTTTCAGCTGTGATACCCTAGAACCAAAGCAGGTCCTGGACGGTGCTTACCCTGGCTGAGATCCATTGATGGTGACTTGGTCACTATGCAGGAAGCCATTCCTCCCTGCTGCTGCCACAGCTGCTGTCAGTGCCATCCTCTTCCCATCCGTTTCTGTAGTGACACTGGTTATTGAAGCTGGCTCGGAAACTTCCCTCCTGGTGTGTGTGTTTCTCATAGTGGTTTGGTAGAAGCTGGACCTTACAGATTGCCTGTTCTGAGAGGCCAGATGAGAAGCAGTTGGTGATCTCACTTGTCCCATCGCGCTGCCTGAGATCAGGTAGTTTTCCTTCTCCAAGACGTTGGTCATACTGCGACTGTTGCCTGCTTGATAGTACAGAGGTGCAGTGGGGCTGGGGTAGACACCATCCAGGGCAGCACCATTGACAGCCCCCGCACGGGAGTGTCTCTTAAAAGAGCGTCCCCTGTTCACTGAATCATGAAGAGTGTAACCAACAATCTCAGATCGAGCATATCTCGGGGGGACAGTCCCACTTGATCTCCTGGTATCTCCATGCCTCATAGAGAATCCAGTTGAAATCCCTCCATCATAGTGAAAATCACTGGAAACATATGTCAGTCTTTCTGGATTTCGTTGGGGTGAAACCTCTAGTCTCTTCAGAGGTTGCCTTTGAGCTCTCTCTTCCATTGTCCTGTAAGCAATCCTTGTCCCCCAGCCATTTGTATAAGAGGCTGGTGAGGCAACCTGCTCAAGGGTGCACAACAGGAGTCACAGTAAGATCACAGCACTTAGGATTAATAGCAAAGAAGCCAAGCAGAAAAAGTAAAGAAAAAAATGTTACACTCTGTTTTCAGAATAGAAAACAAAATGTGAACATCACCAATAGGATTCTGCAACACTTCTTTTACCTCCCTCATGACGGCAGGAAGAAGTACAGTTCAAAGCATCTAATCTTCAGTCATGAACTCAAAATAGTTGCACAAGTTTGAGTATTAATGGAGATTTTTTGGTTTGAAACTCCTTGGGAAGTAACACCAACATCTGCCACTTAAACTAAATTCAAGGCTGTCCAATAGACAGAAGAAAATTAATCAGTCAGATATTAAAAATATTAAAGTGTCTGCATATTGATGTTAACCATATTAATATAATGTTATTTAGTACTCCTGTTCATTTTGTGGTAGGACCTAGTAAAAAGAGATAGTCCCTTCCCTGTTAGTCTATGCTCTTAAAAGTGAAGGACATTGTATAACATTTCAAGAAAACCAAAATGACCATTTCACCATCTCAATGAGATCCCCAATTCTACAGTTGCAATTTTAGATTATTTTTCTTTTGCTGTCCATAATGGGCATAGTCTGTAATGGATAATCATCTTGCTTTATAATTTTCTCTTTTCTAAACGCAACAAATCCACTTCCTTCAACCTTTTTTTTGTAGGATGTATCTTTAAGATCCTTACTGTTTAGGTGCCATTTGAGGCCTCTCCAAATTATCTACCTTTTCCTTGTGCTCTATATTGGACACTATACTCTACTCAAAACAACAAAATCAACTTGGAACTCTATCTGGCCTTGAAATGGAGGAGTCATGGACCAATTTTTTTAAAAAAATCAGTAAGCATAGGGGCACACAGCCATCAATCAAAGACATTTCTATGTCATATTAAAGTTTTGTAAAATTAAGGATATTTTTTGCAGTGAACTGAGGAGTTTATACAAGCTGTTGATCGAAGGAACAGTGGTTAGCAGGCAGCTGCCAGACCAAAATCCTGTAATTTCACTGAGGAGGAGTTCCTGAGGGTGATAATTGACTCAAAAAAGGAGTAAAGGTTACAGAAACTAGTAGGCTGAGGCAATGATCCCTGGCTATATCTGTTTATTCTACAGAAGTTTTGCAAGGACATCTTTATCTTTTGTTTGGTGATAAGGAGATTAATGCCTCTATGAAATACTAGACCTTGTGGCTTTTTCCAGCTTTCACATAGGACAAATAGTCTCTCTCTTCCCCCCACCCCTGACCCCCACCCTCCCACCCTGGGAAAACTGTATTGTTTGTGATTCCTCTGTCACCTCCAGTTTTCCTCTTGTTGCTCTCCTCTAGAAGGAATGAATTCACATCAAATATCATGCACTGGAGAATAGGTGAGAATGGTGGATAGGATGACAGAGAAAAAAAGGTGTTTGAGTAAGTGGTTCTGACTTTCCCCATACAGAGCCAGAGCTGCTTCACTGACTGTTCAGAAGCTGGGCTATTTCATTAATAACAACAAACTACTCTAGAGTAATCTAAAATTAAGAAAGCATTGCCCTCTCCACAAACAGTTATTTATTATATAAATATTTCTGTTCTGAAGCTGAATTGCTTTCAGTTGACTAATGTTGATCATGCAGCAGTGTTGCTCTTGAACTGTGTTGATTTCTCAGTCACATGGTTGCTCCCTTGAATAGGTTCATAGCAGTTATGAGCTGTGTCACAAACCCTGAAGAAAACCAATTATTTTCTTAGTATTCAGGCCATGAACCCAAGAAACGGTGGTCAAAATAACAAGAGAATTTATTATTAAATGGTTGAGAAACACCACTGTATTGCAAGGACTGTACTGCTGAAACTCTTGTAATGCTATTTTAAATTATAGGGAACCTGTCTCTGTGAAACTAAAGCAATCTGTTTTCCTTTGGTTTTGGATTCTTAATTCTGTTCAGCTAGGCAGCATGGCCTCTGGCTGCTCTGAGTTCCTGATGTGCTGATTGACCTGCTGCCTGGTGGGATGGATAAAGACCTGACTTGTCCCAGCCTTCACCTTAGTGGAGCGTTAATATGATTTTTCATTTCCTACCCTGATGTCAATTCTCACAAAACCAACAGAGTTGCAAACAGCCTGCCTGTACGACTGAGTGTAATCTGGCCAGTGGGCTCTGAAGTCTCTAAAAGTGGGGTAAAACATTAAGAGTTTTCAGTTGTAAAAAACTCATTTTCTAGAAATCAGGCTTTGAAAAGAAAACAAATAAGCAAACAAACCTTGTAACACCATTTCAATGCTATTATTTGTGGTAAAAAAATAAATAAACTATGCATGCGATATTATATTTATTTCTATTCATCATCTTCCTCACCTGGTTTGACTGATAATACGAGAAACCATAGGGAGTTCTTGGTACAAAATCATTTTCAGTAATCCCCATGTTATAGACACGCTCTGGTACACTGGATGCACGGTGTAAGCTGCCTGTAACCAAAGACTGATATTAGTACAATTTTAACAAAACATAATATTGTTACAGAGGATGATATACAGTAATAGGGAAACGTAGTAGTCTGCATGGCCATTAGTATTTATAAGCTGAACATTGAACAGGGACATAATGGAAAGATGTTTGGATTTGGTGTATCACATTCAAAACATGGCTAAGCAAAGCTTCCTGAGGATATAAGCCTTTTTTATTGGTTCCCTATATATTTTACTTAAGAGTTATTTTTAACTTTTAGAAGTCGAGTCACTCATGCAGCTATGAGAAATGTTTTAACAAAGCAAGCTGATACTTTAAATATTCCAGATCACAATGTCTGATTAAGTGCTGAGAAATGGTATTAGTGAACACCTGCTAAGACAGCTTATTTTCCACTGTAACCACTTTGAATATGTATTCAAATATATATATTCATATGCATGGTTTACATTGGAGGCTGACTATAACATGCAAAGTACACATGAAATTAAAACATTGCAGCTGTAGATTGGAGCTGAGAAACATGGGTTGATGTGCATGTATCTGTTGCTGTGCACCCTAAAGATGCAATTGTCACAATGTACCATTGTAAACAAACAGCATACACTGAGTATAGAGTGTTCATTTCGTAGTTGTCTGCCTCAACTGCTGATGTTTCCTTCTCCCTTAGGTGTTAGTTTATTGACCATATATTGGAGCAAATAATGATAATAGGATTAATCTTCTCAGCGCTTCATGCAAAGAGCACAAAGAGTCCATGAACAAATCCTATGGCCTATGGAGGCACATGGCATATGATGCTGTAAAGTTGGGCTGTTCAAAGATGCTTCAAATCTGCACCTGAAAGGTTCATTAAGCCTACAAACAATGTAGAAGATTCACAGTGTATCTGCTCTGATCCTTTTTTTCCATGACTCAGCTTTGAAAATAGAGCACCCCATTGTGATTATTTCTTTCATTAAAACTGCAAAAAAAACCCAACCAAAAGCTTCCAGCTCTTTTTTCACTAATACAATGCATTTTTAAGGAATAAGTTCTCCTTTTAATGAAAACTTTTAAAGCAACAGGTACTGCTGAAATGATTATTCATGAGATTTCCGTGCTACTGTGAGAATCTGCATATAGGAATGTAATTAACACAGGTTTAAAGGGATGAAACAGAAGTTGAAAGCAAGATATACCTCACATGAGTCATAAATGGGGCCAATGTGGTCTGCAGAAGTTTAGGCTGAACAGATAACAGTGGTCAATAAAGAAGTTAACTGGCCATCAATTTCCAAAATAGCAGATATTACCTGAGATACTACAGAAATCTAAAGAATGAACTATTAATTTGGCCAAATAGCTGAAGTCTCTGTTTCTAAAAATAGTAGGAGTCCTATGCCCATGGGAATTCAGGTGCCAAAAACATGCCAGCAAGTTGCTTCTGGGATGTTTGAAAGCTCCTGGTGTATGTCTGCCAGAGTTCAGGCCTTCAATGCATGCAGTTAGATTTTGGGCTTCATTAGGTGCACAACCCTAGGACACCTGTATATTTTATGCTTAGTGTCTTCAGTTAGTAAAGGACTCAATGAGAATGAAAATAAACTCAGATAACCAGAATAATTTATAAATGATTCTCCCTAGCATGTAAACTACCTGAACAAGTCTAAATTTGAGTATTCTATAATACAGTATAATACAATACAAAATAATGCCAGACTGCAATAATTTGAGGCCTAATTCAATCATTCTTTGCAGTTATTTTGCTTATTTAATCATACCTTCCAACTTTTGTATTTTGGCCATGAGGCAGATTTAAACACGTGATTTGTTAAGACACATTCACAGCAACTTTGCCTCAAGAGAGTGGAATGATGAAGCTTGGTCAAACTCATGATTTGGATTGTAATAATTCCTTTGTGACATTACAAGGTTACCATAGCCCAAGGGTTACCTGAGTACATGAGAAAGCAATAAAGGAAGCTGTTTTCTTATACTGCAAAAAATTCCTGCCAATGTACACCAACATCCAAGATCTGTACATTTATAGAAATCTCTCACTTGTGTCATATAATTCCCATACCAATGTACTATTTCAGGTGCCAAATAAGAGTCCACACCTAACACTTCACTCTTTGCAAAAGCAAAATACAGTCAATCAGAAATTGTAACATGCAGTTATTTTCAAGGAGTCCTCTTTTCTAACGTTCAGTCTCCCTCTGAAACTTTTCATCAGTAAAATTTTTTCTCCTTCAGAGACAAACACAGTATATGTCAACTTACGGAATTTCACTTTACATTTGCAGTTATCTCTTGCTTGCTCTTACCACATCAGTAAATTATTTTGACAGACTTTTACCTGTAGATTTATTAGGCAGACAGAAAACGCATGTCTTTTTACTGTGCATTCTTTACTTGTGCCAAAAGTCAGTGTGTTAAAGGAAAAAGTGGTAACCGAAATGCTGTGTCTTTCCATTAGTTAGGAGATGCAGAATAGGTGACCTGATCAAAACTTGCCTCTGCCAGCAAGGCTCCTTTCAGATTATTTTCACCATACTACAAAAACCTATGTGTCTTTCTCACATTGCAGATTTCTCAGTATTATATATATTCTGAAATCATTAGGCTGTCCTTACATACTCAGTATACTGGGGGTTTTTTTGTTTGGTTGGTTGTTGGATTTTTTTGTTGTTTTGTGGTTTTTTTTTTTAAACCCAGGAATTTATTTTTTTTTTTTTTCAATTTCATGTTAGGGTCTCACAAACTGTTAGGATTGATATGGTCTAGCTGTGACACTCAGTATTTTAAGCCTCAGAAACTCTCTTCAGAAAATATACATACAATTCAGTTACTCTTCTATAGGGGACAAGCATTATTTCAGAGGCCATAGGACACCACACTTGTTTTCCATCAGCCAGACAAGAAAAAAATGGGTTTCCTACAGGCCCTGTATCATGTCTGTCAACCCATAAGGATATTTTGGAAAACTCAGGCATCTCAGACAGCACCAGACACCCATGTGTGGGCAATTGAGTGGAACTGTTTATCACAGTCCCCCCTCTCCCCTGTCAATATGAACTAAAATAGCTTAGGAACACTTTGGATGTGGTCAGTGGTGGAGGAAAACGAAACCCTTTGCTCTTCTCTATGCCTAAAATAAAAGCTGTACAAAAATCACCTGGTACTGCAACAGTTATGACAAAATTTTAAGACTGGAAAAAATAATTACACTTTAAGGAAGCAGATTCTGCATATGACTCAGCAAAAAGTCCCATCTGTCTTCAAAGAGGCTTTTCTTGAGGCCCCCTTATCCCCCTGGATGTGACAAGCCCAACATCCCCAAAGGCCTTGGAAAATTCTCCCCAGCAATCACTGCCTGTGGCTGCTGACAGATCAACCTGCTGTTTGCTCCGCTTCCAAAAACAACACAGACAGGAGGCATCTCTAAGATATATGAAATATGAACAGGACAATTAGCCTCCATTAACAAGTTGGGTTATCAAATTCCCCTTAAATCATGTTCAGTGGTAACTCTCAGCTATGAGTCTTTTTCAGCACTTCTGTATTTGAGTCGTTACCATGAAAGCCTAATTTTGGCTTTAAGCCTCCCACTGCAACCATCAATATAGCCATACCCTGTACACATAAGTCTATCACGGGCTGTGATACTTCCATGCACCAAGAGCCCACCTGCTGAGTGTTCATTGCCTACTCTTGCTCAGGGCAGGTGGGTGATCATACCTCCCAACAGATTCCTCACCGTTCTTGGACTGTCATCTTTTAATCCTTTTTTACTTCAGCAGTCACAATGGACTAAGATGGTGACATTTAAGAGTGGCATATCAAAAAAGTCACTGAATCACTTCATCTAGAGATCAAAGAGCCTTCTTTTCGATTATGCTTCTTCATCACTCTGCCAGCACGATTGGTCCCAGAGAAGTTTTTCTAACATTTTGTGCTGGTCAGTTCATTTACACAAGTGCTCAAATTTAAGGAAAAGATTTTCTCTGGCTCAGAAAGCCAAGGTGAGGAATTTGATAAAACCAACAAAAATTGAAAGTCATCAACAAGGAATTTTTTTCAAGTTCCTTATCCCACAAAGATACAAACAGAAAATTACTATGAAGCAGTTACCATGGTCAGCATTCTGCAAAATAGAAGACTAAGGACAAAAAGGTGCCCCAAGCCCCTAAAAGGAGGTCTAACAAGAAAATAAAACCCAGAATTCTAGAAATTAAGAAAAGTGAGGAATAAATAGGGCTCTGATTTTAACTGCCTTGTATATGATGCTTTTTATTTGGAAATCACATAAGTTTGAATTCTGGGGGCTTTGTTTGTTTGTTTGATTGTTTAAATAAACACACTGTATTTATAAAACTGTGCTAGAGAAAGAATCGCTACACAGACAGCAGTTCATCAGGCCATTTGGTTTTGTATGATGTATTACTCAATTCTGCCCTCATTTTTTAGAGTGAAGAACTAATTAGGATGGCTTAAAAAGCCAATCAAAATCCAAATGGAACAAGATCAGAGACAAGTGGGCTCATAAACAGAATAAAGTTTAATAGGTTCCTAAAATGAACATAAAATTATCAAGTGCTGCACTATATGGAAGCTGAAAAACACCAGTCATTAAAATATATGATTCTGAATGCCATTTCTCTTTGTTAAGGTAGAACTGCCTAGGACTCGATTTCCATCCTTAAATAGCATTCAGAAATTTGATATGACTGCTTTAGTTGTCCAAAACTTCCAAGGGCAGAATAATCTTTAATTTATAAAGATTCGGCAATGGATGAATTAGAAAACTTGCAGCTGTTTTTAAACTGCTTGAAAACCTATTAACAATGTTTGACAACATCTTGAAAAGAGTTGAGGTCATAAGTAACTTCAATCACTTGGCAGCAAGTGGAATCCTCAAATCCAAAGATGTCTGAATTTCTGTTACAAAAAAGAAATACATCCTCCAAAAGGGGGAAAAGGGCGTGAAACAGCAAACAGTATGAGGGTAGGAGGCAAAAAGATTTTTTTTCCACTTAAAGGTAAACCTGAAGGCTAGTCAGACACCTGTAATTCGAAATTCTAAGAAGAAAGTATGCTGCCTGACAAACTACTTCTTGCAGCTTCAGTTTCCAGCACAGTTAGTAGAAAATGGGTGTGCACAGATGATAATGGGCAAGACCTTTTCTACCACTGACTTTTCATACCCAGTGGTTATGTGGTTGGCTAATTTTAGGCATGGATGTGAATACTGTAGTTAGGTATGCACTAAGTACCTTGCTGAACAGTCTGAAATACTCCTACAGATAGGACAGTTATATTACAAGGGCCTGCTCCTGTTCCCTCTAACTCTTTTTAAGTCTTCCCTGATACTGCAAACAGTATGGGTCCCTTGATGAATGTATCCAGAAAAAGGTCTTAATTCAGAGAAAATGATACTTTTGCATGTAAAAGAGGGCTTATTTTTTAAAAGTACCCTACATGTAAGAATTGAAATGTTTCTCAAAGCATAGCCAATTTTTGAGCAAGTCTATATGGAAATCACATTGGGAAACACATGCACATATACATATATTTTTCAGGAAAGTCAACATGTTAAATGAAAGATAGGCATATATATATAAAAGACATAAATAGACATACATATTCCATATATATATATATACATTCATGGAATGCATTCGAGTTTCATTTATCTCTTTCTTCGTTTTGCAGTGGGACTAAAAAGTTTACAGTGAGTTGGATACATTTGAAGGAAGAAAAGTTCATTTTATGATTGCACAAAACGTGTTACAGACATGTCATTTGCCACTCCTGATCTTAAAGTTTAAAAGTTTTGGTGTCTCACAAATGCAAGGGGATCAAATACTTGACCTTTAGAAAAACAAAACAAACCGAGGTAACTATCCCAAAATACATCAGATCTGTTAATGTATTCCAGAGAAGACAAGATGACTTAGGAGGATGTGAACTCTGTCTTCATAGTTTTATGCATGCTTTAGAGACACGAACTCAGGTTCATGACACCGTATCATTTATAAACTATTGCTTAAAAAGCTTTTTGCAAGCTCTCTGTGAGAAAAAGAAATTAAGTTACTTTAAAAGTGTTTAGAAACCATATTTAAATGACAGGAGCCCAGCTAAAGACTCGCATGTGTATCTACACATTGCACAGCTGTGTGTACCTGTTTATGTGGTTTGTATACCTGATTTTTATGAGATTTTTACGAGAAGAATAAGTCTGTGTCCGCACTGTGTGCATTTTTTGCCATGAGGTGTTTTTAGATGGAGACCAGACAAAGAACAAGAAAACATTCCTCTGCCTGACATGATAGATGAGTGAAGTAGAAAGACCTTCATGTCACAGCTTTTAGCAAATGAAAGGTGACAGCTTCTTTAAAGTCAACTGAGCAACAGTATGTAGCCTTTAAGTCAGTCATCTCTTCCTATTTAAAAACAAGATGAAAGTTTCATGGTACAAAAAGTTTTCATTAATAGTTAAGACTAAACCCCTCGAGCAGCTTGCCTTTAACCTCAGCACCTGACAGCCTCGCTGTCAGTGCCAGATCAGGCCCTGGTTGGGGCAAAAGGTGTGACTGCAGACTTTATGGACTGGTCTGGCCTTCTGGCCACAAGATCTTAGAAGGAAGGAGTGACTGACGTCAATCTGTATCATGCATGTCAAAGAACTGGGTAAATAATATCTGATAGGATTATCTCTGTGTTTCCCATTCATGCCTTTCCCAGACCTACTTTTCCAAACTTCCTTTTAGTTTTTAGTTTGTTTGTTTCACGGTTTAAGAAGGCAAAACATTTCCTATTTTCTTCCCATTTTATGTAGCAAACAGGACCAAGGGGTAAAGATAAAGGCATTAAAATAAGCACACTAAACGGTCCCTGGATTAGGAGAATTTCGCCTCGATTCCTTCCCCTCCTCGGCAGCGGAATGCTGAGAGCAGCCCCACCGCGCACCGAGTTACGGCGAGAGTTTGGGAGGGAGAAACTTCTGACTCACTGGAGTGGGAGAAGAGAAAGGGAAGAGGCGACAGAGTCACTTTTTTTCCTGCCAAACCCGTTCACAGCGGGTGATTTGCACCTCCCAGCCCGGGTCCCACAGCGGAGCCCCGGGAGCCCTTCCCGAGCCCCCAGCAGAGAGCCCCGCGGGGCCGGGGCGGGCACTCACCATTGTACAGCGAGCCCCGGCTCTTCCTGGCCAGCGTCTGCTGGACCTGCCGCTGGATCCGCAAGGCCTTCTCCTCCCCGGCGCGGTCTCCCGACAGCTTGAGCCGGTCCTCGGAGGGCAGCGCCAAGCTGGAGCTGTCCAGCTCCCCCAGGATCTGCTGGCCCAGCACGGTGCGGATGTAGCCCTGCTCGGCGGCGGGGCCGCGGCCGGCCATGGGCACAGCGGGGCTCCTGGTCAGCTCCTCTCCGCTCCGATAGCCTCCTGCGCTGCCGCCGCTGCCGGCCCCGCCCGCCCCGCCGCACAGGTGCCAGGCACGGCCCGCGCCTCCGCCCCTTCCCTGCCCTTCGCCGGCCCCGCTCCGCTCTTTCCCTCCCCTGCCCTCCCCTGCCCTGCCCGCCGGGGTGAAGGGTCCCGGCCCAGGCCAGCGGGGCGGGACCGCCGCCCCCGGGAATCGCCGCCTATTCACGACCTCGCCCCGGAGGAGTCCCGGAGCAGCCGGGTCTGCGCGCCCGGGGCGAGGAGTGGGTGTATGTGTGTCTTTGTGAGTGTGTGTTAGTGTGAGTGCGTGTGTGTGTGTGTCTGTATGTAAATGTGAGTTTGTGTGTGTTTGTATATGACTGTGTCTGAGTGTGTGTGTGAGTTTGTGAGTGTGTGTGAGTGCGTGTGTTTGTGTGTGTGTGTAAATGTGTGTGTGTGAGAGAGTTTGTGTGTGCCTGTGTGTGTTTTTGTGTGTGAGGGTGAGTTTGTGTGTGCCTGTGTGTCTGTGAGCTTGTGTGTTTGTGTGTGAGTCTGTGCGGCTGCGGCGCCACGTCCCGCCCTCGCCGGGAGCCCGGGTTCCCGTGGCACACGTACCACCTTTCCCGTCCCCGCGGGAACACACACACGTTTTAAACATAAATATGTACTGTCCTCATGTACCGTCCCTCATAGACGCTTTGCGTTATGTTATATATTTAAGCTGCTTCTGTATTTTTGCACTTTTACGCATTTTGTGATGCGTATACCTAAGTTTCAACGTGGAAATACGTGCTTTAAATGCAGTGGTCCGTGCTGTGAATATCAAACTTTCAGGCGGGATTGCGATGCTGGAGTGCTGCTGATTCGGGAGGTTTTCCTGCTTTCTGGTTTGTTTTTTTTTAGTCTGCCCTGAGGGATTGCAGAGAGATGAGTTGAAGCAGCATTCTCTCCGTTCCGTGGTAAGGAGGTGATGAGGGAATTGCCCAATTAAAGGTTGGAAAAACCCCGACTGGCTCTGCCCCTGCCGTCATGAGCATGTTCGTACCCACCGAAGTACATCTGGGCGAGTGCGAGCCGGGGGAAGGCTGAAATTCTCACACTATCTCAGGACGCAGCTTGGAGTCACTGTTTAAACAAACACTACTCACGATGGGCTGAAAGGACAAGGCACAAGGGAAGGTGCAACGTCTTGGGGAAAGTGCAGGCTTTAGAAAAAGGAGAAAAAAAATCTTCACCAAACTAACTCTAGGTATTTTGATGGAAAACCCCAATATTTCTTAAAAGCAAATGAAAACTAATGTGGCTTTTAACTTCACGTGATGCTATTTCAGAGATGTGCTGGGACTCAAAACGAGCTGTTGAAGCTTGCTTTTTTACGAAACTTCAGACAGCAGTGAGGGTACGGGAGAAACTGGTGGGATCCTTCTCTTGGGGTCCACTGTAACCTAAGGAACTGGGCATCGGGCTGGGGAGGAGGAACTGGCTCCACACTTAGGAGTCCAGAATTCTTTCGCCACTGATTTTCAGTCGTTGTCTCTCTTCCAATTTCTTGTCTAAGACAGGAAGGCAGCTCTGGCCCTTCTCATCACTTGGACTACTAATGTCATCCCCTTGTGTTCTAATGTGGCATTCCCTAGGAAAGGTCTCGTTAGTGATAGAAGAGAATAGTTTCACTGGTTAAGAGAAATTGAATAACACACCCCTCCCTTATAAATGGGGAAAGGTTATGTATTGGAGCAGAAAGTTCGGAGATGAGCTGTAGGGGTACCAGCTGGGAAAGAAGAGCAGGAATTTGTGGAGAGGAGGAAATTGGAGGCAGAACTGCAGATATCTGTGGTTTCTCAGGCATATGGGTTTTTTTATCTTGTGTTTGTAGGACAGGACTAGCTTGCATCCTGACCTGGGTTATAAAGCTGTGTTCATTTCATCAGTTAATCATACGGTCTTGATGAATACTAGCAGAACTATGATGGGCAGGAAAAAATTGTAACAGAAAAGTGCAAGGATAAAAAAGTTAAAGAATGGACAGGATAAGGCAGGAAAAACAATAAGAAACATCACAGCTAGAAAGGAATGTAAACTATGTCAAACTCTTTTAGACCCTTTTGCTGACATACAGACAATCACAAAAGCATTTCCAGTAAACAATAGATACTACATTCTCAGGCAGTATGAGTGAGGAGATTAGAGAATAGTCTAAAAAATGTGAAACATTTCCTCCCCTCCTCCTTTTCCCTGCCCTCTTCTCCATTCCTGAACTCCAGCACAAACATGAATTCTGGATAGTTTTTTATCATCGAAACCAATTTGGTTTCACACAAAATTACACCTGAAATGGATTCAAGATTTAGAAAATACTCTTGTAGAGGGTGTCCTCAAATGCCACTGCCGCCACATAGAGCTCTTGGCATTTCGGCATTGCCTCTGTTCGAGGAACTCCTGAATAGTTATTAACATAATTTTGCAAGTATGTACCTTTATTTGTGCTTGTGATATCTGTGGCAAAGAAATGGCACTTTTCTCTGGACTTTAAAATCTTTAATTAGGTTTCTGAGATGGATTTCTCTTCTTGTAAATAGGAATGCTGACTGGAAAGTTGGGGGTGAGGGAAAAGAGGTGAAAGAAAAAAATTTGCTTGCACAGCAATTCAGAAAATGCTTAGCCAAGATCTGTAATAGAAATGAACTAAGGGTTTGTCATAACCGAAGAAAATAAACAAATACTACATAACTGACTGCCTCATCAATAGCAATTCCTTGAAGTTGGATCCCTTCTCAAATGAATTAAAAAAAAAAAAAGGCGCCAAGTCTTTTGAGAAGGAAATACTTCAGCAGTGCCATTTGCAGCTGTAAAGCAACATAGCTGGGATTATCCCTGAAAAGATCGCAACTTGTGATGATGTTTGCTCATGAGATTTTTGAAAAAGAGAATTAATTATGATGCATATGATGATTAAGGGGATGAAGAACCACATACAAAAACATTTGCTTTCAGCCCAGTGTCTGATGGCTGGAGTCAAGCAGATCAGAAAACCAGATATTTCTTTATAAGACTTATTTCTTATTCTTACCAGATGTGCTTGGCTTAAACCACACAACCTTTCTCCATCAGAAATTTCGCCCAAAGAATATTTATATTAAAGTTGTGGTAGTTGGTCCTTTTGCTTGTTTTTCCCTCCCTCCTCTTGCACCCTCCCCCTGTTAGGACTTAGGGATCCATCTGAACTTGTACCCTGGAAACAGATTATTGTCAGTTGAAGAAAACTTAGAGGAAGCATGTGTCAGTATGAACATTGAGGTGTTCAGTTTAAACGTGAAACAGCATCTTAAATACACACGAAATAATGTGTGTGAACCTCTAGAACCACAGAAAATGAAGTGCCATTTACTCCGGATTTGTTTTTTCCCTCCCTTTTTCCTTTTGGATCCTATGGTTGAGGACATAATTGCAGGTTAGTCAAGAATAGCAGGATTGTTTCTACACGTGTCGTGTTCCCTCTGTTTCGATTTGCGTGACCCCGCCGAGGGAAGGGAGCCTCCTTCTCCCCGCCAGGAAAAGCCCTGCGAGCAGCGAGAGGCCACAGTGCCACCGCGTGTTCCCTTGCCAGAACCGCACGGCCAAGCCCGCTCCCGTTCCCTGCTCCTGGGAGGGGGAAACTTGCAAAGCAGACATGAAGAGCACGCAGGAAAGAGTTAACTCTGGGCTTTAAAACCTGAGATAGGTGTCTTATTGCACCCGAAGTTCAATCCGTTTGTCTTTTACACCAGGCATTGGTATCCTGTATTTTCTTCCAGTAACACAAATTTCTTTCATCCTAGCATGGTTTTGGGAAACAGATCATCTGTTTGGTACTGTAGGATAATTTAAAGATTTATTTTTTTTTAAGAGACACTTAGAGGTAAAGTGCTAATGTTACATTGGTAAAATGAGTGTGATAGCAGTTCTCTGCCTGAAAGAATAAAGCAGTAACATCTGTGATTGAGACTCTCTCCCAAACCTAGACAGAGTTCAAGGGAGCAGCAAACTTCCTGAGGGGAAAAAAAATCACAATCCCACACACGGGGGGGGGGGGGGGGGGGGGGGGGGGGGGGGGGGGGGGGGGGGGGG
>JAWWEW010000041.1:61140372-61154476 GCA_035583185.1 Anabacerthia variegaticeps | reverse complement strand
AAAAAAAAAACAAATCACACACCCCCCCCCCCCCCCCCCCCCCCACATGATGACAACGATCCTCATTGAAACATCAGAAACCTTCACTCACCTTGAGGTGGGTGTGGAACTGCTGGTTTTGAAAATCCAGGCCATAGCCTAGAGCTGGCTAAACGTTCTGACTTGAGAAATGCCATATCAAAACTGCTGTACGGCCA
Source organism: Anabacerthia variegaticeps (assembly GCA_035583185.1). Classification (NCBI taxonomy): domain Eukaryota; kingdom Metazoa; phylum Chordata; class Aves; order Passeriformes; family Furnariidae; genus Anabacerthia; species Anabacerthia variegaticeps. The sequence goes on along the minus strand of JAWWEW010000041.1, from coordinate 61,154,279 downwards.
TGGGCTTTGCTTTATGTCTCAAGAGACCAAGGACTGCAGATAACAGTGGCTCCTCAGCAATATGGCTTGTTTTACTCTGTAGTGGGACAGGACTAACTTGCGTCCTGACCGTGTTGATAAAGCCACGTTCATTTCATCAGTCTTGCCTTAATTTGTTTCTTTCTGCAGCTGGAGCTGTTCATTATCCAGCCCATCTACAGCAGGGTGGCAGCTGATGTTGGTCAGTATTGTAGCCCTTGGGTAAAATCTCTGCCTAAGCCACAGACTGTTGAGCAGTTTTGGTTGGTGTCACTGCCACACAGCGCTTGATCTGATGGGAAGGGTTGATACTGCTAGAGATCTGCTGGAGATTTTTGAATGCTATACCCAGCACAGGTTGTGGAGTTAGATTGTACTCTGAAACAATAGAGCAGTCTCCAAGAGAAAGGGGGATGTGTTGGTGTGGCTGCCCTTGTGTATGATGATACCAGCCTTGCTGTAAAAATGTTTTGGGGCAGTGGATGAGACAGTGGAACAGAGAGAACTAGGACAAAGTTTTTAACATGCCTGACTATGAACCATCTCTGTGGAAATTCCCCAGCTGGATCCTAGGGAATGTTTTGATCGTTAGTGGACTGCTCTTCAAACTGTGGGTAAGGGACAGTCTGATTGCACAGCCCCATCAGAAAGATACTTTTCAGTGAGTGAAAATGGAGGAGATATCATTAGTCTAATTTTTGCATGTCCCTGCAGATCCTTTGTGTTTGGCAGGACCAGCTGCACACTGTGAACTGGAAGTGAGGCAGTCAGCAAATTCTGGGGGAAGGTGATAAAGCCCATTTTGTCCTAGCCAGTCAGTATCTTGTGGATAACATTCCTTTGACTGATCTCTTCTTACCCAGTTTATCATAGCAGGCTCAAGGCTTGCTAGCAAAGCAGGCAAAACTGAGCAGCAGGGAAACAAGGCCAAAGCTGGTAATGCTACATTTGAGCATCGATAAAGTAACAGCATGGCTGTTTGTGTGTTGGACTGTGTGCTGCCCGACTATCTGCTGACCCAGGCAATTGCCTGTACCTAAGCCTTGTTCTCTTGTCCTCATTTCTCTTCTTTCCAAGTCCCTGTGCTCTGTTTTATCCTACCATTTCTAGTCTCTCATTTTAGCAATCAATTGTAATACTTTAAAAGTGGCATTGTTTTTCTTTCTTTTTTTTTTTTTTTTTTCAGTCTCAGAGATGCACACAGCCAGTTATTGGAGCAAAGGTTATGCTCTGCATCTGTCAGTTCTTGAGTCATTTGGGCACTGGGAAGACAGCCGAGAAAGATCTAGGAAGACATATTCATCAGATGTATGCTATAAAGAGCAACAATGTAATGTGACTTGTTTGCAAGGTTTGGAATGAAAGGAATGAAGTGGAGCTAATTTCAGTAATCTGCACTCACTGCCTTGAGTAACACACTTATTCAGTTGTCTCAGGTGGGGATGCTTTTCCATGCTCTAGCATTTTGGTCACTGTAGTAAAAGAACATGCTGTATATGTAGGTGGAGGTATAAATACTTTTGAAGTGAGGACAGAGGAGTGAAACATCAGTGTTTATTTGAGCTGTTATTGCATGCAGTATCATCTAAAAGCTCTGAATTTTATCAGGGCCCTCTTTCATTAGGGGCTGTGTCTGTGATTGAGTCTTGACTTCACCTTGTGGTACAAGTAAACAATATATCCAAATGACTGATGTCTCATCTTTATATGCAGGTCAGGGATGGAGGAATTAAATTTATTCCTGAAGAAATGTGCTATTCCAGAAACTGAAACCATTTTTTATTTTTTGGCCCCTAATTTTGAAATGTAGAGGTGGGGTTATTGAGGACCATGTGAGAGCAGCCCTTTAAAACACTCTTTTTTTTTGTTTGTTTTTTTTTTCCTAATGTTAGTGGAGCAGTTTTTGTTGGTCATATTTCCCCCATCAAAGTACTTTTTGAGATAAAACTAAAACATTTTTTTAAATATGATCTGTCAACATCCCTCCTCCAGGCAAAATTAAAATTATTAGTTTAATTAAAATATCCAAATTTCTTTTTTCCTAGTGAAGTTGTAGAAAACAGTGCTAAAGGGACTCGAGGAGGATTTATCTCATTTTCTGCTGTAAAGTAGGATTAACTGTGTCTAAACCAACACATATATCCTCCTAATCTACTTTTAATATATTATTTCAGGAACAATGGGAGGCTATTTCTATATCATGCTCTTTTTCCACAACCTGAGGATGCTGCACATGAACGGCCTGTTACAATAGACACTCATGTACATAATGCAAGATTAATGCATCCAAACCAATCACTGTAAGAAAATGACAGAATGCACTGAAACATACAGGAGATTAAGTTGGAAGAAAACTGAAGTGTACATGCATATTCATTCTGAGTTGAATTCTTAACTGCACAAAGCAATCACAAAGCTGGCTGGCCTGCTTCCCTGGGAAAGGAAAATCTCAGATAGACTCCAGTTGCCAGAATAGTTTATAAGCAATCTGTGTGTAAAACCAGCAGGTCCAGCTGGCCAGCAAGAACTACTGTTGAGAGTTGTGTGAACACAATGATTTCCCCACAGGCTGGGGTCTTTTTGTGGTATTTTTTAGGTAAGTCAGACTGATTAACTTTTTATGGGCACATTTTTTCTAAGTCAGGTCAGGAAAAGTACAGTCCAATCTGATCCTGGCTCAAAATACATGCAACCAGTTTGCAGTATAAAAACCTGCTTTTTTCCTATACTCCTTAATTTTTATAACTCTTTTTCAGGTTTTGTTGTTGGCATAGACAATGGTGGGTGTAATACAATGAAGAAGTTAATATTCCAGGCGTTTCCAGCACAGTTTAGGGAATGCCCTGAACCAGATCAAAGTTCTAAGGTAGCCTCCCATGCTGATATGGTGGCCGCCAGTGGATGCCTAGTATAAAATCAGCACAAAGATTGAAGAGTACTCCCTTAGTACCCTTCTGCAGCTTACAGCAATGTGCAGCTCAAGGATCTCTTTAGCCAGAGGCAGTACCTTTGCGCTTAATTGTCTTTAATGATTTTCCCCCATTAACTTGAATGATGTCTTTTTGCATCACCATTACCCTTCTGTACAGGTTACACAAAATTAGAGAGTATGAGAAGATATATTCCCTTTTGTGTTGTTCAAAAATGCTAGATGATAATTTCACTTGATGTAATCTATTTTTCATATTATGGAAATAAAAAAAGGAGTAAGAGTTTCTTATTCATCCTCTCTGTCCTCCTGATTATACAGTTCACTATTATGCTCCTCTGAAATTGGTTTTCCAGGCTGAAAGGTCCTAACTTTTTAATCTCTCTTTGCATGCAAATTGTTTCACACTGTAGGTCATCTTTATCAGCCTTCATTTTTCTTGCTTAGCTCTACAGTTTTTAAGATGGGATGCCGGAACTGTACACAGAATTTAAGCTGCCAAGACACCGTGGACTTAGCCATATATTCAGTATTTCCTATTTTTGTTTCCTATTCTGCACCTAATAATTCCTTTATGTTCAGTTAACATTTTTGACTGCTTCTAAGCTGACATTTTGAAGTCAAACACTAGTGCAGAGGATTCTTTGTTTGGCCTTCACATTTCCTGCAAGGATGTTGAATATAAATATATTTTAGTGGCAATTACAGAGTTAGTCCTTGATACTGACATTGTGACACAAGCCAAAAATACCACTGGGAAGAGAGTCAAAACCAGACTCTCCCCCTTGAGCTGCCTGACTAGCTTATCCATGAAACATTACTGTAAAATATCTAAAAATACCATAGTGTGACGTTTAAAGCTGCAAAAGAATAATTAAATTTTCCTGTTATTATGGTACTTCTAGTTCTGGCAGACTCTCTGGATCTGGTTTTTCCCTAGGTAGTCATTATGGTTATCTGTCCTGATCTTGACCTGATTGGTGTTAATGTCTATAGTTTATCTTGAGAGTTGTTTTAAAGTATTTTGCCTGATGCATCTCAATGAGATTTGGGATTTGCAACTAAGTATCAAAGTACTACTATAGTTTTAGTGGTCTTGCAAGGTGTCCATGGGGCTGTAGAATACATGTCAGCTTTAATGGTGAAGGTCATGTGTGTAAACAGACACACAAACACATAGTTTAAATTTGTGAAAAACAGCATGGATCTAAAGGAAAGTTAAAAAAAAAAAAAACCTCATTAGAAACACGATTCTTTCCTGTAGGGAATAAGCGGTGAAAGAAATAAAAATTTAAATTGCTTGATTTGTTCCAAAGACTGCAAAATGGTTTACATGTATTCATGAACCAAACTCAACAACATCACCAGAACAGAGTATTTGGCAACTAGCTCCCTACAACCATCTGCAAAATGAAATGAAACCTTGGGGGTTTTCCTACAAATGTTCTCTAGCTGTGGCCTGATCAATATACTCAAACACTTTTATGTCCTCCCTACCCTTTGCTCCTTAGTTGCATAATAAATTAATGTATACTTATCCATACCACAGCATCTGCCATCTGTTAACCCAGATGCTGGATCTAAAGAGTGGATTTTCTCTGTGCCAGTCAACGATTCCTTGCTATGTGCTATGTCTCTGAAGTTAACTATCATTTTAATATTAACAGGAAACGTGGATGTTCTTGCTTCTTTTACCAGTTTGTGGAATCTTTTAGACACATTATAGAAATATATGTAGTCCCACTGTGGTCTCTGTAGTATCTTGTTTCGTTTTGAGTTTAACGAAAATTGTAGCTAGGAATTTCTTCCTCTTGCATACTTTGGATTGCTCCAATATACTGTGCCAGCAGACACTGGATTTCACTCCTCTTTGTCAACTCCAGACAATAATTCCGAATGGGATAATGGGATAAAGCACTTCCTGAAAATCTGAAGTAATCCTTCCAAATATTTCCCTGATGTGAAGCCACTGGCAGTAATGCAGATACAGCAAGAGTGAATATTGCCTTGGCGTCCACTGAATCTGTTTCATTTGGGTTTGGCAACACACTTATGATTATTTTTAACTGAATCAATCAGTCTCTCCATAATCTGAATCCAGTCTAGCTGTTCTTATTCAAGTTGCACTTTTTTTGACATTGATGAAAATTAATTGATCCCTGGACATACTCTTGATGATAATTTATTTCCTGCAGCTGCAAAAAGCCCATATCTCAATCGGCAATTTAAACTGAAGTATTCAACTGAAAAGCATTCTAAGCAGACAAGGACATTTTTTTTTGGTGTGTGTGTCTAGATCCTATCTGGAAGAAGGCACTGCACAAAGTGCAGTGGCCTACTGGCTGGATTTAACTCAAAAGATCACTGTGGATATCTTCTGTTACTGACAGGCTTCCCTCCAGCCTCTCTGGAAGCCCTGCTGAAAGTTTTCTTCACCAGATCTGGAATCATATGCTAAGAAGGACTGGAGTTTCTTCCCCAAACTTAATTCGTTTAACATGGAAAAAACACCCAAGCCTTCCAGTTGTTAAATCAATGTTTCCTTTAGAATATAAATTAATGAATTAGTGCATCACAATTATTTAAGACATTTTTATAGTTAATATGGTTGAAATATAAAAAATCTTCCTCTTGACCACTTTGATCCTTGCAGGTCTGTTTGTTTTCCCTTGTCCATCAACTGTCATGGAACAAACTCCTGCAGCATCTGCTGGATTGCTAAGGAAGTGCCTGTCTCAGTGTACCACTTCAAGCCACCTTTCACACAGGTTGTCATTGAAATGGTAGTTCCCACTTCCTCCTTCACACTTTCAATTAAATCCTACTGCTCTTTTCTTTGTGTTGGGTGTAAGCAGAAGTTTGGCCACAGGGTAAGGAGGCTTGCCTTGCTGCTGCTGCAAAACATGAAATTTCTTTTTTGTTGGGTTGTTTTCTGTGAGATTGGCAGATAAAGCAGCAGCATCAAATCTTCCGGCAGTAGCAGGCAGGTAACTTGGGCTGACTGGGTAAGGGTTTGTTCTCTCCTGCAGGGTGACCCTCAATTTTCTTGGGGATCTCTCAGTCCCTGGTACTGCTTCATGCCTTTGTCTCCTTTCTCTCTCTCTCTCTCCAAAGAGTTCACTGTAACTCACACTGCACTAGCCCAGATGAGACAGACCTTGCTCTCTCACACAATGTCAAATATAAGAGAATGAACAGTATGGGAAGGAAATTAAGTAGTTTCATAAAAATATATAGCCAAACATACACGTAAAATGCATACATCTGATTTTCTGCATTTTAGATGAGAAAGAAGATGAAGATTTGTGTCTGTAGAAACTTCAGTCAGTTGGAAAACGTGCATGAGTTACTTTCCATTAGCTTTTCTCTCACTACTGGGATACATCATTAACAGGTTGTTTATTCCCTCATGGACTGAGTAATTTAGCTCCTCTTTTCTCCATCATGGGGACATAGCTGAAAAAAGGCTCTGTCTTTTTTGCTATATTCCACAGCTCTGAAACAAGATCTTGGCACTATTTCAGATCAAGAAAGTTGAGTACTGTTAATATAGATCTCTTGTGCTGTATCAGCTTTCTAGGATTGTTTGTTTTTCTCCTCAGCTTCCTCTCCTACCTCACTGTGAAAGCTTCTCTGAGTTTTTGAACTTCTATTCAGTGCTGGGCTGTGTTCTGCAATGAGGTATGGCAGTATATTAGTAATGGGTGATGTGACTCTTTATTTTTTGTGTATAAGCACACAGAGGAAGGCACAGACAAGCACAGACTCATGCTCTTGTTCTTATATCCTGAGGAGTTCACTGAAGAGAAAGAAACTCTGGATTTCTTGTCAACTTACAGCTATGGAATAGGACTGCAAATAGTTTTCTAGGGATGTTGAGATTTTAATCAATTGCAATTCCACATGGACAAAAAAAAGAAGTACAATTAATTTATGAGGTGAAGAGCATAGATTTGTGTGTTCATTGGTTGTATGTGGGACCAAAGAATGCATATTTTATCCAAACCAGAATAGAAGTCTGACCCTTTTTTATTAATATTTTTCCTAAACTGTAGCAATACAGAGCTCATTTTTGTATCTTTTCATGGATTGCTGTTTGCAGTAGGAATGGGGGACAAAAATATCTTGGGTTTCTGCCTGGTGTCATGATAATTTGATAGCGAGTTTGGCCACAAAATAACATGATTGCATTATATAATGTCTAGCTTTGTGGAGCCACACTTCTTTCCTCTGAAAGCCAATGTATGAGGAGGTGAAGTGAAAAGGTGGGGCTAATGTGCCTTGCATACTTGTACACACTGGGATTTGGTCAGAGCACAATCTGTGTCCACCTTAGAGACACTCTGAAGTCCATCAGTTTAAAAATAACCACAATAAGTCAGGCTAACAGGGCAGAAAAAAAGCAACATGACAAATTGGACCTTGCCAGTTAGAAAATGGAGAGAATAGAAAACTCTAGATCTCCTACTTCATTTTACTTTAAGTCATACAGATCTTGTGTCCTGAGCTCTAGTCAAGGACTTTAACACTTCTGCTGTCATTTTGTTTGTTCTAATTATGAATTTCTTTGATTATTTTAACCATTTCTCTTGTATTAATCACCAAATGGCAATAATACTGTTCAGGTAGTTAAATCTTCTATCATTATTTTTGTCTCTTCCAGAAGGAGAAGTAGTCAAGAAGACAAATAGTATCTTCTCTTTTATAAAGTCTAACTGTATATATTATTATGTATTTCAGTGTGAAATAAATGTGATTAAGAAAAAGAAAGAATCCATGCATCGAACACTGAGTATTTTGCTTAAACATAACAACAATTGTCAAACAGAGGGTCTTGTCTGTGTTCTTTTTCAAAAACTGATTTTTAATTGCTACCATTACTTCTTGGTGGTTATTGTACATGAAGAAAAGTGTGACTGCACTTGTCAGCCACTTTTCCTACACAGTGTTTTATTTTTCAGAAATTACATAATCTTGTAGCCTACTGAGAGGTAAATTAAAAAGCACTGAGATTTAGTCCTTGAATTGAATCTCCAATTAAAGTTACAATGGCTCAAAGTTTTGTTTATTTTCCTTTTTCAAACTTAGTGAAAGGTTATTTGGAATATGGCTCATGACAATTTTGATGGAGTTCTAAGAAAATGTGCTTATATAATACTTGACTTCAAAATCACATGAAAACATTGCAATTAAGTTCTCTGAGACTCCCTGTACTCTTTGGTTCATTTGGCCTTACTCTCTTTTCACACTTAATATATAATTCCACTCAGGCATTTGGAGCTGCACTGCAGTAATACTGTAGCCAAAAAAACCAGCAGCAAAATGTGAGTGCAAACTGAATATCTGGTGAAATGTTTGCTGCTGTTGAAGTAGAGTTGTGCTGGAGGGACACCAGCATAAGCAATCGTCAGACATAGCAGTCATGGTAGAAAGAAGGACTGATGCTTAGTCAGCACTGTGTATTCTTTATACCAACAGCAGCTGTCATGCTCTTGATGAGTTGGAACAGAACCAGACTGAGAAGAGCACAGCTGAGTGTTAAAAGTCATCACCAAAAGATTAGTCAATAGGAAATTTATTGCTTTGTTCTTTCATGACATCTGAAGCTTCAGCTGAAGAAAATACAGGAGGTGATACAGGGCTACCAGAGTAAAAGTAAGAGGCAAGGTAAGTGGAAGGGGCAATTTTCAAGTTACTGTGTGGAGTCTACATGGGAAAAGCTGACTGGAACACAGAAAAGTTCTGTATATTTAAGGATATCCTAGTGGGTGCCTGCTGAGAACTAAAGTCAAGAGGTATTGAGGTAGTCCTCTGGAAAAAAAGAAAAAAAAATATAAACATCATTGGCGCTATCAGGTTTCAAGGGATTTTGGCGTTCCATATGTTCTGGAGGGGCAGTTTTACTCTGATGTGCTATTTTTAGCTGAGAGTCATGTCAGCTTCTTAATTTCAAGCAGGCAGTGTTTGTTAGGCAGGACCTAAAGATGGGGAGGTAAGGAAGAGGCATGGCTTACCTTGGGCAAGGGGAAAACTGCTTCCAGCATAGAAATGGGGAGAGAGTGACGTTTTCTGTTCTCATCAAGAGGAAAGAATCTAGGAAAGGATGAAGAAAGAATAATAAAAAGATTGGAGATGTTGTTAGCATTTATTTACACTGAAAGTAGAGCCTTCATGAATTGAGTAATAATAGCAAGAAAATATTTGAACTTGGGGTTGAATCAATCTGACCCAAACTTTAATGAACTTTGAATTGTTCCTCTATATTGTTGCTACTGTCTTTTTAATGGAAACTAATAAAAGATTAGAAATATAGGCAAGTTATATCTTACAATAATCATTGTAATGAGACTATAAATATACTAAATTGTAGTAATAAACATAAATCTGAAAGTGTAAAATAAGTTTTTGAAAGCAGCATGTGTTGGGATATCATAAAATGTCTCATTAAAAAGTTGAATACTTTATTTTCAAATTTCTACTTCTAAGCTTTTAAATGAGACAAATAATAAAGCAAAATTACAATCTTTATTTGGTCACACAGGCCAGTAAAAGTTTTAAAAAGTTGTTTTATGTGAGAAAGAATGAAGGGTGGGTTAAAGCTATCACACTATAAACTGAAATGGAGATTCCTAAAGCACGAATGAATCTGCATGTTTCATATCCATCATACTATATTCTCCAGAAACCAAAGGTTACATTGTGGAATCTTCTCTCCTGCTAAAGCCAAACTGACACAGAGAGAATTTCCATAAGGAATTCCAGGTTTACCTGTTCATATTCGTTATGGGTCTGAAGAACATAGAGAAAGTGGGGTTCTTTTGGTATGACACAGAAGTAAAAAAAGACAATTACACTCAGAGATATTATAAGCCATCCAGGACCTTAGAGCTCTAGAAAGAAGTTTTGCACAACACTTTAGGAGAAATAAGGATAAAATATGATGGCTATTAAGTAATGGCTGGGCAGTGCGACCCAGAGGCCACTGAAGGTGGAACAATTGCTGCGTGATTTATTTTGAGCAGCAATGCCATCTTTTTAATTTACATGGATGTAGCAGTGATAAATCATGGCTGAAATAAAGACATTTTTTACATGCCAAACAAAATGATGGTTTGAAAGGTGTGAGTTTTAACTATGGCTATCAGGAGAGCTTTTAGCTTTAAATTTAGACTTCATGAGATGCATCTGAGATGTGATAATCATTAATGGTTTAAGAATCTCTCACAAATGTAGATGATTTCTACAGAGAAAAACAAAAGGGTTACTTTGGGCATTCATCTATTAGAGATGCTTCAGTTCACAGAAATAACCTGTATTGTGCCAGAGGAAAGCTAAATTGAGCTAAGTTAATGGTACGTGTCAAGATTGAAAGGTACTGTCTTTCATGAAATACTGATGTGGAATATGGAAAGCCCCAATTCAAATAATTGAATAATTCTCAAAAAATAATAATAAAAGAATAATTTGTGTTGCAAGTGAAATTTAAAGACCATCTAGTCCAAACCCCTTACAATAAGCCAGGACACCTTCAGCTAGGTCAGATTGCTCAGAGTCCTGTCCAACCTGATCTTGAATGTTTCCAGGAAAGGGGCATCCACCACTGTTCTCTCCACGCAACCTGTGCCAGTGTTTTACCACCCTCTCTGTACAAAATTTCTTCCTTATGTCTATCTAAACTGACCCTCTTTCGGTTTAAAACCATTATGCCTTGTCCTATTGCCACAGACACTGCTAAAACATTTTCCTCATCTTTTCTATAAGTACCCTTCAAGTACTGAAAGACCACAGTGAAGTAAGTCTCCCTGGAGTCCTTTCTTCTCCAGGCTGAACAATCCCAGCTCTCTCACCTTGTCTTCAGAGGAGAGGTGCTCCATCCCTCTGGCCATCTTTGTGGCCTTCCTGTGCACTTGCTCGAACAGGTTCACGTCCTTCTTATGCTGGGGGCCCCAGAGCTGGATATGGTACTCCAGGTGAGATCCTACAAGAGTGGAGTAGAGGGCGAGAATCCCCTCCCCTGACCTGCCGCCCACACTGCTTTTGATGCAGCCCAGGATTACAATTGGCTTTCTGGGCTGTGAGGACACATTGCTGGTTCATGTCCAGCCTCTCATCCAGTGGCACCTCCAAATCCTTCTCGGCAGGGCTGCTCCTCAAGTAGGTGTCTATTTGATGCAAACATTAGATCATAAAAATATATCAGAATATATAGAGATCAGCAACATTATCCTTACCAAGTAACTGCTTGTGTTATAGTGCTGGCAGCAAGCTAAAACAATATCAAGGTGTGGGGTTGTTCTTTCTTCAAATCAGTTCAGTTTAGGAGTCACCAAAGCCCTGGAAAACAGGAACTGCTGCATTTAAGAAGAATCAAATCAAGCCATTGCATAATTTCCTGTCTGTGATGGTAGTGTTATACACACAGTCCTTCCCTGTGACTTTCTGGTCTGCTGCTCTTTGTTCTTCCTGTGCTGCCGCACAGTGTCTGAGTGATTTTCCCCACTCTCTTGGATCTTTATGAAACATGAGATTTCCTCACTGGGAGTTGTTGACTAGCTAGCTTGTATCAGATTTTACCCCTCCTCAGTCTGTACAAATACAAATACTGCAACCAGATGACATTCATCTGAACTTCCCAGAAAAGCAATGTAGGAAAGCAATTCTTGCAGGCTGTTGAGTATTTAATTTTCTTCTTTGTATTTTTCATGTGACCCTTCCATCTTTGGAGGTCTGTATTAATCCACAAGGCTAGGATGCAGTGATTTTGGTGACTTTATTTTGTAAGAGGAAGACCACTAAGGATGAGAAGCGTCAAAGGGAGAAGCAAAGTGACAAGGACTGTGAGGAATGGCTGGTTAGGCATGTGTGTTAGTGTTTATTAGCTGTGCATATGCCACCTGCTGAAGGAAAAGAAGCAACAGGAGACTAGTCATGCTGAGTGGAAAAGATGTGAGAGCAGTGGTATGGCTGACCTAGATGTCTCAGCTGAAAGGGAAAGGCACAATGAGGGAGAAAGCGCAGAAGGAGAGGAGGAGGAGGCAACCTGGCTCTGTGAACACAAAAATGCTTATCAGCTTCTGGTGTCTGTTTTTTCCTGGCTTTGTTGTTGAGGACTAATTGCTGCGACAAGTATTAGAACTGGAGACAGTGTTCATTGGATTTTGCTTCTCCTCTCTTTAGAGACTTTTCTGTGAATCTCTCAGGGGAGAGAGGACCTGGAATTGCTATAGCTAATCACATGAGACAGTTAACATCATTGAAAGATTCCTTCCTTGGGAATTAGTAACTGGCACAAAAGTTCTCAAATCATTGACAGACCGTATAGATTAAAGCTTGCAGCTTTAATTGAGAGGACTGCAGGAAAAGAACACCAAGGTTATAAATTCAAGGATTCTGAGTTGAGAAAATGTCAGAACTAAGACACACATAGAATATGTACAGTTTTAGCCTGGACAACACGAATCTGGTAATAAATAACTTACAGGAAAATTTGCTGTGGAAAGGGTCAGAATAAACAAATAAAGGCAGAGGTACTCTTCAGCTGTAGGAGGCAAGAAAGCAAACAATGGAAGGGAAAACATCATAGGGTGGTGAAGGACTATTCCAAAATATTGCAAAATGACTCATCTGTTGTTTAAATGCCTATTGATATAATAAGAGCTTCAGATTATGATCAGTAAATACAGTGAAGGAACTTTATGTGAACTTGACTGCATTAAACTGAATTTTCAAAATGACTCAAATGAAGGATTGGCCAATCTCAGCAATAAACTTCAGCTTCTTTTGGAAATAAGACTTTAATGCTGTGACATTAATCTTACAAGTACATTTTTATTCTCCATATAAAACTGGAAAGAAAGAAAAGAAACTACAATATGAAGAAATTGGAATTGAAGAATTAAATGGCTTTGCCAAAAAATGCTGAGGATGAACATTCTGTGTGTATTTTTCATGACAGCTGAAGGTAATCAAGTACCCAAGGGGCTGTTTTCAGTATCTGCCTTGGTCATCAACTGGAAAGTATAAATCACAAAAATATTCCTAGGGATGAGAACTGACCTGTTGTATTTCCGTTTAATCACACAAAATTGTTTTGGGAATGAAATATAAAGTGGTGGTACAATTCTGTATTCTCACGTGTGAAATCTTAAAGAAACCCTTTCAAAAGAGTGCATAAAAAAATCTCAATATTGTATGTAACATTTACTAGGAGCAGTGCTAAAAGGTGGTAATTTTACTGCATTCTTTCTGTCTTACTGTGTACTAGCAACTTTCTTAGAACAACTCTTTCATTTTCTGTTCTACATAGTTCTACATAGTTTGGATAGATAGTAATACTAGATGAAATAACACTTCTTACCTCTGGCCACTCTTCTGTTGTTCTGACTTATAATGTTTTAGACTGACTTCTGTCTGCTGCCTGCTTTAGATGACTTTTCAGAAATGTAACTTTCAGTAACATCAGGGGTGTCTGAATAAAAGTCGATATTTTTTGCAAATAAAGATGGAAAGCAGGGTACTTGAACTACTTGGCAATAGAAAAGCATGGAACATATTTAATTTCAGAAGATTCATAGGGTTTAAAATATTGATTACTTAGGATTTTCTTTTGATATCAAATGATTGCTTGCTTGTTTTTCCAACAAGATGCCCCATAATTTTGAATGATAGTTGAATCCTTTAGTCTTTTAAAGACAGCAAGAGAAATATGTCTCTTTCAGATTAATTTTGCTGGTAAAGGCACTGAAAGATGGCTCTCTGCAGAGAACGATCTAGAAGATTCAGGCACTGCTGCAGCTACCTTTTTCTTTTTTTCTTTTTCTTCTTTCTCTTTCTCTTTCTCTTTCTCTTTCTCTTTCTCTTTCTCTTTCTCTTCTCTCTCTCTCTTTCTCTTTCTCTTCTCTTCTCTTCTCTTCTCTTCTCTTCTCTTCTCTTCTCTTCTCTTCTCTTCTCTTCTCTTCTC
>JAWWEW010000041.1:61103666-61140272 GCA_035583185.1 Anabacerthia variegaticeps | reverse complement strand
TCTTCTCTTCTCTTCTCTTCTCTTCTCTTCTCTTCTCTTCTCTTCTCTTCTCTTCTCTTCTCTTCTCTCTCCTTCTTCTCCTGCTTCTTCTCTTCTCCTTTTGCTCTTCTGTAACAGCTGCCTTGAATATGAGCAGTGATATGTACTTTTATGCTGGTGAAACAGGGAATGTTTATTGTTCCAGTGCTGAATCACATACCTAAGTGATGAGCATAAAGAAAATCAAGAAGGCAGAAAACCAGACATCTTATAACATTAGGCTTTTTCCTACCATATACCTTTTTATTTTGTGTGTGTGTAGAATTAACTCTAAATCTCATTTTCTAGGTTAAATTAGGTCTCTGTGAAGCAATCTTTGTATATTTTTTTGTTTTTATTTGGTTGAAATGTTTCAAACCTAAACAGGAAATTTTTTGTTGAGAAAGCTAAACTGTATTAAAAAATACAAACCAAAACATAAGACTGATTTAAACACCAATTTAATCTCATGCTCAAAGATTCATCTGACAATGAAAAATACACTAACCACCCTACAGATGACAAAAAAAAAGGCATTTTACAAGTATTATGTGGGATGCACAGGCTAATATTAATTCTTATGTTGCCTAGTCATGATTTTTAGTTCTGTTCAGAATTATTTAATTAACTTCATAATTGTCATGTAAAAAAGAACTGAAGCACACAATCCAAAATCATTCAAATCAAAAGTCTCAATTAACTGTGACAGAGTTTGGCTCACACGTATAGTGTTCCAATTGTCAACAAAACTGTAGTTAAAAAATAAAGGACTAAAACTAGAAGGAATTCAAAAAGCAGGATCCTTGATGAATCTGTGGAATTATGGGTAGTGGTTGTTAGGGGTAGTGCTAATTGGGGTAGTGCTAACTGGGGCAGTGGTTGTTAGGGTTAGGGTTAGGTGTAGGGTTTGTGTATTAGGGGTATTTCTAATCTGTCGTAGTGGTAACTAGTGGTAGTGGTTATTAGCGGTAGTGGTAATTATAGGGAGTGCTTATTAGAAGTAATGGAAATTAGGGGTAGTGGTTATTAGGAGTGGTGGTATTAGCAGAAGTGGTTATTAGGGGTAGTGGTTACTTCGGGTAGTGGTAATTATGGGTAATAAAAAATAGTGGTAGTAGTTATTAGGCATTAGGTAGTACCACCTGAGAGCCAAAGGCTGCAGGCATTGTTTCTTGGAGAAAAGCTCTGTTGTTCACTAGCAGATGACCATCTCCCAGATTGCCATTTTCAGCTCAGAACTGGACATGGATGAAGATCCTTTCCAGACCAAAGTTGATAGGACAGCAATATCTTGCTGCTTTTGCAGTGGTTATTACTGGTAGTGGTAATTTGGAGCAGTGGTTATTAGGGTTAGGGTTAGGTACAGGGTTAGGGTTAGGGTTAAGCTAATGGTTACTGTTAGGGGTAGTGGTAATATGTGGTTGTGTTAATTGGTGGTAGTGGTTGAGAGAGGGAGGAAAACATGGACCTGTTGGTGTGAGTCCAGAGAAGAGCCACAAAGTTGATCAGAGATCTGGAGCACTTCTATAAAGACGGGCTGGGAGAATTGGGATTGTTCAGTCTAAAGAAGAGAAGGCTCCAGGGAGACCTTACACCACCTTCCAGTATCTAAAGGTGCTACAAGAGAGCTGGAGAGGGACTTTTTACAAGGGCTTGGATTGATAGGACGAGGGATGATGGCTTTAAACTGACAGTGGGTTTAGATTAGATATTAAGAAGAAATTTTTTACTGATGATGAGGCACTGGAACAGGCTGCCCAAAGATGTTGTGGATGCCCCATCCCTGGAAGTCTTCAAGGCCTGATTTGTAGGTAAATGAGTAGAGTCTAGACAGACATTTTCCTTTCATTTTATCAAGCCTTCCTTAGGTTTGTGCCAAGTCAGTCTGAATATGATCTCTTGTCATATTCCTCAACTACTCCTGTCCTTCTTTTTGGTATTTATTTTATTTTCCAACAGTGATCTTGGAGCACAAGTAACCTCTGCTCCATCAGCAAGATGCAGGCTAATATAAAATAAGGGAAAAAGAGTCCCTGGAATGGTCAGTCTCACACCACACTCCTCCAGCTGGGAGTGTTGAGGATGGGACATTATCACACTGTGCACTTGCAGGTGCTGCTTTGAGATGTCCATGGGGCAGCAGAAATACCTGCTCGAGTCCTTGAGAGAAGGGAAATCCCCCAGGTGAGCACATTTTAGTGCTGAAAGGAGCTCAGAGAGGAATATGGCTTGCATGGATGTGGTTGTGTGCAGGGAATGCTTCAATGTGTGTTCAGAGCTGAGGAGACTGGCAGTGATGCCGGAGCCCAGGTGGGGCAGCAATGTGGCAAAGGCACGTAGGTGTTGCACACTTTGCCAAAACTTCATTCCTCCTAAAGTAACAGGCTGAGATTGCCCCCAAGTTGTAACCTTTGATACCAGGAGAGAGGCAAGATTTGCACAATGAAGTTTGCCCTATACATCTGGGAAGGACTTCACTTTGGTAATTTTTCTCAAGGACAGCCTCGAGTTGAAAATATCTGTGTGCGACCCACTCCGTCCTGAGAACAGCCGAGGGTCTGGAAACCAAAACACACGGGCAAAGAACCACTCCACTGCTCCAGACCCAAACGCAGTGAACTCCTCCCCACTCACTCTGTGTGAGTAAGGAAATCACAAAGAGGCCATCACAAATCCGCTCGGATTTCACAGGGCCTGTGCCAAGAGCCACTGATACAAACCCTGATGCTGCCATTTTTATCACCCAATGGAACCTCAGTGGTATCTAGTGCAAGAATGTTGTAAGGGAGGTCATCCACTGCAGCAAGTTACCCAGAGATCTTGTGGAGCTTCCATCCTTGGTGATACACTAAACCTGCCTTGACACAGCCCTGAGCAACCTGCTCTGGCTGACCTCGCTCCGAACAGGGAATTGGACTAGATTGTGTCCCAAGATCCCTTACAATCTCAACTATTCTGTGAGACTGTCCAGGTCAAGTTCCAAAATGTAATTAAAATAAGATTGTCTAATTACAGGATATAATTTGCACGTAATTTAATTTCTGATCCACCTGTTTAAGGCATGGGCAAATTCATAAGGTAATTGTAATTGAAAAAAAGTTATGCTGTTAACACAAATCACATATTACAAAACTCTTATTCTTGCAGAAACAAAATTAAATATATTTTGAGAAAAACAGATGAATGTAAGTACCTACTAACAGAAAAGAAAGTGTTATCAGGAGATTTTGATGCAGTGCCATTCTTGATTATATTTATTAAGATTTGTTTACTAAACTGATCTACGTATATTCACCTAATTAGAATTAATTACAAGAGGAGTAATTATGCTTGCAGTCAGACTTTCTACACTGAGCAGATTATTTGATTGCTAATTTTACAGCTGCATCTGATTTTGCAGTATTGGATTTTAATATGTGGATGCTCATCTTTCTTCTTGCATAGTTTCTAAAATGAAATTACTTGTGTGTAATTACTGAGACTTTCAAGAGCCATTTTGATCAGGAGTAAGATAACTTGCCACTTTACCATGGAAAGATGGAGTTTAAACTGTGGAGCTAGGTGTGTTATAAAAATACACTGAGGTTATGTTGCTGTCTTCTCTCTGAATAGTATTAGAAGATTAATTTTACAAACATATATAGATATATATGTACCACTGGCTTACACTGAACACACAGAGAAATGCCTGAAAATATTAAGAAATAGGACATTTAGCAATTGCCAGCACATTGAAATCAGTGGGCATGGGTTCAGGATCGTTCATGTAAGGAAATTGTTCACTCATACTAATACAGCTGTTTGTTTAGGTCTATTTATAAATGCATACTATGTATTTCATTAAAATATCAATTGTTTAAAAATATGGTGTGCTTTGCCTAAACAAAACAGGTTCAGCACTGTATCTGGAAGATGAACATATGTGTTACTATATTTTATTGAATATAAATTTTCTCAATACAATCAGGAGTGATACACAGAAATTAAAAGCTCTAAAAAAATTGTAAGAAAGTCTGTTAGTTTACACATCAGCCTCAACCTGCAGCATGAGACTGACATCAAAGTGGATGGAGTTGTGTTTTGATAAAATTGTGGAGAAAAGAAAAAGAACAACTTTAAGCGTAGGATCAGCTGCTCAGGGCTGGTGGCAGAGCAGTGAGTGGGGCAGGATACATTCTCTCCCCATACTTTTCTCACTCATTCTAGTTAAGAGACAAATCGTACACTATGATTACTTGATTAAGAAGTAATACACTAGCTTAAAGAATAAATTGGCCAGTGCCTACTGTGCACCAGTGATGAAATTAATGGAACATAGCCCCTGAGAGCAGAAACTGAACTTACTATCCAGGGGATATTTGTTCTATAAAGCAATAACACCTGAACACAACTAACTTGTTCAGAAACGGCAACTGTCCTGACAATGAAAGCAATTAATTAGCTTTCAAAAGCAAGATCCAGTGTAGTATGTTTATTTCAAATTGCTAAACGAATTCTTTACAAGAATTCTGTATTTGAAATACCTGTTGTCTATTAATAAATTATATTCCTGGAAACCTCATAGATATGCATGCTAGAATGAAGTGCTTTTCTTATCTTCATTGTGGTAGTTCCTATTTAACTAAGATAAAATGCACAGGAATTTGCTCATGTAAGCTGAAATAGGTTGTTAAGAAGTAAATATGAGGGATGTATCTTGTTTCTTTGTTGGTCTGGTTTTTTTTTTTCTATTATAATATCTAGGTAATGTTGCAATGCAACATAAAAAAAAGTCTAATGAGGCTAATCAAAAACTTAGGCAAATATTTCTCCTTGATTGAATTTTCTGATTATTTTATATAATCAGAACACACTAGGCTCTTTAAAAATTATAAATGGACCACTGGAAATGTAGCAATAGTATTGAATGTATACTATTTATTAAAAAGGACAAAAAAGGACCCAAACTCAAATGTATTTAAAAATGCATTCTTTAATGTTATTCAAACAACACCATTTTCTTTTCTTCAATGGTTGTCCTACTGCCCTAAGAATGTTTCAAGCATTTTTAAAACATGCAAGGGTAAAAGGAGAAAATTAAGAGAGAGACTATGTTGAATAAAAGTTTTAATCTATAAAATTTTGATAATAACATTTAAGAAGACTTTAATAACATGCTTGAGATGTATATCTGAGAACTCCTACTTATTCAGTATTTAAGCAGGAACCCTTATCCTTGAGAAAAAAATGGGATAATATTAACTAAATTCAGCATCATCCATCTGCAAATCAGTTTTGCAGATCTCCAATTACACAAAGCCTGTTGTTTTTCCTTAAACAGAAGAGAAGAACAAAGAGAGGGTGCTATCAGGGGAGTTTTCTGATTATTCTTGAGTTACTTTGCCTCATAACTATTCACTGGTGCTCTTCTTAAATGGAAATTCCTGCATCACTCTGTTTTTTCATGAGTTTTTTCAAATCTGCTTGACCTTCCCTTAGAAAATCTGAAGACAGCAACCTTTAGTAAGATTTCTAGACCAACCTTTTCAAATAAAGGGAGAAACTTCAGTTCCATGGAAAGAAATTCAGCAAGACATTCTGCTGAGATTTCACTGAGAGTTTAATGCCCAGATCTTTGAATCACAAAAAAATTTATAATAGTTTTTAACTGTCCTGTTTTCTTGATTGCCTCAAAAATTTAACTAATTTATAAGTAAATAAAGTGTGTCTTAATTAGGGGATTTTTAATATGCAAGTGAAATGTTATGGAGACCTCACATTCCACAGGAGGGAGCCTCTCTCCCGCTGAGCTTGAAGCAGGACTTAGGTTTAGGATGTTTTTTTCTTTTGAAAACTGTATAAAAAGACACTGACATGTACAGAGAGTTAGACCATGTTGCAGTAACTTCTGCAAAAAAAAAAAAAAAAAAAAGAAAGGAACACCCTCACCCCCTTTTTAATTATAAATAAAACTTTGGGATAAACAAAACACATGCCCTTGAAATATTTGCAATATTTATAACAAAACACTGAAGTAATTTTCAAAGATACCATCCAAATTTGAATCTTCCTGTAAATTTTACACTGAAAACCATTTTCCACAAGTTAATAGTTTTATGAGAAGCTGAAATAGGTTTAAAATATATGTTTTCACAAACAAGAAGCTGTTTTGGAACGTGCAAAATGGAAGGGTCTTTGAAATTCTTCATGAGTGGCTCTTATTTAATGATTTTCAAAGTCTTTAACCATCCTTGCTGAAAAGAGTAGATTTTCGGTTGTACACATTACAATAGTACTGTCTGAGGTAAGTGTTATAAAAACATACGGGATGTGTTTATTATGCTGGCAGGGATTGTGGCAGCCCTGGAAAGCTCATGTGCATTTGGAAGGATGAACCTAAATGGACTTCTTGTCCTGCAGGCTGTTCAGGAAATTAAACTTACAAAGGATGGAAGTTAACTAGTTCCGGCACTCAGGAAACAGGGAAAAAATTGAACTAATCTTAATAAAGACAAGCGGCAGCAACCTCCTCTCCAAACTAAAAGCTGTGCTCAGTTCTTCCCACAGGTCAGGACTCCAGATTTTGGATGGCTGTTTCTGGCAACCCCAGCTCACACGCTCCATTTCCAATGCAGGAACTTTTACTCAAACTTTCTCTAATGCTTTGAATTTCCTTCACCAACAAACTTCCACGGAAGTTTGAATGCAGCAAACGTATTTTGGATTACCCCTTAGGGATGCTTCAGGACAGGATAGATTTCTGGATTTTTAAGAGCTGGGTCCTGCTATTGACTTGCAGGTGATCTCAGCACAGCCACCCCTGCAGAATGGTAAATAGGATTCATGTTCTCACCTGGCACCCACCTGGATGAGGCCTTGGCTGTGCAGAGGGCACTTGTGAATGATACTGTGTGAGTTTTTACTGATCACAAATGCAAGTTAGTGAACACCACCACTGACCACAGTGGCCAAATGCATGACACCTGCATCTTCTGCAATGCTAGATGGTGTAAGCACAGACAGCAAACATTATCTTTTCTCCATCCTGCTGTCTCAAGTCACATATTTTACCAGAATAATTATGGATCACTGGGTCATCTAGCTGGATGCTAGATGTTTCTGGTAGGTAGCAGTGACATAGTATGATATTGAAATAACTGCAAGAGTCCTCACTTAAGGAATAGACTTCTCACCAGTATTTCAAATGCAGTCTGAATAATCACAGCTTGCTGAGTGCTCCTGAAACTCTGAGGAGTCATCAGGGAGCTGATCCACCTAGATCAGGTATAATAAAAGTATGGAGGTCAATCATGCCACATTTTTTAACCTGAAACAGACAGACCCTGGGCTCAGCTCAAGGGAAGAAAGACTGGTCTGGGAGTCATCTTCCCCTGTTGTAAAACAGAGGCTCTGTGTCTGTCTTACCAATATGTCCAAACATTTGTTCTAGCATGGACATAAACATCTTCCTCAGCTGCATAGAGTTAATCCTTGTCCTATCACCATAGTTCCTGACAAAGAGACTGTAGTGATAGAACAAGGACTAATGGCTACAAATTAAAAGAGGGGAAACAGGTTAGATATTAGGAAGAAATGTTTTGCTATGAGGGTGGTGATACACTGGAACAGGTTTCCCAGTGAGGTTGTGGGTGCCCCAACCTTCGCAGTGTTCAAAGCCAGGTTGGAGAAGGCCTTGAGCAACCTGGTGTAGTGGGAGGTGTCCCTGCCCATGGAAGCGTGGTTGGGACTAGATGATCTTTAAGGTCTGTTCAAACCTCTTAACATTGTATGATTCTATGATTCTAAGTACTGCCTTGCCTGCTTCATTTCTTAGTAATCTGCTCTGCTCTTCCACCTGCTGGGACTTTGATAGCACCACCAAGGCAGTCTGAGATTGACGTCAAAACCATTTCAAAAGCTGGTATTTTTTTTCCTAGCTCCTTTTCACACAGCTATTGTCAGTGTCTCTGTGGCACGGCCTGTCTTAACCTGAAATGTGGTTCTTCCCAGAACAATGTTCCTCAAGAAATTCTTCTCAGTCCCTGGTGCAATGCTGTGCAACTCTGTTCCCACCAGAAGCACTGAAAGTTTCCTCAGGTGTTCCTGCAGAAAGAAAAAGTCGGCTTTCTCAAGGCTTCTTAAAACATGTAGACACTATGCAATGCAAAAGAAGTCTACCTGACTAATGGCATGTACCTCTCAATGTCTTAAGCTCCTTTAATTTAAATAGTCTAGTATACCAATAGCTACTTTGCCCGTGAAATCTTACAGAGGGAGGGATAATGAAATATGATCACTTTTTGCATGATCTGGGTATTCTCAGTGCCAAGTGAATTCACACAGTAGCAGAAGTGTTGGCCAAAATGCAAAGGGTTGCTTTTATCACATGATACAGCAAAAAAAAATTTGTAAGAGTGAGTCCTTATGACTGCTATTTTTACTATTGCTACTATAATCAATATTAACAATATTATCTTACAACAACAATTATTATTGTAATAACAACCATAACAAAACCAATAGTAAGATTTTAGAGAAGATTTTTTCATGTTTCTTTTGAAAATATATTTTCCAGTAAAAAATGAATTAAAAAGGAAATGTCTCTCAAAAATCTGTGAATAGGTTGAAAAAGGCTTCTTGTAATGATAATCCCATCATAATCTGAACTCTTGCAGACTCAGAGTACTTACTCTTTCATATTATCCACACAAATGCCATGTATAGAAGTATGAATCTTTGAAAACTTTATACCCTAACAAATAAATATCTGTGGACTTTATTGAGCTTACAGTTCCTTTCCTGTTGAATTACACTGACACAAAATAATCCTTATAGGGGTTACTTAAAGTGTCTCACTGGAGCAGGAAGCCCTAAGTGAGAAAATCTGATACCTGAAAAATGATAAGTAAAATGTCATTTTATTTTGTGGGCATTATTAAATACCTTTTTTTGTTTTTTAAAAATGAATTCCAGCAAACTTTGTGGTACATAAACCATTTAAGACAAACCAGTAAAAAGCATCAGATCCAAAATAATACTTTTCCAAATGTTTTGTCTGGATCATATGGTGGATTGTGGAGATCCTGTTCTGTGTGGCCGTACAGAGC
The DNA here is from genome assembly GCA_035583185.1 of Anabacerthia variegaticeps. NCBI lineage: Eukaryota > Metazoa > Chordata > Aves > Passeriformes > Furnariidae > Anabacerthia > Anabacerthia variegaticeps. The sequence goes on along the minus strand of JAWWEW010000041.1, from coordinate 61,131,168 downwards.
ACTTAAAAATGGAAGCTATAGGACAGAGACGAAGGTGGAGCCACCACAACTAGAGAATGTGAAGACGCTTCTGAATTATCTTTCAGAAAGACCCCAGTTAATATGTAAATGCAGACCTAAATCCACTGCTGTACCAGGGAACAAAATGCAGCTCCTCCCAGAGGTAGGTTGGGCATCCACAACTCTGTGCATGAATGAAACAGGAGCACCAGAGCTGAAATGTTGTTCGAGAACCTGTGAGTTGCTGTGGAGCTCACAGCTATCTCCTTACAGTCCCTACAGAATAGGGAGTGGTAAAAAGTGGCTTTTATCCCCAGAGCACTCAGATTTCCCCAAGAATGAAGTGGATCTCCTCGTTAACAAGGAAAAATCTGATAAAAACTCTGAGAACCTTTCTCCACTGGGTTTTTAGCATATGTATCAGGGATAGGGAGAAAGTAGTTCAAAGGGTTTAAGTGCCCTGGCAGAGGTTGTAAAACAGATCACAACTGGAATGGGGAGGACCACAAACATTCCTGTAAGCTGTCTCAGACAAAGTCACTATATCACAAGTATTTTAAAGATTTAATAAGGTCTTTCAGAAACCATCTACGTACTGAAGGTGAAAGAGATGGTGCTGCATATTTTATGAGATATAAGTCAACTGCAGTGATAAAATTTCAAGTGGTATTTCATCTTTTTTTTTTCCCCTAGAACTGCTAACACAATAATTGTTTTACAGCATTCTTGGACTCGAGATCCATTTAATAATGTAGGGAAAAGAATATAAAATACAAGGGAGACAACAACTGAATGCTGTTTGTTTCTTGTTGAAAATTTCCCGGGAGGACCATGTGTAGAAGAAGGGTTTTAACACTTTATGTTTTTGCATGTTAGCTCCAGTCAGAAGTGTAAAGGTATATGCTTAAAAATATATATGTTAGAGAATATTGTCTGAGCACGCACTAACACCTGTTATTTTCAACATTTCAATGTTTTGTTTTCATTCTTTAGAGACTCAACAAACTGAAATATTTTGTCCAAGTGCTTCTACCTTCCTTGGCTGAAACTAATTGTGAGAAATACATCAAAATGGAAGTTTTGTTTTGGTTTTTTTTCTTCAGGGGAAAAGCTAATGGACAGGATTTCACAGGACACAATCACTGCTAATTAATTAACCCCTTTCTCTAGCTCCATCAACTATTACTGCTCTCTTCTCTTTGCCTTTTATGTTTTGTTCTGAAAAATAACTTTCCTTCTTTCCTTTTCAATATGTCTATTCCCACCTAGGCTCAAATTTGTTGTATTTATGGCAAACTAAGAATTTGAGTGAGATTGTTTTGTGGTGTTACATTTGCTATTAGCAGGCCTGTGCCATATATCATCCCTTAATTTGTTTTCTAACATTTTCCATAACATCAGGAGAGATCCTAAAATGAGTTAATAAGTCAGGGGGCCAATCAGCAGTGCTTCTGAAAAGGACAGATTTATTGCAAATAGCAGTGGGATCTGCTTGAAATAGAAATACTTGAGGGCCCAATTTATTCCTCAAAACCAAATAATCTTCATTGTATTTTAACAGATCATTAGGAAAACTGAGCTGTTGTGCTTTTAAATGTGAAAGAATGACTGCTATTGAAACAGAAGTAATTATGTCCTGGTTTTGACTGAAATAAATGATGTTATTAACAGATTCATGGGCTGTCTGTATTTGTGAGCCAGATGAATTGAGAATGTGATCTTCTTCTACAGTGTATAGGTATTTGTGAAAGTATGAATGGCCAAGGTGAGAAAAAACCCACATAGTTACTTGGAGATCCAAAACAAATTTTATTAGTAGCTGTGTAAATAAAAATGCAGTGAAGCCAGCTAATATAGGAAACTCTTGTTTCTGTGTCCATGTTCATTTGATTTTTGTAACATATAAATATGTTAATAACTGCATAGATCACCTAAATTAGTTTAATTGAGACATAATTGATTCCAGAATGATAACCAAACAAAAGCCAGAATTATATTTTGCATACTAATTAGCCTGACAAAGCTATTAGTCTTACTTTTGAACTAAATATGCTTACTTGTAGAGGTGTTTGTGAAACAGAGGCTTAAGCATACACAGGTTCTGATTATATATTCTATTTTACAATAATAACCATAGCTGAAATTTCAGCTATTCTGCATGTACTATATAGCTTACCAAAACCAAAATTCAGTCCCTGTGTTGTCACACAATCTGTCTCTCAAAAGTTAAATGAACACAGAATGATTAAAATAAACAGCAAATCTAATACAAATAAGAAGTTATCAAAGGAATATAAACTTGCTGCCCTGGACTACAAATCTACCTCTGATAAGCAATGTTTTAGTTATTGCTGAACAGCACTAACACAGTGTCAAGGACTTTTCTGCTCCTCACAGTGCTCTGCAAACAAGTAGGCACAAAGACTGAGCGGTATTTAGCTGCCTACTGGTGTTAAACCATGGTAGAGAGCACTGATTTAACTACATTAAAATACAGGGGATGTTCTAGAGGGTTTGAAGCTGATGTCAAAATGTAAGAGCACTAAATGGATAAGTGGCTCGTTATAGTCAATTTGATACAGTGTCAGCTAAAAGCAATAGAATGGTTTCATAACAAATTTAGGTGAAAATAATATAATTAAGGTTGATCGATATGAATTTATGAACAACTGATCTCCTATGACTCAATTAGCTTTGTACTTTTTATTATGACTTATTTCATAGAAATAATTGTCTGTGCCCTGTACCTGGGCTTCTTCAGGGTTGTTTGACCTGCTTAGATCAAGGAACATGAATATACAAAATCAGCACAGTGATCAGCACAATCAAGTGATTGCCCAAGTCAGATACACCAAACTCTAATGGCGTATGGAGAATTTTCCTTCCTAGGGAGCTTCAGGTAAGTTTTTGAAAGAAATCTGAAAACATTGTTGCTTTACGCTTTGGCAATTAAAAATTCCAGAGAGTATTTGAAAAATAAAGAGGCAAGTCCTCAGTACAGAGCCATTTCAGCCACTTCATAATCTGAGTCCATTAAAAAAAAAAGTCAGACATAAATCCATGTGTAATATTAAGATAATAGGTCACATTTACAGAAACATTAAAGGCTAAAATGCTGTCTAACTGTGAAATTCCCTTGGGCAGCACCCCTTTAAAGGAGGAACATGGATGATCTACTCAATCCCAAAAATTTTGGTTTTCTTCTCAATTTGGCTGTGATGAGTACTGATAGTGATGAGACACTCTGTGTGCTACCTGTGGACCTGGACCTTTCTAGAGTGGTAATATGAGTACTATGCAAACATAATGGAGATATGTGCTCTAATAATAATTTCTAAAAATAGACTTCTTGGCTCTGTGTCATTGTTTATCTGGCAGTAAAAGAAAGCATCTTGGCATCTCAGATTCTAGTTTCAGCTTAAATAGAAATAAAATGCACATGGATAGGTGTGAAGAACCCATGATGTGTAAAATGCTTACTGGGAATACACTGATTTATGAGGAAGGAAATACTTTAGTAGCTGTGATTTATTTCCCACTTGAGATATTTATACTTGTGGTGTAGAAGTTAACTGGAGGTACTCATTAAACACTTTTATTTCTTAAGGGCAGCAGTCTAGGGCTGTATACCTGGTATTTATGGAGTCAGTAAATGCACACACACTTATCATGTATGTCTACTGAATCTAGATTTAATTTATTTAACATTTTCCTAACTTTTTTGCTCACTTAGATTCAATCCATGCAAGGGACCCTACACAGAATATAGTGAACCCCTCATCAGAAGAAAAAAGTAGGGATGTGGACTATGGGACAGCATCCGAAGTAAAGCAGTGGGAGTTCTGGATGTTTCAAGGTGCCTAATACTCCTACAATGATTAGGTGTCTGCCCAGCTCTGACATTTGTGGGTGCCTGAGTTCCTGTTTATGTCCCTTCTGGTGTGACAGCTACTTTAGTCAGCGCAGTTGTGATGAGAATCAGTACTTACCGTACAAACTGATCCCCAAGACTGACTTTATGATCACTGGAAAGAAATAGATACTTCCAGTCATTCTCAAATACACATCTATAATGAGGCACTTGCGTCATTACTTAGACATTCCTGTTTCTGTCTGCTGATTGTAAGGGACCTCTATAAAAATGAGGACATAAACCTTATAGATGCCTGAAGTTAGCAAGAGGAAACCTTCACCACCTGGTGATTTCCTAGCAAAGCACAGTCAGCATCCAGATACCCTGAAGAGCCTCACTCAAAACACCTGAAGGCACAAACTGCCTGGTATGTCAAAATATTTGGTTTCTTACAGAGTAGGATTGTAGATGCTCAGAAAACATTAGCAGAAAGAAAACAATAACTGCGGAATCTCTGGCAGGTATGAGGAGGACGTGCTGCAGCGCAAGAGCTACAGATGCGCCTCATTTTAAAGAGATGAGTAATTGCATTCCTCTTCAGCAATATACTGAAGAACATATTTAGCAGTAACATCAGCATTTGCCAATGCACTTTAAGACAATTTTCATGGCATTAAGTAAGTGGCTTAAGTACTTTGCTAAATCGTGGCCACAGGGCAAGAGACAATTCCCACTTTACATACCATGCTGTTAATAGCTTTTCTGGTCTCTGTAATGGAGTTCTAAGGGCACAAAAGACAATTAAGTTAGGAAAAAAAAAATAACAAAGCACTTAGTGCTCAGTATTATATCTTTCCATGATGGAATTCTTGTAAAAGGGCAGCTAATCAGTTTATTTACTTCCAAGAAAAAAGATTTTTCAGTAACAAAAACAAAACTCGGCCCCACAAAAAACCCTGGTGGCAATGTTGTCTGGTCACTATAAAGAAGTACACAAGCAACTTACAGTAGGACCAAATAAGGCACTGCCGCACTCACTTTTTAAATGCTGGTGTAGAAGAGATGTTATTAAAAGGCAAGAAAAGCACGAGGAGCTCGTTGAATAGATGAGACTCTTGTCTCTCGTCCCTTTGCCTCTGAGTTAACCAATCAGTATAAGGGGAAGAAGAGACAGTGACCTTGCTGAAGCCCTTGGGCAGGTTACCATCAATTGCAACAGTACCACAGCATAAGTTGTATCTCATAAATACTTCTGAGAAAATAATGACAAGAGGATTACTGACAGACTCTGTCAGAGACTAAGTAGAATTGTATCTTACTCCACTCAAATACTAGCCTCTGTAATCTAAATGTTGTTAGAAAAGGAGGATAAATTTTAACTAACTGAAAAGGTATATTACTATGTAAATTTTGCTATCAAAGGTAACTTTTAACTAAGTACAAAAGTATGTTACTGTGTTGATTTTCTTATAAAAATGCCATTTTTGACCCTTTTAATATTGCTATTGGTATTAACGTCAAAAATACCATAAACATTAGTTCATAAGTAAGGTCATAAAAGGTGTGCCTCTCAGTAAGAAAATACAGTGAACACTATTAAAACCAGGCAAAGACAATGCAAATGAAACAAAACCCCTGCTCTATACAAGATACACCCCAACAAGCACATGTAAAATCATTTAAAACAAGCCTGATGATGTTCACTGAAGTGTAAAGGTGTGTGTGTTCTTCCCAGTTCTTGCCTTAAATACACAGTTTTAAATTATTTTTAGTACTGGATCAATTTTTTTCCCAATGAGACTGTGAAGCCGGGCAACAGTCTCAGTACCTTCAGCAGCTCATCCTCCCAGTCACCTGATGGTCAGCAAAGCTTTTCTTATCTTTCCTTTCCCTGCAGTCCCCTGTGCCTAGGCCTGCTGCAGACACTGAGCAAAAGACTGCCGTGATGCCACTGCTGGGAAAGGAAAATACACATGGGAAGCTTTCCAGAGCTTAAATAACCACCAAAGCAAAACCCAAATTCAGGTGTTTATTTTCCAAGGCTTTTCATTAGGGTTTATCTTCATATTTGTCATGCAGAAAATAAATCTTTGGAATAACCAATGAATCATTTCTCTGCTATACTCAGCCCAGGTTGGAGAGGACGTGTTTGCTCTTAATTTCTCTTTGATCCAATTTGCTCTTCTCTCTAAAAGAACACCTTAAACAGTCAAGTAACACAAATGACTGGTTAGACCTTTTATGTCTGTGCCTCTCATCTGTCACTGCTGCTAATACAGTATGACATTCTTGTTAAAGTTTGACTGGCCTCTGTATGGATAGTTTCATTATCAGTGAGGAATTTAAAATCAGGGTTCTCAGAAGGTGGTAGTGTTATTCCATCTTATGTTTATCACCTAACATGTTTCCTAGCAATTTTTTTTTTTTGACAGTACTATATCAATCCTCTTCATAGCAGAGACATTTTGGTTGTTGGTCTTCCTGTTATATTTGCACAGGCACCACTGAAATGGGTTTTTGAGGGGCTTGGGAACTCCCTGGAGGAGCTGTTCTTTCTGTAGTCCCTTAGTGTCAAATCTGAAAACTGTTCAAAGTAGAAGTTCCAGTGCTCTGTGTCTCAATGTTGAGCTGGCTCATTCCCTTTTACAGTAGCTTAAAGAATTTTCCAGCCTTAAAGAACCTTCTTTGAGTACAGAAGACCTAAATGACACTTGGCCCCATGCCTTGAATCATTATTTGTTTTGGAAAGTTTATCTGGAGGTAAGATTTTGTTTGGAGGTAGTTCTTACAAGCCAGTCAGGGGCTGCAGTGTGAGGAATAGTCCGGATGGAGGTGGATTCATGGGTTGACCACAGAAGAGAAAGTCAAAGTCAGAATGTAACAAAAATCATCCTCTGAGCCTTGCTTGTGCATAGAGTAATATATCCACGTGGGTAATCTAGCTTTCAAGTCTTGTGGATTTAATCTTCAATTCTACTTTATATTTAAAATGTCAGTTGCATTTTACTGGTATGCTGGAAACACTTTGTCTTAGTCTTTCATCCCTGAGAACACAGTGCTGGTGATTTAGGGCTTCTAAGAATTGCTTTATGTTCCTGAAGATTGTCAGTCATATTCAATCGGCCTAAATTCCACCTTAGCCTTTAAATCTAGTGTTTCTGACAGGCTGGATCTTGAAAGGTCCTAATTCAATGCCTTTCACCCTGTGAATCAGTTTGTTCACAGAAGTAGGTGAAATTTAGGCCTTCAAAATGCTCCCCTTTTCTTCTTTAAAACCAGAAAGAGACAGACACAGAGAGAGAGAGAGGGGGAGAGAGAGAGAGAGGCATGGTCTCTATAAATACGTTTCTTGTAGTCTGTGCATCCCCCATAATTGAGTCCATGTACTGGTAAAAAAGATTTGCTTGCAGATCTTCAAAAGAAGTTTCTCCAGGAGGACAGAGAGGGCTAAGACAGATGAAAGCAAAAGAACAAAAAAAAGGTTTTCTGTTCCAGACCTTCAGAGATTACCAAGAGAAGGTGATAGCTCTTAGTTTCTCAGAGAATGGGGCAAAGTGGGTTTCTACGAATACAGCTCTTCTAAAGAAAAGTTTCTGGGAAATTGTGGTCCATCAGAGCTGATCAGTAATGCAGGGTTGGTTTGAAAGTCTCTGCTCAGGGGAGTTTGTATGCATGAAGGGGACAGAGACAGCATTAACTACACTGGGTAGCTTTTACTGTGATGTGTCTCTCAGAGACATTGCCCATTCCTGGAAACAAAGGAGGAATTTCACAGTGGTACCAAGACACCTGAAAATGAAAAGATTTTTTGTTAGAAAGTGTGATATAGACAGGGTTTCAGTTTCCTCCATCATTCGGATAGTACTATATAAATTCAGTTGCAACAAAATTTCTTAGCAGTATTAAAAATCACACGGGAAGCCCCTTACTCCTAATTTTCTAAGATGCTTCAGATGAGCTTGTATTAGTCATAGAGGGAAACTTTTTTTTTGTTGAAAGGTTTTCAAGAAAATCTACTTTTGCATAGATAAGTATGGAAAAAACCAAAAGAAGACAGGCTGCTAAATGTCATATGAGGAGAAGCAGAAGGTGTCTGAGTCATCTACCGGTTTGTCCTTACATAACCTCCAAAACGCTTCTGGTTTTCTAAGAAAAGGGCTGGGAAGATGTTGTTGCTCAAGAAGAGGGAGGCCTTTTAAATCCCCCCCAAAATATTTTGTATCTTCAATCCGAAAGTCTGAAAAAAGCAAAAGAGAATATTTACATTAAAAATGGCATATGATCTAGTTTTGAAATTAGACATACACTGTAAAAACCTCACTGAAGGGAAAAAAAGTCACCAGCTTCATTACAGGAGCTTTTTCACTGCTCTTTTCTCTCCTTAATTTCTTAGTAAGAAATAGAAACTGGCATATCAAATATATGAACTGGCATATCAAATTGCATTATGGGGTAAGGGCCATAAATTGGGCTACTGTGTAGGAGACAAATGTTTGGAAATTACACAGAAAGATTCATAACCTTGCTTAAAGGGTATTCCATCTTCATCTAAATTGAGCTATAGACAGTGGATTACAGACTTGGACCATCTCTGAATGTGTGCTTGACCATGCTTCCACCGTCTTCCCATGACTTGGTTTAATTGCCAAGGGAAACCAGGTGGCATTGGAGCTACATAACTTCTTTGAGCTTCCTTCTTTCCTGGACAGCTGGGCTTCACTGTAGGAAGAACGGCAGAAAATGATTTTCCTCTTAGTGCATGGGAAAGAGTCTAGGTGAACTTGTGCTGGAAGGGACACTTGTGGATAATCTCTCATGGATTATGGAAGATGATAGAACAGTCAGGGTTTTGTCTCAAGAACATACCAGACCACCAAAAAAATACATGTTAGCAGATACTTGAACAGAAATAAGGATTTCATGATGAATGTTTCTTGCTTCTGCGTCTTTTAAGTGGTCAGATTACAGAACTTCATTTTTTGTTAGCTACAATCAGTCTAAGTGCCTAATTGAAAAGATGGCACTCAAGCAAATCTGAGGAATTGAGAAGACCGCGCCTTTCTTCCACCAAAAATATGGAGATAAAAATGTAGGAAATGTGGGAGACTATAACACAAGTTGTATAAAAGTAGATTCTGATTTCCAAATCCATGGAAGGGGGAGAATTTTATTCAACAGGTACTTTGGTGTGTGCAGCTTTATTACACCAGCATGGTTTAAACCAAAATGAAATGATCCAGAAGGAAGGTTTCTAGAGTTAAATACCACTTTTATAGGGATTTTAATCTCTCCAGTAAGCAGAAATAATGACTAATTTAGAGACGGGGAGCCATTGTGAATAGGACTTGCATATAAAAGATATATTTCCTAGTCACTCTTTCCACTGGAAGTGAACCCCTTCCACTTTGAATTCTCCTGTTTGACACTGGTCAGACAAATTCAGAACTCAGCAGTACAAAGGGATCTATTCAATTAGGAGATTGCAAAAGGCTGTACATGGTTAAATAACTAACTTTTAGTATACACAATGCTGAGATGTATAGCAATGGATTTTTTTAATATGTTTCTTACCAAGTATGAGTAATTTCAACCCCAGTATACCAAGGGCCCTCTCTCTTCACTGTGAATTACAGAGTGCAATATAACATGCTATTCCCTCCTGCTGCCTGCTTGCAATTACCTTTAATTATTTGGGATCACTGAAGTAATACATTTCATGTGAATCACAATTGTTCATTTGTTATACTGCAGAGGGATAAACCAGCCCAAATGGAGACTATTTTATTTTTTCTGGACAGGCAAGGAAAGCATAAACATAAAATCCACTGGGGCTGGAGGGATGCTGTCCATTGATTACAGTGCCTGCTGAAGTGCAAAAACTGTGAAAATTATGCATCCAGTTTGGGGCTTTTGCAAATCTCACTAGGCATCTGCCTACATCTTTAAATGTCAGATACTGTTATAGATCTAGTCATCATTGAACTGCTCAAGATAACATGAGAAAAACATAGGGTGCCAAATCTCAGTTCCCTATTGCAAGCTAGTGCTTTAACAACATCTCCTTTAATATATGCAGATTTGCAGTACATGTGCACTGATATAGACAGGAATTAAAGAGACTTTAAAAAAAAATCTTCATTTAAGCAATCCTTTCTGTAGCTGGACATGAGGTATGTCAGAGATTTTTGGTGATTAAAGCATCACAATACCATGTAATTTTTTGGGCACAGAAGGTTTCAATTGCCTTGGTAACAGGTAGCTCTCAATTGCTTTCAGCCAATTAAATGACTTCTTAATTTTCAGTTGGTTTCTATTGTTGGGTTGCTGCTGATAGTGCAATTTGAAATCTGCTTCATGACTACACAGCTGAATGTGAAAGTAGTTGATAACACTCAAAATAAGTCTGCAAAAGAACGCTCTATGGATGTGTCTGATTAAAGAATTTGAGATGATTTCTCCTTTGGTTGTAATCAGAACAATAGGAAATCTGCTGCTGGGTGGTGAGAAGGAAAGAGATGCTGCTGAATATTCTGTAGAAATGTTTTATGCGCTATGCCTAAAATGCAACTGTACTTGGGAACAGATTAGGAGGGAACCTACTCATGTTTTCTTTGTGAGTTTTAACAGTCAAACAAAGTGTTACACTTTCTAGGTCTGTATAAATCTGTGAGAAAGAAGAAACAGCCAGGAACTGACATGCAACCAAACAGCCGATGTGCAGCTGGCTAGTTTGCCCCCAGTAGGATTTGCACTGTCCAAATGATCCTGAGCACCCAGGCAACAAATGTACCCAGAAGCCTTGGGTAGCACACAGGGGAACAAACGAGCTGTGTGCTCAGTGCTGGAGGTTAATAAACAGAAAGAGAGGCTGCTCTGCTGTGGACACGAGATATATGCCCCATGTACAGGTGTGGGGCTGTGGAAGGTGAGGTTATAGAGCAACTGCTGGAAATTGATCTTGTGTGTAGCTAATTTAGTTCAATTAGCTTCTCTACGGTCATGCTCTTGTCAGTGGAGTGCTGTAAGTCAATCCCAGCCTGCCCTTTTCCACCCAAAACCATCTACTGTGAGGAAATGTGTGAAGCCCCTCACGGTAAGATGTGCTGGGTACCCAGACAGGGCAGGAAAGCCGTGGGTGCATGGGAATGCAAGACTCCACACTGTCTGTTCTGGGAGGGCAGTCACGCTGTAAATATTAAATGGTCTAAGATGCATAGAAGTTGCATTTTGAGGAAAACATCACTAGCACCATTCAGCTAGCAAAATTCCACAAAGATAAGGGGGGGGGGAAAAGTATGAAACCATGGCATTCTGTATAGCAATGATGGAAAATCACAAATTTATATTTGCAACAAACATAAATGTCTAATACATTAGAGCCTAAATTTGGAACACAGATCTCTCTCCCTTGCCTGCAAAAGTACCTGAAGGATTAATTAGTGATAAAAGGTAGAACACAGTCCTAGCTCTAAATGAGTAATTTCTTTTTGACTAAGACTTTACACTACAATTGTTGTGCAGTGTGGTTTGCACAGTTTCAGAAGTTACACATATTTAAAATATTTTCTTGGAACTCAAAGAACTTTTTCATATTTGTTTTAAAGTTAAGTCCAATTCTTCTCTGATAAAGTAATTAGGGAAACACAAATTTTATTAGTTCTATCTCAGATTAAATTATCACAGCCCCGTGCTAAGTTAATTACTTATGTACTGTACCTTGTAAATTAATTAAATTAGAAAGCAGTGTATGATAGAATTTATAACCTTTTTTTTTTTTTAAGCGTGATTTTGGATATATTGCAACCATTTTATCGTGTTAATATAAAATATGCATTGTTTTCTTAAAAAAAAGCTTTGTGAGTTCAATGACTTGAAATATTCATAAAATATGAAAGATTTATTGTAGTAAGGCTTCTACATTTATTCAAATGAGGTCATATTTCTGAGCATAGACACTTTCCTTGTACCTTACTCACCAATATGTTTAAACATTGGTCTTGGAGAGCTCTGTTGCTCTTTAAGGCATGAAATGAATTGCCTTACATCCAGGAGTCAGACTTTGAGAAATATTTAGGTATTAATGTTGTATTCACATACAGTGGGTTTCACAGTAGTGCTTACTTTTCTTACTTTTCTAATTTTTCTGTGTATTCTTTAAAAATACTAATGGATACTTTTCTGCAGCTACAAAGATAGAGATGTTAGTAAATATATTAGAAAGTTTAAATACTTGTGTGCATATTCACAGTTTCACTTTAGCTTTTCAATTTTTTATAGGCTTTTGCAAAACAATAAATAAAAGGAGGAGTGTTTTGGGTAGAAAGTGTCCTAGAACAGGAAGGAATAATTTGTTACCTAAATGATATTCGAATAGACAAATCCATACCATGACAATCACTTTTTTTTTATATTTATACAATTCTGCTCAGAAATATGTACATCCTGCTGTCCCAATTTGGCAAAGCACTTAAACACACGTTTAGCCTTCAAGGATATATCTAAATGCATGTGTGTATTGATTTAGAGGAAAATGCCATCAGAAGTAAACTTGTAGCATAATCAGGAATTAAAGTCAGAGCAACTTTTAATTACTAGATAGAAGCTTTTCTCTTCTATCTCCTGTATCTTTCCCAAAGACCCTGTAGAGGTGTTCAGGACAAAACCACCTTCTCTACATTGGGCCATTGCAATAATTCCACAGAGCTTTGAGCACATCTGCATCAAACTTAAGGTAACACACCCTTGACCATGTCATTTATTCCTTATGATATACTTGGCAAAGTGCTCCTAGCTTGCGCCTTGCCTACAATTTTCCTGCACTCCTTGGACAAATGACCCAGGTAGGAAACTGCCTGAAATATACTGAATATTTAAACTGATAAGAAAGGCTTAAGGAGAAGGAAAAATAAGCATAAGGGACCTTAGCATTCCCTAGAGGCTATTGTATCCCCAAATCTGGCGAGCCACAGGCACTATCTACTTCTTTGAAGTCTATAGCAGGGGAAGAGTCCCATTACTCCTCAAGGAGACTGCCAGACCAGAATTAACAGGCAATGTCTGCCATAATCTCTTTGCTGAGCAACCTCTTTCTTAAAGGATCAGTACCTAAGTTAGGCCTGGAATAAATACTTCTCAAAGGCACAAAATAGCAGGTGTCTAGAAATTAATTCTTCCCTGGGCTTTCATGTCCATGTTCCAAGATGGTAAAGGATCTGATCTCACCAGGACTTTCCCCAAGGCACTGAGAGAGAGGGCAAGGCAGATGCCACACAGATTACCCATAGCATTTGCCCAGCTGCAAGGGAATGAGGTGCCATGTGGGAAAACAAGGGCAAAGCTGATGAATCCTAAGGGAGCTCGAGCTCATGAGCGAGGCATCAGGTGAGATCATGTCAGTGACACTCTGCTTGGCACCAACAAGGTGGGGTCTGGCCCTGACTCTGACTGTGGCACTGCATGTGGCCTTTCTTAGTCAGTGTTCTGGCTCGAAGTCCTCTGTGAGGAGACTACCTCCAAGCTGATTTTGCTACAGCATTACACAAGGAGAGAATGTGGGAAGTCTGGTCCTTGGGTATGTTAGGGAGAGGTTTTGGAAGGCTGAGGCAGCTGAAAGCAGTGGTCCAGGTCTTCTGAAGCATCTGAGGTTGTCTATAAATGTTATCCTAAGTATCCTCTCTTAAACAGCTTCTCCACTGGTTTCCCATCTCAGATACTTTTCTAGCACATGGGGCTTGCTCCTGAGGTAGGACAGAAAGGGCAGGTGACTTGATGACAATGCTGCATCTGCTGAAAGAGTCTAGACCACTTGCAGCCACCCTGCAATTTGTTTCAGCTAATTTGTCCATGTGTGTTTATGGTAACAAGTCTGTAAAGACTGACTGCATGGACAAGACCTACTGGAAAGGACTGAACCCCTAGGATGTGACTTGCTGGGACTGATGCTCTGTCATCAGCAATAGCGTGAGACCTGGAGAGTGCAGCATCTCAGAAGTGGTCTGTTGCTTTTCATAGATGAATAGGAAAGAGTTCCAAACTCTCTGTCCTTTCGCAGTAATCCATTTAGCATTCATTTACACTGTCATTGTAGATCTACTGTAGTCAGAGGTTGGATTAATGGATTAAATCTGTATAGAAAATGAGCATTTGGTGGAGTCAAGTATTGCATGCAGATCTGCACTTATGCAAACAACAGACATGGGGTCTTGCTTCCTGCTCTGTTCAGACAAAACCAAAGCTGCTTATATGCTTAGACTTTCAAGGCCTTGCCAAAAGCTTGGTTCAAAACCTTTTTCTCTCTGATTTTGCTTGTTGTGAGTGCAGCTCATGCTTTCTTGTTGGCCCTCTGCTTTCTCCATTAGTTCTCGCTCTAACTGATGCGTTCAGGGCAATGTTTCTACTCAGACTCTTTACGAGTCTCTATTTTGGCTGTTCTTGTGTCAGCTAATTAGAACAGGTTCAGCCTTGTGTGAAAAATTTTATAATAGAAACAAAGTGGATTTTGAAACAAGGAAAGCAAGCAGGAAAGTTAGGAAAAGGAAAGTTGTGGTCTGCCACTCACAAACATGCTTATTTGAGCATCACTCACTCTGATGCTTATTTGTCCTGCTTTGAACTGCTTCTGAAGTACTAGTAGAGAAAATTAATTTCTTTTTTCTTTTTTTTTTTTTTCCTTACCAGTCAAAAGTAAGACTGGCTCTTACCACTTCCAGTGCTGTTTATCTCAACCTGTAAAGCTACCTCATATTCTATAAAGACGTTTCTTCATCATTGTTTTGTCTGCTACTCTCCTCTCTGTTAATCAACTGCTCTTTATGTAGCATAGACTGTAATGAAAATACACAACCCAAGCTGCTGCAAGCCACAGATCATGAACCCTTTGGACCACTCATCTTGCACTTGCCAATCAAGAAGCATATTCCTTAAATAATGTGCATTGTGTTCATTCTCCATTCAATTAGAGTAACCAGGTAAGGTAATTGGGAACCTAGCAAATGTGGCAGCTGCAGGCAAGTAATCATAGCTCCAGCACCTGCTCCCATAGCAACCGATGTGTTTACACTCACAAAAGTACACATTTGCTTCCTTCGACACAGTAGAGGAAAAGTTTTAGAGCTACAAGGAAAGAATTTACAAGGATAAATGTTTAAGCAAGTGGTTGGGAGAAACAGGGCTTGCTCTTTGGAGAGAAAATGCAGGGAGTGAAAGTAACAATAATGAGCTCTTATAAGGCAACAATTAAGCACCTTCACCTCCTGAACTCAGAATGCAGTATGGGACTCTCAGAAACAGATCTCATTCCCTTTAAACTGTATTTCTTAAGAGAAAGAGAAGGCAGGAAACATTCCAGCAGTTAGTGCTCCACACTGTTTCTGCAGATGTGACATCAGTGCCACTTCAGGGGCATCATGTTTATAAAATACTTCAATGACTGCTTTTTCAGAAGTTACAAAATATTCCTTCAAAAATACTGTGGAAAAAAATGTCATCTCTGCCAGCTTTGCCTGAGATGTTGTGCACCTGCTGCACCCACTTGTGTGCTGCCAAGTGGCAGAGGGAGAGCTGGGTGGAAGTTGAAGCCCTGAGCTATATGCATACAGGGAAATTAGAAGACCTTTTACCTTTCCTTGCTTTCCCAACAAAGCATCCTCTGGTTCTCCTGCAGTAAATTCAAGGTAGACCATGCATAAGCACTACTTTCACTTTCTTGCCCACATGTACTCTAATTTTAAACAAAAGAGAGGCCTGACTATACTGGGAACTTAAAGTAGAGGCATGTCTGATCATGTGGGTAGATAAAAGCACCTACAAAACAAGGGCAGATGAAATTGTAGCAGAGTTGACGTAAATTTTCAGACGAAAAATGTGGACATAAGAGAGCCTTAAGCTCTAGAAGGATATCGGTCATAATCTTTCAAAAGACAATGTTTTGAATGCAGAATGTAAATAAACATTAAGAAATGCCAGTCTTGTATTTATTGGACTTCTCTTTTCATTCTGTGAGCTGCTTATCCTAATGAACACTTGTTCCTCTGGATTGTGGCTCTTGATTGACTCAGAACAGATTCTACTCAGTAGAGTATCATACCTTAAACAAATAATTTATAGACACTTCCCCATCCACAAGTGTCTGGACTGATAAAATAAGCAGGTAAGATACTTCTGACATTGTGTAATGAGCTGTGAATCCTGAAAGGAGAAACTGTAACAGTACAGCTAAAGTTGAATATACCTGCTCCTTATTACCATGAATTGCTCAAGCTTGGAGAATCACATTTTTGATGTTGGACTTAATTAGGCAGTTCTGAAACAGGACAGGTGACTCATAGCCTGTTTATGGCTACAGGTTACCCCAAAGTTATAAAAGATGCAAACCTGTTAGGATTTCAAAGTTCTGCATCCTCATCTGATAAAGGAGGAAGAAATTATATGTCTTCTCCTTTCTGGCAGCAGAATTATGAGGAAAGATGTTAAAATGTTTTAGACTGTGATTTATTATTTAAGCCCTGTGTTATAGTTTCAAAACCCAGTTGGAATTCCTTCCAAAGAAGCTTGGAGGCAATGCATTAGCATCTCTACAGGTGGTTAACAAAAGGCACAATGGATATGCATATTCTGTTAACGACCCAAGCTAGAGCCTTTGTTCTAATCTCTCCCCAGATCAGAGGGGGAGGGAGGACTGCCTGGGGGGGGAAGGGGTGAGTGTTTTCCAGGGACTTCTGCGCAAGTCATCTAGCGCAGCGTCTCGGTGCGGAGGAGGGAGGACAGGACAGGACACTCACACCAGGTCCAGCATCGCTTTTGGACACCGGGACTGTGCCCCCTTTGTTCCCTTGCCTCGCCAACCATCTTTGGACATCACAGGTTGCTACTACGGAAAAGGGAGGAACCCGCCTGTTTCTTCTGCAGAGGCTGGGTTTCTGCTGCCTTTTGTTCTTTGTCACCGAACTCACAGGAGCTCACCTGGCATCTGCTCCTGCCACTTCCCCCCGTCCCGAGAGAGAGGAGAGACCAGCTGGCCGGACACGACATCGCCACCTGCTGTCCATAAATATAACTGCAACCCTGGAGAACAAGCAGCCAGCGGTTGAGGTGCAACAGCGCCACCTGCTGTCTGTAGATATAATTGCATCTTCTCCCCTTTTGGGCACAGTCAAAAAGACATTTAACTGTTTGCTTTGCTGTTTTGGAGTTGAAAGGGGTTTATTACAAATTGTTGTTGTTTGGTTCTTTCTGATTACAGATATATATAGGTATATGTGTATATCTGTGTATTGTGGTTAAGAACTGTTATCCTTTCATATATATATATATATATTTTTTTTCTAAAATTTAAGGAGAGGGATTATTTCTTGGCCAACCCAGATATCTTAGTTGTCCCCTCAAACTAAGACACCCTGGTATTGCAATGAGTTCCCCTTTATGCATATGGAAATTTACTTATGCTAGTGTATCTGTGCTTGAGCTTTGTCTCTCTCTGTGGAGATTAAATTGCCAGACTGCGTTTTAAACAGTCTGATTTGTTACTTCAGATAAAAAGTTCTATTATGACCAAACAGAGTAAATATTTTAAGTGGATTAAGACATCAGGATTTTGCTTTACAGAGATTACCCCTGGCTCTACCACTGGTGGTTTAGGTGACCCAGTGCATGTTTTTTCTTCTCTGCCTCTTCTGCAGTTTCTCCATGTATGAAATGCTACTGGTTTAGTTAATATTGCTCAGGAATACTACATGCCATGCAAATGGTTTTGACTTTTTTCCCCCAAATCATCCATAATTTTGAGATTATAATGATATTGCCTAAAATAACTTTTAGGTTTAATTTCTGCTATCAAAGGTGCTTGGCTGCCATCCTTTAGAAGAGCTGTGACAGATTTGCCTTAGTGATTGCTTATAAAATGTCAGTTACATAGAAATAGCATTAAATAAAAATGTTAGATGTGCTACTATGTAATAGAGGATAATCCATTTATCAAAAGATTGGTGCAGTTTTTAAAAAACCCATTCACTTTTAGCATATACAGTTATTTCTGCTCACTAGAAATACATTATTTCAGTGTGATCTCAGTGGGAATAGAATCATTGCACAAAGTGCTACTAAAGAGTTTCATGTTATTTAGGTTGACTGAATCCCTTACCTTATTTGGGCAAAGACTTATGATGGGCAGGTAAAAATCTCTTATTATGCCTTAATACATGAAGGACATCAGAGAATAATGAAAAAAGGCCCTAGAAACTACATTATAACAGAATAATTTTCTTCATAAATATGTAAATATTTTGCAAATGGTGTGACTTTACCAGTTTCATTTTGGAACAGAAAAATTAAAAAGCCTTCTTACAACATTTTCTAGATAAAATTTCTGTGTACTTTACATCTAATTTCTATTTCGAAGAAAGGTATTCTGAAACAAAGCAAAACCAATGTCAACAATCAAAAATGTTGCCAGGCAATCTATTTCCTTTTTTTAGAGTTCAGGTTTCAATCAATAAAATGTCACGTTTTAAAGTATTTCCCTTCTACCCAAATGTTATATGGTTTGTTCTTCAATTTCAACCACTTAAGTAGTGTAATACAGGCTACAGAAATAAAGGATGTTGTTGTTGTTATTGTTAGTGTTATGATGATGTATCCATTTGGAGACAATTTTTGTATAAACTACCAAGATCTGAAGTATATTTTTTTGAAGCAATCAGTCCTGTAAGTGAGGAGATGATCTTTGTGTGCCCATATTTGAGGAGTATAGTCCCTGCCAAAGCAGGGGTGCAAGTTACTGCTGAAGCACACTGAGCAACATACACTGAAGCTTCCACAAGATCAAATGAAATATGAAATAGAGCAGTCAAAAAATATAGTTCCTTGTGTGGCCCTTTCATCAGAACATACTTAATTTATTGAACTTTACATTGGATTTTTGTGACTTTTCAGGATCCCCTTTTTCATTGTATGTATCCTTTGGAATCTGTGTCAACATAGTGTGCCACAGTGGGAGAGGAACCCCAGAAAAGAATCAAAAGCATAAACCCATTAATGCTTTCATCTGTATGAGCCAGCCTTCTCTCTTCCAGCCCCAGTTACTCTAATCATATTGAATCAAACATTTGTGTCATTCCAGAGTCATATTAGCAGTATAGACAGCTCAATAACTGATGCGTAACTAATTATGTCATAATTGAATCATACATCACTATCTTGTAGTATCAGTGCTCACTATAATCCGAGTCAACAGAATTCTAATAATTTAAATGACAACAGTACAGATGCTATGAAAGTAGTGCAATTTCACCATAGTGACTCTGCTTAATGTTTGCACAAACCAGTTTTTACTGTAAACTGATCAAGGAAGGGACAGAAGCTCTGCCTCTGGTCAGCATTGGATAAGGGTGCAGAAATCCTCTTCTGAGCCCAATATCCTCAGGAAGGCAGAAGGGTGGGTTAATTTAAGGTAAAGTTAAAGAAAAAACCAACAAACCCCACCAGTATTCTTTCCCCACCCTCCAGAAGCTGCAGCCTGAGCATTTATTTCTGCTTCTCTGAGATTCAAAGGTCTTATCAAGAGCTCAAGAGCTTAGCAATATTACTGTGGGCAGACTAATAGGATCCAGGTTTAATTAAGGACTATATTTAATTTGGTCTGTTTATTACAACTTCAAAAAAAAAAAAAAAACCAGAAAAAGACCCGACAAAAAAACCTAAAGCAGCCATTCATCAAACATGTTCCTATTAAAAGTGGCATTTGCCCTGTGTCTGGAAAAGCAAAGGACTTTGCAATCCTTAACTGTGGCTTTCTGAGTCGCTGCTGGAAATGACCTTTCCAAAGCCTGATTGCATCCTGAAATTTTCTCCCTTTTCTTCCCTTTGAAAGGTGGTTCTGCCTCAGGATAGGTCAGGGTACATCTCCTCTATGGTCCTATGTGGGCCTATTTCATGTCTCCTCTTTTGACCTTTTCCTGTGAGGTTGCTCTGGAACTGTGTACTGTAAGACCTCCATAAGGCTCAGGAGACCCAAAGTCACTGGGGATTTGTTATCGTAGATGTCTCCACAAACAGTCAAAAAATGTTTTCTGCAGAGAAGTCCTATTGATGATCCCATATAGAATATTTATAAGCATATTATTATCCTTTGCAATTCAATTAATATTTGGAACCTGTTTTCGGAGGGAAAGTCTACAGGGTAGAGTCAATGTCACTGTCATTTGTTGATGCACAGGGACCAGCAAGCACAATTGAGGTTCATTGAGCACTCAAGCACTGTGCTCTCTGCTTCATACCACACGATAGAAAGAATAAAAATAGACTGAAGGGGTGTCCAGAACACAGAAAGTGAACAACTCAATTCTCCGGAATAGCTAAAAGTCTCCAGAAAGGTGGCAAGCAATCTGCTTGCCGTAGGTGCTAGGAACAAATTTGATTTCTGAGAACAGTCTAGTAAATGATTTTCAGTCAACTTGGATCAGTGTGGACAGGATTTTTAACATATTTGTTTGAGGGATTGTGAACTATCTACTGAAAAAGAATGTATACAAGGTACAGAGAAGAGAATAGGGTTGATTAAGAATTTAAATAAGAAAGTCTGCTGGAGTTAACTGTACTAATATTAAAACCAGAACCACTCAGGCTTTCAGAAGGCACTGTATTAACACCCAACAAAGGAAAATCAGAGTCCAAAAAAAAAGCAACAGGCAAGAAAAAAAAAGAGTAAAGCAGAAATGTAACAAGAAAACCTGCAGAGATCCCTTGCGTGTGGGAAAGCAGAAAATATTTATTCACTTTTCAAGAGTATGTAAATGCCATCATGCAGTGTTCACTGTGAGGATGATCATCTTTCTTGAAATAACAAGCCCCCTTGTTTTTACAGGATCTTTCTGGGAAACACTGTCTTTAATATTTCTTATATATTTATCTTAAATGCATCCTTTTAGTATCCTCAATGTACAATTTCATTATAAAACATCAATTGACTTTGCTATGTATCTCTTGAAAAAAATCTGCTCATAAAATCTTTATTGTGCAATTGTAATACATTTTAATTTTAAATTCTGTCTAAGCAAGATCATTATTCACCAAGTTTCTGCAACATACTCAAGTCTATATATGACAAACAATATTTCAACTGCTGTTATTGGGATGGGATCAGGTAACATGAGACTATTTCCTAATACACAGTTCATCTGGCACTGTATATTCTTGCTCATATAAACATTCTACATCCAGATTTTATCTAATTTCAACATTTTAATGATGCTTACATTCCTGAATAATCAACATATCCTTTGAGACTCTGAAAGCTGAGTTTAGTGAAATTACATGTTAAAAGGGGTTCACGCCTACAAATCAAAATGTTAAATCATATAAGAGGTAATGTGTACTAGATAATTAAGTTATTTTTCTTCGCCTTAGTAGGCTAAATGTTTTCTGTAAAAATTAGATCTATGATCACACAGTAGCCCTTCAGTGAATGCATTGTCATGAGCCTGAGAACACACGAAGTGTTTGTTTAAATTTTCTATTTACATAAATACATCTTTATAGATTCCAACGTTACTCAATTAGTCAGAGTATTTTTGACTTTGTAACTATTTTTAAAGAACCTAAAAATTATAGCTGGGGAATCTGAACCATAAAAATAAATTAACTAAAAAACTTCAAGAAAAGAGCTAGAGAGCTTTAAACAACTTGAGAACTTTAAAATATTTACAATGCCTGGGAAAATAAATGATCCACTTGTAAGGATGTGTCTCCATGTTCCATTTATTAATGCTGACAAAAAACAGTATTTTTGGTCATTCTGAACTTCTGACAAGTGAGGAAAATTGATTGTGAATTTCTATATACAGTCTTCAGTGTACTGTGGAAGTTCAGCTATGATTCATTTTGCCTTCATATTGGCATGTCATATTGGCAATTAACAGGAAAAAATATTTACTTTAACTTTAAATTACATGGGTGTTTTATAAAGTTAATATTTACGTTATCAGCTGTAAATTATGATAGATGGTTGATTTTCAAACTATTTATTCTTCTTTCCCTTTCAGAGAGCCCTGATGCAGATTAACTCCCATGTTACAGGTAATCAAGTAAATAATGGATTTTTCTGCTTTCAACTGTATAGTTTAAAAAAAAATAAATACTTGGGAATCTTTTTAAATTTTAGTGCTTTGAAGGATCAGAAGGCAAGATAGGCTGTTTCTGTCTAAACTTTCATTTTTTTCTTTCTCTTTTTTTTATTTTTATTTTTATTTTTCATTTTATTGTGACAAAAGTTAGTGTATTGGAAAAACATGAAGGTTTTGTCTTATTGGAATGTATCATCTCAGCTGAGGATAAATTTCAGCAAATGGAGCAATTTCATTTCCTGTCAAACTGTCCTATATGAAGGATTATATACTTTTTTCCCTTCTGTAGAAGCCAATGCATTTTCCATATTTTGACAGTTGTTAGCTAAAAAAAAAAAGTCTTAAGGTTTTTGTTTCTAGAGGTAATGTTAACATTAGTTTATAAGATCTTCTGTTTGCAACCCATCATTTGACAATCCATCAAGATTGCAAAACTGTATAGGCTTACTGCACAGTCTCATGATAAAACCATTGGTAACTTTGGTGCTCTGGCTGAAATCACTTCCTCATTTGCTTGAGAAAGTAAAAATGCTTTGATTTTTGGGGAAAGTGTCTTGACTTCCTTGTGTAGTCATCATCTGTACAAGCATAAAATTGAACTGGTACAGCAGGACCTGCCTGAAGAAATAACAAGAACTGCCCAAAATTCTTCCTGGAGGTCTCCGGGTTATAAAGGTGAGACCTCTGAGGTCTCTCTAGTTATGAAGGTGGTTCAGAGTTCAGCCAATCACCACGTTTTAAGCTGGTTGAACTGCTGCAAACCAGTTCTTTGTCCCTTCTATGTGTATGACTCTTTGGGGGCTCTTAGACCACACAGGGAATGAACAAATTTGGGTGTACTCACAGGCACACCCCTAATACCTTGAGACACCACAATCAAATATCAGAACTACAGCTCACTTCTAACTTGAGTCCCACAGCCCTTGCCACAGAGTCACTGCTGAACTCCTGCTTGGGGGGGCAAAATTATCCAAAGCCTGTAATTTTATTAAAGTGTATAGTAACTCTGTCTGGCATTAGGGGGAGGAAGCACAGATACCTAAGATAACTTAAGTTAACTTAAGTTATAGTGATAATTTACATTGTCAATAGAAGGATTGTACCCTCTCTGAGATCAGGCTGGCTGGGCAAGAAAAGTTCTCCAAACAGGTTAGTTGCTCTTTCAGTCAAGTGCTGCCCACTTGCTTAGTGCCAGTGTTTCAGAGACTGTTCCAGAAAAATGTGAATGACCAAACTAATGTCCTGAAGGCAGAGGTTTGTTTGAACTTTCATCTCTTAATCTATATTATATGCTTGGAATCTCTGCAGTACACATGGGGATGTAACTTAAACTAGAACAAACCAAAACTGCATGGCTTAAGGAAATGGTTGTTTTTTTTTGCTGGAAAGGCAAGGATTGATTGGCTTTTGACACTGATCACCTTCCTTGTGGCTAAAAATAAGCCCTAAAAGGAATGGTACATGGATGTGGGAAATATAGGAGCCTATCTTTTCTTTGCTTCTACTGTAACTATTGAAAATATGAGGAAAATTATTGACCTGCCATCCTGAATTTACTTACGGTTAGAGAGGTAAAAATGAGGAAGAACAGCCTTTTTTCCTCAAGCAATAGCAGAATATTTGTACTCTGTGAGCAAAATAAGAATTGGCAGGAGACCTTTGTGATGATACGAACTGAACACCATAAACTTCGTGTTCCCTAATCAGTTTACTGTCCCTTTTTCTCTCCAGCTCTTCTTTGTAGACTTTGGACTTTCAGGGACAGAAATCAGCCTCAATGTATAAAACCCTTAGTCCCATGAGGCCTGAGCAGCACCATAAGCACAGACAACAAAATAATAGTCTACTGCTTTCTTATGAAGTATACTAAAGAGTGGCCCATCTTTGAACTGTCTCAATAGTTCACCAGTTATTCAAGTGAACAGAATGCAAACACAAAGTGAAGACCTTTAAAAAGAAGGTCAGGAGTTCCCAGATGCCTACAAGGTGTTAGTGAGAAGACAGAGCCAGGTTCTTTGCAGTGCTGCAAAGTGGGAAAACAGAGGAAACAGCCCCAACCTGGTTGCATTGCTATTACAGAGATGGATTTTTGCCTCATATTTGTAAGAAAACTCTATGATATATGCACAATCACAGACAGATTGTGAGAAATGCAAACAAATCTGTCACCAAATTTGCACCTTCCTGGTGGGTTTGTTTAATGCCTTGAGAAATACTTGCTGTTGGAACAAGGTCAAAGCACTGTGTGAGGGTCTTAGTGTGTGATGCCAGTGAAAAGGCTACAAGAGCTCTCATGATTGTCAGAGTGGAAAAGCTGAGTCTGTTCAGGGCTCCTACAACACTTAGAAAGGCTACTGTTGTTCTGCTGTACATCAGAACAGATGTCCCCATAACTGGGGATGAAGATGGGGCACAAAAGGGGCTGTTGGGTATTGATGGAGTATAAAGGCTCTCTCAGACTTGGTTTTCCAGCTCAGAAAGACACTCGTGACTCTAAGTTGCTTATATTAAGCACAGCTACTTTCCTGTTGATCCCTTGTCTTTTATTATCCATTACTTCAGCTCTAATAGTTCTTGCCTGCCTTTTATTTTGACAGACTGCATTACTTGGATACTAATACTGTATTTCTTTTGAATTTAATCTGCCAAAGTGGAGCAAAGCTGTTTTTTTGGGCACAAATTCTTTTTCAAGCCAAGGACATTTAGCCTTTACAACAAGCTGTATAGGTTACAAACATTTTAGAAATTGTAACTTTGTTATAGGGAAGGGACATAAAACAGTCAGGTTTGAAATATTTACAGCTGAGGGGACTACAGAATGGGTAATCAGCTTTCTGCCAGTATTGGATATAAGATCGAATTATAGAGATGTTAATGGGACCTTTTATGGTCCTAGAAAATTTTCTGCCACTTTCTGAGGCAGGACTTTGCTTTCCTTCGTGGAGACTTCTTCCATCTTTGTGTTCTTTCACATTTCCAAAGTGTAAATGACTTATGGATGACCCAACAAATTCTGAGTTAAATTACATTCAGTGCTGCACTGAGTTATATTACTCAATGTTTTCTATATGTCACCTTTGAATTTATAGAAGTTTCATCCATCTATTTGGGGGATGAATCCTTCTGTTCTTAGCATATTTCTTAGAGTATTTCTGCAGAGTTTGATCAAAAAGAAATTTTGTTTACTTTTAAGAATGAAATATAAAAGTAGGGTTTTGGGTTTTTTTCCCCCCCAATTATTTTGAACAGCAGTGGTTCTTCAAGTATTAAGATAAGAAATCTGAAGTGTAACAGTGTCAGGTTTGAGCAGTTTCTGCCATTCTCACTAGGCAAATCCATTCAAAGTTTTTCATAATCACCTGCTGATAATCACCTGTTGATAATCCTTGCAAACTCAGAAAGAGAACACAACAGTATAATATGTATTTCTTCAGGTTGCTTGGTGTTTTAATTCTCACATCTAAATAATGGCAAAACGAATTTTCTTTTTATAGTTGCTTCTTTTCCTTACCATAATAATTTTTACCATAAGGAAGGAGCACTGTAATAAAGCAATGAGAAAATGCATTATTCTTATATTTTGAATGTAACATTTCTGAATATGAGATTTAAATTAAGTCAAAATTTTGCAGAATTTTACACTTATAGTTGGGGTTCAGGTTGAAATGTATTACTCACTCAAATGCTTCTGGAAACAACACATCGATGAGCCATACTATGCCAAACTAGATCTTGAAAACCATACAGATATCAGTTCTCTATGATAAGCAAATGTTACAGTTACTTAAATAATCTATTTTTACAGATAATGAAACACCCAGGTTTCATTAAGTCTTTGAAGTGATCATTTAATATAGAATTGTATAGCATTTCATTATTACAAAAAAGTTCAGACCTTCTGAGCAAGATGTCAAATGTTGTTTGCATTTGTTTTGGTTTTTTAACTAATTAATGAACCAAATTGAATTCTGCGTGGACAAAAAAGTGTTCTTCACCAATGAAACTCATTTAATATCTCTGTCCCTTCTCTGTGTTCCAACTATCTGGCATTGATTTATAAGCAGAGTTTGCAGAGAGCTGTTGCTAGGGGACAGAGCTTTTGTAGGTCCCCATTAAAGCAATATTCCTGAGGAAGAAAAGCAATTTAAATATTTCAAGTGCTGCCTACAAAAAAAATTTAATCAAGCCCCAATAAGTTTTAAAAGGGAACAAGCATAATTTGTATAAGTAACAACCCTGTATGTGAGAGACTAAATAAGGAGCATAGGCTGCGCTGTCTGATCTAAATGCTACTCCTCTGTACCTTGGTAGACAACCCCAGTGATTTTATTTGTTTCACTAAGTTTCTCCTAATTTATGCCTCATAATCAAGATCAGAATACTTGGAATGAATTTTACCTAAAGTATACATTTATCTACTTGTATATAACAGAATAACTTTGATGTTAACCAAACTGCCAATATCCAGGGTAAAAGCCATAGGAGGGAAGAAAACTCTGTCAAGAGCATGTCTTTAGGTTCCCCAAGTAGTCAAATGCTTTCAGAACTGTTGTGCTGAAGGGTAGTCTGTTCTACTGTGAAACACCCTTGTGTTGGGACTGTGTTTTTATAGCGTTTTATGTCTACTGGTTCTTTAGTTCCTCTCCTGTTATTTTTTTTTTTCATTTAAACTGTTCCATGTATATAAATGCATCTGAAAACTTCCTTTTGTATAGCTTACTCGTATATCAATTGAAAAAGAAAATGTGGATAGCTGACTGTGCAAACTCCTCAAATTCTCCTTCCCTCCTTCCCTCCTTCTCCTTTCTTTTGACATACATTTTAATAATGAGACCATTTTCCCAAAACTATTGCTCAGAATTTATGGTTTTTGCCACAATTAGAACTGCATTGAGAACAACCTGTTCTCCTTGGCTAAGTGATCATCAAATTGACGTGAATATGCTCATCCTTTATGGGACAAATGCATATGACCACATAAATCATTCCCTGTTTTCTTAAGTGGCTTGAATGAGTATGTGACCAACATTTGTTATGATTCTTCCTTTCTTATTTTGGTATACAATCAGAGAAGATTAAATTAAACCAGCTCTGGAAATTGTATTTTCAGCTAATGGTTGGACAAAGCAATGCTAGTGACTTGAGGCAGCTCAATGTGGCATTCAAACCCCAGAAGAATAAAAAACCAGTGGCAGAGACTGCAATGAAGCCTGCATTGCATTTATAATACATAACAAAATCTCTCTCAGCAACGGTTTTGTAGAAAGAAAGTGAAATTTGTTGTGGATTATTTGTTGTGTGATACCGCAAGAATAAACAAAGGTAGCAGATGGTTTCAGGATCCTGTTTTCTTAGGCAGCTTTGCTATGCACACGCACAGGCAGTTCCCTCCCCACACAGCCTTAACTGTAAAGCAAACCCAAAAGATTAAAGTGGGAAAGAGATTTCTAATAAAACCTGTGGCAGAAAACCTGCAGTATCAGAAATGGGAAAAATCATGTCAGAGATGGGTTTCTGAAGAAAAAGAAGAAAC
>JAWWEW010000041.1:61089575-61103566 GCA_035583185.1 Anabacerthia variegaticeps | reverse complement strand
CTTCCCCTCCTGTGGTCTCCGTGTGTCTCTCTGGGGCATCTCGGGGGCCCTGAGCGGGGGGGCGAAAGGGGGAGCGAAGGGGGAGCGACTCCCCTCGGCTGTCGTAAAAACCCACAAAGCAGACCTTTAACAGAGCTAAAAATTGGACCTAAACTTCCTAATCCTTAGTTAAACTGTAGAGTGAATGTATACAATTAATTATTGTTAATTTGCTAATTGACTTTTGGCATGCTGTCTGGCTGGACTATACAGACTTGCCCTACTGGTATCTGCTCTGAAGCATAAAATGTGGCTGATGTTCTGTTTTTGGGGAAAGGAGAAAAGGTAATCCTGAAAATGAAACAGAATTTTCAATTCCATCTTTACCTTCTGATGGGTTTTCTTATTTGTCAGAGACTTCTTTTCCTTCAGAATAATTCTGAGTTATTGGTTTAAAATATATATATACCAGAGTCACCTTAAGAACAGCTTTGTGCACTAAACTTACAGAAACTAAAATAAAAGCAAAAATGAAGAAATGTCTTTTGGAAAAGGGTATATAGATATCAGTTAAAGACTTACTGTTACTTTTCAGAACAAGCTGAGTATACCCCTGCATTTCTCTGTTAAGACATGGTGAGCTTGATATTGTACAGTGTGTCAACTGCCACCAGGAACTTTCAATGTCTAATGCAAATTTTTTCATATCACTTTCAGAAAAGGTTTGCTGGAAAAACAATCCAGTACAACCCCATATTGTCAATTTATGTATCAGTTGGTTTAGATCATTATAGTCTTAGCAGAGGGAGGCAGTGGGCTCTTTCTAAGAATTGCACTCTGGGAAAGAGAAGAGTGAGGGTTTCTTCCATTCTCCCACTGCTAAGCAAACACCAAGCTGTTCATCTTGAAACTGTATGAGCACTTACAGATTCTACAGATGCCACTATTGCTGTTTCAAACTGAAACTAAATTGCAAGAATAACAGTCCCTGCCTGACATGTATGGAGCATCCACATTCCTTCTGTTGCCTGAAGATCCTTTTGACCCTTTACAACTGGAGGACATAAATCAGTGTCCCCTGAGGGCAGTGGGAAGATGTCAGTGCTGATTTCTGTGATCAGGTCATTCCAGCCACAGCTAGAATGCCACTGGCATGAGAAAACCTTTATGGAGGTAGGGAAATGGGAGTTGGAAGGGTGAGGAGATAAGAATGAAAATTCAAAAATCACTGTTGAAGTTGTTAGAGACCATATAGCAGGTGCACAGTAGAACAAGTAAAACCTATGCCTTGGGCACCCAATTTCTATTTCCATCACTTCCCCTGGTCTGCCAAGGTGCCCTGCAGCCTGCCTTGCTTCATGAGACTCTCAGAACATGGAGAAGCACAGGCTGTGCAAATAGCTGTTCAAAGTGAAGAGGTTATTCAAAGAGTTATCACCAGTTTCTGCCTGGTCATTAGAAGTGACACTCCTCCTAGCCATGCTCATGAAGCTGTACAAATAATTCCTAGCCAGTTGGGTAGGAAAATGCCTGCTATTTAAACTAATAAATCCAAGTTGGTTCATAAATAAGGATGAATATGATGGAATTACACAAGCATATAAGGATAAAGTAAGAAAACTTAAATACTGTCTGAGTTCCAAGTAGGAAGGGACGAGGCAAGAAATCAAATTTTCAGTGAATACATTAGAAATAAGAAGGAAAATGAGAAAAGAGATTGAACAAAATGTTCTACAGAGAAAACGAATCATTTTCCTTCATCACAGAAAACAGAAATTAATTGTTTACTTTAATCTTCATGGAAAAGGTAGATTGTGCTGGATACTTTAACAAATTAATTTTAACAAGTTCTTTGGAATTCAGGCTGGAATAGAGAAGAGAAGAGTTCAGGGAATATTTATGTAAGATTGGTACATTAAGGTTCTCTGTATTTGATGAAATTCATCCCAACAAATGAGACAAAGTAGTCTCTGAATAATTAGTGATTATCTCTTGGAAGCTGTAGACAGGAGGGATTCTAGAAGGCTAAGAAAAACAAACCTTTCATAATTGTTTTTAAGAGGAGCAAAGGAATTCTAGATGAAGCAGTCTTGTTTCCTGGAAATAGCACAAAACAAATTATTGAAGTAATTTCAAGTACCAAGAAAATGTAAAGGTTGTAACATAGGCCAACAAGGCACTGTCAAGAACAGATCATATCAAATTTTTCTGACTACCTTCTTTGAGAAGGGTGGCAGCTTAGGATAGAAGGGGAAAAACAGGAGATATAGATGTACAGGAACTCTTATAAAGTTCTTTGACATTTTTTCAACATTAGAATCTTGAAAGTTGAGGAAATATGGCATGCATGTATTTGTCTTTGGGTAGCTATGAGAGTAGTGGAAAACTTTATTATCAGTAAATCCAAATCTAACATGGTGGATGTGTTGAGGAAATTTCCTTAAGAACATGCATTTGGTCAAATTCTCCTTGGTATCTTCATGAAAAATGTGCACAACAGAATGAAGATTATACCTTTTAATTTATGGCTTCTACAAGGCTGACGAAAGTTTTAAGTATTTTGGGAAAAATGCTAAAATTTTTACTGGCAGTTTGGAGAGTCACTCAGAAACCCAAAAGGTTGTGTCTAAGTATTTATGAACTAAAACTCTGTACCTAAGAAAAAAGGAAGTGAATTGAAATTTGTAACTGGATATATTTCCTTAAAGAAAGAAAGCTTTACAGTGGAAAAAGACTTAGTAGGAAAGTAGTTTCAATTTTAGATTCATGAAGCTTTTGAGGTGTGGGCTCACATTGTTTTATGAAGGAGAACAACAATCTGTTTTTAATGGTAAACATAGCAACTTTCAGAACTTGCCATTTCCTGTCGTGTAATTGTTTTGTAATCTTTAAAAACTCTTAAACAACTAAAGGATATTATGCTTTTATCTTGATTTTATAAAAGCAAGAATATTTAGGGTACTCCATTAAAGAGCTCTGAAGATAATCCACCTTTGGCTCTTGTTACTATTTTCCACCTTAGATTTTGGGGTGGTAATTTTCTGGCATTTGGAATAACTGGATTAATTTGTAGGAGTGAGAATTCAGGTTCAGAATGACTGGGTGATAGAGAAGAAGGAATATGACAATTTATCCCATATTTGAATTCCAAATCATAAGCTACTGTTTTGTCTGGTCACAAAGAAAAAGCAGGAATGAGCAGAATGTATTAATTCAATTTATATGATTGAATAATCTTTGGCTGTCAATTTATATGCTTTGTAAAAGTCTGAATGAGGATTGTCAAATTGTCCAGTCAGGAAGAAAAAAGTCTTTTCCTTACAATGGGCTAATGATTGTTTGACAAATTAGTTATACAGCAGGGGAATTCTGAAGAGGAAATGGGGTATGGAAGGAAGTCTGCTTACCCCTATTGAAGTTTAATGCTTTGGATTTAATCTAAAGACACAGTATATTGCACACAGAACAAGTTTCTCATTCTACATGTTCTACTTAGCTTGTTGGATGGATTCAAAGGGAGACACTACTAAAATTTTGCCTTAAACTAAGTTGATTAGAGCTTTACTTCTATACCTGACACTTGACTCTATAAATCTTTGCACCTATATTGTTGATTATGATTCCTTTTAAAACCCAGCAGTTTTTATTTGCTGTAACTTTCTTTGTGCTTTGTGTATATTAATTTTAAATTTGTTGGTGAACATCCCACATTTCATCTGTATGCCTCATTTTAAAACTAGTCCAGACTTTCAGTGTCCAGAATCTCGCATGTCTCTCTAAGGCATCCAAAGAGTAAGATGCATCTTCCACATTCTTGGGATAGTTCAGGAGATTGACAATACAAGAGGTAAGGAAGAGCTGTGGTGATCATCATTGACTAGGAAAGCTTGGACTTAAACAGTAGTGTAGAGGAAATGAAAATATCTGGAAAATTATTCATCAAATGAATCAGTTCAAAGCTCCTCTAGCTTTTTTTGCTTCACTGATAGACTTCTGAAGTGCCAATGGTAATGGAAGCTCTTTTCCAATAAGGAATATCACATATTCTGGGGCTCTAAGCTCAGATCAACTCAGTTCACAAAGGTTGTTAAACAATTGTCAGACAAAAAATTCTCCTTTACACTGAATTGAACTGGATTTAAACTAGTGACCTAGAGAGGAAAGTCTTGCTAAGATGCTGTTAATTTTTCTTTCAGTGTGTTTCCTTCCTTGCAATGAGCAAGGAGCTGAAAATGTTTGAAATTGAACATTTAACTCAAATATTCTTAGACACACATTCATTCCCTTGCCTTTAAAATGTACATCCTCTTCTTTTGCTTTGCAGTTTGGACAGAGAACGTAGGAACAAAGTGAACATTAAGTTTTTTTCCAAAACACAATATTTTTTATTCTTAAAAGACAATACAGAGACAGTTCCATTTCCTTTAAAAACAGGCACATCTCCACATGTCTTATTAGTGCCGATAACTTCCAGATGGCACCACTGACTCTTACTGTCTGGATAGCTCTGCCTGGGAATTATTGCACAAGCTGGAGTAAATGTCTGTTAGCACCTGTGTTAAAGCTGAGAAAAGTGCTAGGAGCATCAGGGAAAAGGATCAGTTTTACACTCTACTCTTTGCCTTGAGATTTGTGCTTTAGCAAAGAGCTTCAGATTATACCCAGACACTCTGTGTGGTCAAAACATGAAAACCTTCTTTAGATCAGTTTGGATAACATACATAATGCTGTAGTAAAAATTAAAAACTGCTAAGTGCTACTGTGAGATCTGCAAAAGCAGGATCTTTATTTTAACGTTTTGATTAGACTGTTTCTTCAAATAAAATAACCCTCAAGAAGAGGGTTATTTTTACTGACTGAAAAGTTGAATTTTCTAGACAATGCCATCAGAGGATTCTCTCTAGGCTTCTTCATGACAGGTATTATATTAATATTTGTATTGCCTTTGTCATCACGCAGTCCTTACTGACTATAGCCATATTGTGCATATTATTAGCATTAGAAAAAAGACACATAGATAAATAGAGTGAAATCAGTAAAAAGGATGATTCCCTCTAAACTGATCTGATTTCTTTTTGGTTGGTGAGCAGTCTAGTCAAACAAGGAGAGTGAGGCAAACTGGTAGCATTTGTGGTACAGCATTTCTGTGACATTAGCTGGGCCAACATTTTTGAAATCAGGATGCTTAATCAAATGGTCTGAATTTGTAACATAAACCACCAAGCTTGTAACTGCACTTTAACAGCAATAGTGCTGAATAAGAAAGTCATGATATATTGTCAAAATAATGGACAGGCTGTACAAATAAATTTGTAAAAATTAATATTTTATACCCTTGATTAAAATATTTTCCCTCCATTTAACTGATTAATCTACTCATCAATTTTCTTCCAATGTTATTGTGACCTGATTAATGACAATATTTATGTCTCAAGACCCAACTGTAAACAATCCAAACTCATATTACAATGGGAAAGCTTGTTTTTACCAAAGAGATTTAGATATTAATATCATTTAAGTTGATTAGAGATTTTTTAAAGTGAACTTGACCAGTTAACTTTCTGCATTATTAGGTAATTTAACACATAACTATGGCTTGGGGTGGCAGATTTAGCAGCAAGTCAGTTATTAAAGAATGTAGTGGGCAAGATAATCAGCAAGGTTAGACTGGTACAGTAAAACTTTTGCACTAAAATATAAGCATAATTTCAAGGCAGAAACTAATGTGGGCAGTTGCTGTTTGTAAAAACAACTGTCCTCTTTCTTACCACAGTGCAATCAGAATAAGAAAATTATCAAAAGAACATCAGTCATAAATAAAAATGTGGAGACAATGAAAAGAGTATGTGATTTTACCGGGCAAAGGCTAGAAATACACAGCTGACCAGGAAATGTAGTTTGATAGTTAATTAATTATTCTTATAAAAACAAATGGATAACAAGTATATTTGTACAATATATATGTACCTCAGTGATTTAACGAGGCCAAATAAAGATCTTCTTGGAATTATTTGCTCTTCCCTTATTGATACAGGGAAAAAAGAAAGATATTCCTGATAAAACTCTTTCTTGAAAATTTCCTACAGTACCCTTTTTATTCCCAGACATGCTCTTAGGATCTCACTTCCCTTGCTGCCCTTCCCATTGTACTTCAGCATAAGCAATTCTGGTGGAGCTGTGTTCTTTGAATGACAAGAGAAGCCAGTGTGCTTCACATTTTGATCACTATCGTATGATTTGCAATTGTAAATTTCACATTTTAAAGTAGTTTCTGCAGATTTTGTCGTAGCATTATGTAAAATATTAAAAAGTATTTGCTGAAGCATGTCTATCTGATAAAAAGCTCAGCATTTCACTGACAAGTGCACTTATATTTTTTGGACGTAAAATTATAAAGGTTAAACTTGTAAATATCCACCAGAAGACTTAATTACCAAAAGAAATAGAAAATAAATCTGAAGTTGAAGACTTAGGAAATAAAAAGGAGCTCTGAAGTCTGCAGTAATGGCCATGTAAACGAGCTATCTTTTCCTATGAAATAAGACACTTGTGAAACTCCCCAGACCTGCTCCATAATAAGTAGCCCTCTTTTGGACTACAAGGCACTTGAGAACTAAGAGCCTTGGTAGAAACATCACCAGTACCATCCACAGTTATTTTGGTAGTGCTGGAAAACTGGTGGGTGTGAATCCATATTGACAAGCCTCGTACTCAACACCAACAATAACTTACTAGTTACAGCCTTTACAGCATCCCCAGACTGCTCACATCACCGCTACTATTTACCAACAGCAATGCTATGTGATAAACTCTTGCTTGTAACTTGTTTTTGATTAACTGAAATGGACTTAAAAGGAATTAAATAAGTTATTAATTCGAATAGACTTTGAATAGTGTGCTGCCACTACAGCTAAGTTGAATTGTGTGCAGGTATCCATACATAATAGTATTTTTTCTGTTCAAAACTTGTGCTGCCATAGTTAGTCATGTCTGGGGGGTGTTATACCTGCTTGCACCTCTTCTCTGAGACAGGGATTTGTGCTACACCAAGTGTAGCAGTCAGGGGTGTGACTACTGAGCCTTCTGCACTGAGGAGCTTCTTCACAAGCCTGTGCTAACAACAACTGGCACACAGCAGCTAGAGTGGTGTACTGGCTTGGAGTGATATGTACATGGCAAAAGAAGAAGACTCAGAGGGTTGGAAGAGGCATTCAAAGGGAATTTGTGAATTCAGCTTGTTTCCCCAAATCTGAGGTGTGTCTGATGGGCTAATAATACCCAACCCATCATGCCACACAGGAGGCTCCATTGGAATATGAAGCTGAGTGATATAACCTTCCAAAATGCCAAATGCTTAACATGGGGAGAAAGATACTGCTTTGTTAAAAAATAATTCAGATTGCAGTAGGATGCAGCCAGTCTACTGAGACAAATAATCATGAATTGTTAAATCTGCAATGACTAGTTCATCCAAACAGCGAAAAGTAAATCTCTGTAAGCAAGACCCCTTGAGCTCTATTTTCCTGGTAAGAAATAAAAATTGAATATGTTGAAAGTCTTCTAAAATTTACCATAAAAATTTATCTGCTAGCAAACATTTGGAAAACTCTTAGTATGTGGCATGGTGTGTGATGAGTTTTGTCTGTGCATTTTGTTTTATAAGTTGTTTTGTCAAAAGGTTTTGAAGCAGATTGCTGCTCTGTCAGCTGCAAAAGGCTGCTAGTAGGGATGTCAACTTCTGCCTGTGTATTAAAATTTTTATTCTTTTCTCAGAAGTTTGCTCCATCATTTTTTCTACCAGAATGGATATTTAGCATCTGGCTGTTGTGTGAGTTAATGATACAAAAAATAGCTGGTGACATTTAAGTAGCCATAATATGCACTTATTACCAAGCAGAGAGACAAAAATGTTTATGTTTGTTAATTACACAGAGCTTACTTGTCAAGTTTTAAAAGACTAATCTCCCTCTAGAAAGGTCCTATAATATTTCTTAGTTTATACCCCATTTTGTTTATTGAAGTTGTGATACTGAGTGTCTTGGAGCATTAAGAGCACCATCATACTTATTAAAAATTTTTAGATGTTTTGCAAACTCTCTTGATCTACCATAATGATGCAAACCAGACATCAATGATCATCGCCATCCCTCCAGACCTGGGTCTTTTACAGAATTGCTAAATAAGCCTGATGAGGCCCATGCTTATAGCTGTAAAACCGGTAGATTAACCTTTATGTTGTCTGTTGTGTTATCACCACAATAATATGAGACGTCCACCAGCAAGATTACAAGGCACCCAGTGTGCCACAGCATTGTCAGACCACAGGACAGATAAAATTCCGTGAGTTCCTGTGTACTGCTTAGTTTGGCTTCTTTGGAGCTTCAGTTCTCCAGGGCAAAGCTTTATATTTTTATATATGTGGAGTGTTGTGAGAAGAAGCCTCCACCCTTGTGCTTCTCACACATTCCCCAGTCACAGAAAATTCAATCAAGAATACTTTAATGAGTATATTTATTTGAAAACAGAGAAAAAATGTAATAATTTTCCCTTAAAATGATTGTTACTCAGCTAGTAAAAGCTGACAGGCCATGAGTGTGAGCGTCATGTTATTCTGAAGATGATACCAAGACTTGGAGCTCAAGGCAAGGTCGAAGGAGACCAGTACCGTGATTTTTTAGGGGCAGACTGCCCTCTTCTTAGAATGCAAACTAAAGATTTGCATACCTAAATGTTAATTTTATAGATGAATTCTTTCTAGCAGTGATAAAGCAGGAAGTGATGAGACACAATTTAAAATAATAATGCACTTAAGCAGACAGCTTGACATTGAACAGACTGCAGAAGCACTTGCTTTTTTTGGAGCCTCAAATATCCATTTTTTTTTGTTATTTAATCATATATACTCAAACTCTGAAAAGGAGATTGACTTGTACTATTATCATGCCTTGAAAATACATTTCATTACAAAAGAGATGACTGTCAGAGTATATGGAAATTTTTCTCCTCTACTCATCTTACCATTTGTCCTTCTTCATTCTTATCTTTCTTGTCCATTTTAAAAGTGAAAAGTAACTGAATTATTGCATAATGTTAGACTAAATTCCTCTACATCACTCCTTAAACTTCTGGACTGTATGCATCAATATCTGTCTACTTGCCTTCATCTCCTCCTCTGACAGCAGAAGTTTTCTGTGTTTAATATTCCCAGTTTCTCATTGAACTGTTCCTCTCATTCCCTTCTGGGGCATTCATTTTCCCCACGGCAGACTGGTCTCTAAATTCAGGATAGCTCTTAGAATAGTGCTGCGCTCAGGTTTCTTCCTGTGTAATGCTGTCACTCTCCGTAGCCAGACCTGCCTCTGTGTCTCCATTCTCCCAATCACGTAATGAAATATTTCTTTTCCTTTCTCTGTTACTTCGTGGAAGTTATTTGGGCTGTCTGGAGTTAAAAATTTTAACAGGAAGTGAAGACTGCGCAGGTACAGGAGTTTTGTTTACACCAAAAGTTCATGAACCACAGTCCACTACTTCTTTGGTCAGAAATGAGAGAGGAGGGTGAAACTAGCTATTTTTTTATTCCTTTATTTCCCCTATTTATTTCTTTAATGTTTGCAACTGTCACAAAATCCCACAGAGTTCTACTCTGTGATGCCATGAAAACACTATGAAATTTCTGAATGGATCAGGTGCAGCATTCTGCATTTATCACATTACAAAGAAATGCCAGACAGTTGAATGTGAAACATGACATGAGTCAGCCAAAAGGATGGACATTGTTTTGTCCTCTGGAAATCTTCCATTAAGGTCATTTTTCTTTGGCTAGTCTCACTCGAGGGAATATTAAAAACATACTTTGTGCCTTCAAAGACTGATTGCTATGTATGTAGATGACATATATATTTGTGAAAAATCTAGAGTCACCTTTCTCATAACATTTATGGTTCTGCTAAAGTTAATTTCAAGAGATATGATGAATGATAAAAAACTGCAAATCATGTGTTGGTAAAGGTCACATCCTGCTTGACCTATGTTTGCTAAAAATCTAATTCAAATGAACAGTTCAAATTTAGTTTATCTATTTATAAAATAAATTAGAGGCTAGATGATGAGTGTAAGGTAAATAAGGCTTAAAGGTTTAGCAGATTTATCAATTCTAAATCTTCACAAGGGGAGTTTTTGTAGGTTATTAAAATGACATTTAATTAAATACCTGTCACTAATGGGTCCTTCACAGCTGGCTTCTGATGTGTATTGTATGCATAAAGAAGACTGTTTTGGTTTGGTTTTTTATTGTTGCTGGTTTTGGGGTTTTTTTGGTTTGTTTTTTTTTTTTGTTGGGAAATCCACCCATTACAGGAAACAACATTAAGTGTTCAAACTTGCTATTTCCCCTAATACCTGCAAAACAACCGTTTCTTTTCTCTGAGTATTATCTTTTTTCCTATTTCTCTATTAAAGATGCATTTAAAAAATAAATGCAGTCCTAACAAGACGAAGACAACTTCATTCACTACTGCAAGTGTCAGATTTTGTTTGCAACAGTAGAAAAATTGTCTTCATATTTCAAAGAACAGCAAGTCACCTACTACGTTAGCTGAATCATTAAGGATTAGGGGGGCTCAACATTTTACCTGTTTTTTTTGTTTTGTCTTGAATGTGGGTGTTTTAGTCATTTGCATGTTTGCCAGCTTTGCCTAGATCTTCCATAATAAAAAGATGTAGGAAAAGCAATTCCTGTAGACACTTTCTCTAGAACTATAGCATCAACTTTCCTGTGCTTCATCACACTTCTGTCAAAAGATTTTTAAATTTTTTCAGGTTTTTCAAAAACTGGTTATGTTTGTTGCATTTTATTGAACATTTAGTACAGAAAACTAAAAAAGTACCAAGAGATGGGCAACGTTAACTAGCATAGTGTTGTTAACATTCTATAAACAGTATAGGCTATTTTATATTAGTTTTTAGTAATATATTTGGCTAGAATATTCACTTCATGATAGAATTTTTAGTATTTACCAGAATACTTCTCAAATTTACCACTTGTTTTGGGGAAAAAAACACCCCACAGAGCCCCAAAAAAACAAAAAACCAACCCAACAAAAACTTTAAGAAATTCTTGTGGTTTAGTTATATCTAGGAACTTTGTCATGATTAGTCCTTCCTAGGAATCTCTGTTCATCATTAGACAGTATCTATTGCCTTTGAGGTATTTTTAATAACCCAAACAATTTTACTTATTGGAATGACATTAGATCAGGATACTTCTTAACACAAAAGATGTGTTCTTCAGTATCTGCACTCTTTCACAATTTTTCAAGGAGTTTTACAAAATACCTTCAATAAAAATTCTCAACCAATAATCAGCTGAGACATGCCAATCCAGCAAATGGCTCTGGGGAAGATATGAGACATAAAAGAGAAAGCTGGAGTGACAGTGACATCATTTCCAGGTATTTCCAAAGCAGTAGCATCTCAATACTCTATTTTAAGCAGAACTTAATATACTGAAAACACACGTGATTGGTTGGTTACCTTTTTCAAGGGCATTAGTGGGTTTAACCATCTGTGACCTGTTGAGGGTGAGAAATCCATAACATCATCTTGAGTTACCAGAAAATGATATGGTATAAACTTATCCCTAAATTTGTTGTGTGGTGTATACAAGATGGGCTTCAAGTGGGTTGTGGAACTGCACTGAGGCTGCTTTGAGGCACAGTCTGTTAGAAAGGATGAGTTGTTTGGGAAAGCTACATATCACCCAGTATTTGAAACCTGTCTGATTCTTCTCCATCAATTTTACAAGCTCAACTACTAAAACAACAGCAAGATTTCACTTGAATCAATACAGACATCCCTGCATCCAGATAATATAATCCATATATTTGATTGGTTTAACTTCAAAATAAGTATCTTTCTAGCAGCTAAACACGTGTTGGCACACAGCCTTGTTACACGTCCCTCATGGCTTGGAAGGTATTAGCAATATGCAAAGCCTTTTCTATTGCTTTTCCTTATTTCAGATCAGGCTACAGTACCAAGGGGTGAGAAACTGATTTGCCTGCTCCATTTCTAGTAGTGCATTTATCACTAAATCTAACCATTAAAATATAGCTTGTATTTTGAAGTATTTTGAAGAACAAAGCATTATAAAAGGAGCAATTTCTACCAAGAAACTTTTCTGACTATGTACAAGGCAAATTCTGGTGCGGAGATGCAAATTTTATATCCTTTTGCTAACAGCTTTTAAATAACTACAAAGTCTTCCTTTCAGAATTTTTACTAGTGGAGTGCATTTGGATTTTTAAGCCCACTTATTTTGTTTTATTCATCAGTCAGGCTGATCCAGTGGCTCAGCAACATGCTACAATTCTCCCAGTTGATGGTTGTTTATACCAGTACTTGGAAAAGGAAAGAGCAAAAATAACTAACTTAGTTTGCTAGTACTGGTTTTATTCATCCCAGTTTCTTAATTTGGTTGTTTATGTATCTTTGTCATTGATAGTAAGACTTAATTTGCTTGAGCAACCTGGTCAAATGAAAGTTGTCCCTGTCCTTAGCACAGTTGGTTAGACTGGATGACCTTTAAAGGTCCCTTCCCACACAAAGAATTCTATGATTCTGTGATAAGAGAATCACAGCTGGGGGGCTTCTACTACTTTGCTTAGTTAAAAAGAAACTAAGTTTCTGGAGTTTCAAAAGGATTACAGGGGTTAAACAGGGAAGTTGAAAGGAAAAAAACTCAGAAGCATTAAATTTAAAAGGTAATGTATCTTAATGTAATATAAAAATCACTCAGAGGATGAGATATTTGCTATAACAACAATGTTCTGTTTAAAAAGAAAGGGCTTTTTTTTTGGTGGGAATTTATGCAACAGTATATTTTATTTTTGCAATAGCTCTGGATGGCTTACTTTTCCTAAACATTAAGAACAAGATGGTAAGAGAAAGTGCTGTTTCTGGCATTTATAATCTAAATAGATGTGTGAATGAGGCAATGAAAAGACTTATCTTTCTTTAGGAAGTGGGACAAACTGAAAGACTGACTAGCTCACAATTAATAGACAGTCTGTGGCAAGCTTTAGCACAGATTGTTTTTCCTCTCCAAGTATCAAGTGAGTGAGTTTGTAAGGAAACTTCAGGCAAACACGGCTGGTCTATGTGTGGGAACAACTTGGTGTGGAAAAGGAGAATTCATTAGCCATAATAAAACATTGGATAGAAAATAAGCCTAGATTTTCTTTTCAGAGTGTCCTGGGTCTATCCAGAACAGGGTTAACTAATGCAGCTGCCAGGAGAGGCATGGCCAGGATGGTGGGGCTATTTGAGAACACCCCATGCCACGCACAGTGGGGCACTCAGGGGGGGATCATGTTCTTTCTGGTTTGCTGGGGTGAGCAGTTGGGCAGCGCTGGATTCCATGTGGTGAGCAACTGTGTGAGAATCATTCACCTTTCTTGTACACCTTGTTAATATTGTTGTTACTGTTCATTATTTCTTATTTCATTGCTGTTCCTAGTAATTTGTTCTTAAATGAACCTGTGATCTTCAGCTTTTTGTGCCTCCAATTCTCCTCTCCGACCTCCTGCAGGGTGGGTTTGAGGGGATGTGAGTGAGTGGTGGTGTTGTCTGAGGTGTTTCAGTGGAAACACTAAATTGGGGAATATCATTCTTAAACCATGACACAGAGCAACCCCAATATGAACCCTTGATGAAAAGCACAGCTTAAGCATGGTGTGCATTCACAGAGGAACATTCAGAGCTGGTTCAGGATGGTCCCAGATGGGAAGAAATATCGAATATATGTGCTTTTGAGTGCAGATAGTCCAAAAGCAATGATAAATGAGAATATATTTATTGGGATGAAAGGGCTTAAATTAAGAGGTCCTAATTGTAGTGTTTTGACTCTCCAGTGGCAACAGGGAAAGAAAGAGAGAAAGAGAAAAAGAAAGAAAGAAAGAAAGAAAGAAAGAAAGAAAGAAAGAAAGAAAGAAAGAAAGAAAGAAAGAAAGAAA
>JAWWEW010000041.1:61074334-61087054 GCA_035583185.1 Anabacerthia variegaticeps | reverse complement strand
AAAGAAAGAAAGAAAGAAAGAAAGAAAGAAAGAAAGAAAGAAAGAAAGAAAGAAAGAAAGAAAGAAAGAAAGAAGAATGAAATCTGGAGCAGATATGAGCT
This sequence comes from Anabacerthia variegaticeps, assembly GCA_035583185.1. Lineage (NCBI taxonomy): Eukaryota > Metazoa > Chordata > Aves > Passeriformes > Furnariidae > Anabacerthia > Anabacerthia variegaticeps. The sequence goes on along the minus strand of JAWWEW010000041.1, from coordinate 61,086,953 downwards.
AGTTATAAATTGTATTCCAAAGGGAAGATAGAACAGCATGAAAACAACCTGGATTTTAGAATACGAGGAAATAAAATTGTGGAAGATCTATCTTAAATGAGATGTCAAGGAAAGAATAAGTGAGAGAACAAAAGGAAGAAATATAGAAAACTGTCTGCAGAAAAGGTCATGAAGGTGATTGTGGTGGACACCTTGAGGCTTTTTATAAATGTGGTGTGACAAGAAGACAAGGTCTGTTTATGCAGAAGCACATCATGTAGGAGAAAACATATTGCCTTTCTCTGCAAGTTTGTTGAGAATTCAAACTGAAATAGCATTATTCTGAGTACTTCAAATAATAAAGAGGTGTGCAGTCTGAGAAAAAGAACAAAAGCTATTAACGTGATTGCAGTATGAATTGCAGTATACAATTGAAACCTTGCTTGGTTAAGTGACTATCAGGCTGCTTAATACACTATAGTTGTTCAAAGATATTGTAAGGGCCAGAACCATAAAGAAACAGGAGGAATTGGAAGGAACAGTACCAGTGATGTAAAAGAAAGTAAAGGGAAAATTATAGGCTGTCTTTATACTGAGTTTCCAACTAGAAGATATTAGGCTAAGCAATGGTTTCTCAGAGCAGAGGAAAATAAAAAAAATGAAAATAGACTTAAGACATTCTTGTTTTACAGAAAGGAACTCAGTCTTTATGTCTGTCCCCTCTTCTTAATTTTATGTTCAAAGTTTCAGAAAAGGTAAATTCTAATAAATACCAGCCTACAGTATATCTTAATATATTCTTCTTCTTTCCCTCACACAGTCTTCACAATACAGACTGATCTGTATTTTCAGAGAGATTATTGGTATTTCAGTGCTTTCCCAAGAATGTACATCATGATCTGTTTTTTTGCATACATTAGCATACATATGTACTTCACACATAACATTCTGCTTCTGCATATTTTCTCTTGTCCTGCAACATGTTCAAAACCAATTCAAGTGTTTTTAGTTTGTTCAAAGCACTCCTGTACCTACAAGTACATGTTTGGCAATAGCTGTTTTTTAGCAAGGCATCTTTCTGCAATTTCAGTGAGTCAGCTGTACTGTGGTTTTGCATATCTTCAGTTGGTGGTGAGTTTTGTGACTATTCTTCTAGTCCCTGATTGTGCAATCCCAGAAAACTTTCTCCAGTTTACTAAGGCACCTGGTGATGCAGTTAGGCTTTACTCAAGAAAGATGAAGATTTTAAAATCTCCTCTAGAGTTACCATTGCAAACAGAAGTGCCAATTGTCTGAATGAAGATATGTTTCATTGCAATCTTTCTGTGTCTGCCCTACTTTTAGAATCCATGAACTCCTACAGTGTTTTACTCCAGACTCAATCTACCCTTTACTTTCTCCATACTGGTCCTGTTTCTGCTTTGTTGGCTGCATTCTGGGAGTGGCTGAAAACCAGACTAGATTAACTCACCTACAAGACTGATTCTGGGGATGAAAAAAGCAGTCTAAATTTTTATCAGATTAATGATTTTTTTATACAATAATTTAATTTTTGACTCAAAAAGTAAAACATAAGCTGCCCACTCAGATAAACTAATCATGCCAGGTAGAATGGCCAGTTATTTATGAAGGTCATTAGCAGCACAGTTGCGAGTTCAGTAAGTAATTTTGTTGGCTTTGTGATCACTGCAGATGTTTCCAAAGCCAGCTGTAGGGTGCTGAGATTTGTGACAGAGATCTTGTTAGCACTAACATTTGCTGATAATTTACTACTGAAACAAATTAAGAAAGGATGTCACAGTAGTTCAAGATGTCATGGATTGCTGACACACCTACAAACTCAGAATCATAGCAGATGTGTTATGCAATGGTTCTTGTTAAGAGTCCGTACACTCTGCTAAACATCTGTCATAACAAAATCTGCCAACAGATAAAATTAAGCTATTGCTTCTTCAGGCATGGAAAGCACATGAAGTTGATCTTAGTATGAGTGTACAGAATAGCACACTTTAAATGGTTGAGGCTGTGAATTGTGAAATTTTACAAATGAAGAAACGGTTTCACTTTGTAAGTTATAACCATATGTTGCCCTTTTGTAGAATGAGGAAACACTGCCCTGTGATGCACTAAGTATTTAATCATTGCTTTCAATTGATCTTCCTAACATTGCTCTAATGCCTTGAATCTCAGATCTTCCTTTTGCATGCTCTGCATGCCAAGACACTGGTGATTTATACAAAAAACACAGCTCATTTTGATATGAAGTCAATGGAAGATCACTCCCTGTCCTACTATGGCAGTACAAAACATTAGATTTAATTCCTTATTATAAACTGTTGCTAGACAAATCCAGTGCTGTTTGTAATGCAAGACGCAGCTATAACACAGTTTGGGCTAGAGATATGATCATTGATCTTTCAGAAGATTTGTTGTCTGCCCTTGTTTTAACTTTATGTGTACTCTGTTGTGCTAGACTGAGAAATTCAATGCCAACTAAGATATTTCTTTGCTGTTGTTACCTGTGGAATGAAAACAACAGGACTTACAGGAAAAGTTTGGATGTCTGCTCTGCAATAAGCGACTATTCCAGTTTGCCACAGGATCGATTGGCAGGGCAAGAAAACGAGGAAACAAGAAGATATCCTCTTCATTATTTAGAGCACTGAAGGGTGAGAGCATTGAAGGGAGAGAGCACAGATCCCTGCATGGGAGAAAAGGTCTAAAAAGCAGTCTGACTAGCTCATAATTTTAAATTCACTCTGTGCAGCATGAAGGCATCAACCAGAGAGTCTACATGGCAGTTCTCTTGTGTACCCTATTCGTTGACCATAAAGGTTATCTCTGATTATATTAATGAAATATTATGGGCCAGGTGGTAAGATTTCTGGAGTGAATTCCTGCCTTCCCAAAGACAAAGAGGGCAATGTTGCAGTGACTATAAGCATGTGAATTCCACAGGTCAAACATATGCAGGGAGTAATAGTAAATAAGCCTCTTTTTTTTTTTTTTAGTAATACTTTCTGAGTTATATTCAGACCATATAAGTAATTGATTTTTATACAACAACTAAGGTTTGCAAAACCCAGTAGCAAAAGAATTTTGAATTGGAAACATTTCCCCATATCATTTTAGCACTAACAAGAAAGTAGCAAGACCCCATTAATATACATTGTTACAGAGAAATTACAAATAGGTTACGTGTGAGGGTGAATTTCAATCAACAGTTTCATCAATGTGATGGTTATTCTATTAACAGTCTCATTTTCATCTCACTAGTTTTCCAAGTGAAAGAATTTACTGACCCTGCATGTACTTGGTTGTAATGAGGCTTCATTTATATTTTCACCACCAAAATACCAGCATGATTAAATTTTAAAATAGAAGGAGAACCAGGTCATTTCTATCAGTAAAGAAAACCTCTAAAAAGAAACCATTTTGCCCTTCCCCTTCCCCTTCCCCTTTTACATTATTCACATTAGATGAGATAAATACACATTAGTCTATGCAACTGAAATTAGTTTACGAAACTGAAAATGTAGTAATCTCTCTAAACCTGCAATGCAATGCTGTCCAAAGCAAGGAATTAAATACTGAAGCACTATGACAGCATTTTAGAGGACAAGAATCACCTATTTATCTGTATAACATCCAGTCTGGCCAGTTCTAGTGTTTCTGTCTCACTTTTCCTAGGCAGCTGAACAAATTTGCATCAGTGAAGAGTAAACTGCAAAGTTTTAATGAAAAGAGGTTTGTTTTGTTTTATGGGAGAAGGCTCACTAACAGCAAAGATGTCTAAAGGGCAGAACTGGGCTTGACATATGTGACTATTATATATGTTTGTACATTTGAAAATGCTGCTTGATCACGTTTAATTTGTGCTATGTTCCTGTGCAGCCTTCAACACTAAAAACCTCTATGCGTGTGCATACATATATTATAAGAAGACAACCCTGCACATGACTGACAATATTAATCTGCTTAGGAAAGGTGGAAGTCTGGCACAAAGGGGTTGAATTTCTACAAGTTAGGTCTATCACCAGATTATATGAACTCACAGATAGAAAAAATGGTACTCTACCTGTTGAAAGTCCCAGTGCACTGAGTGTATACTGGGCTCACAGATATGTCTTTTGGATTAACCATGGTCCCTTGAAGTTAGATTCTCATTAGGTTTATAACCTATTTACAAAAGGATGACATTTTTTTTGCAATTCTTGGAGGAACTCAGAGCAATTGAACACTGGCCAGAAAATACATAGACAAAGGAGAAGTAGGATGAGTGAGAGAAGGTTTGTTCCTGGAGGTTTTCCAAAATAAAACACATCCCTTGAAGTTTGCTTCAAAAAACCTACTACCTGGCAGTACTTTGTTGGGAGGTTGCATTTTCAGCACATTTATTTGGTTATTTTCTTCTTTGCTGCATGAAACATAGCTAAACTCTGTGGCTGATTCCAAAACAAACAACTACATTTTCTCTCTCTATATATGGTATGATAAAATATAGAAATGCAGATATACACATGCTTACAAATAGTAACATAATACTTAAATACAGTAACATGAATTTAATTTGTACCAGCTGGACAATCAGATGGTAAAACATAATGCTCACTATCCTCCCCTTAAGCATCTTGTGTTTGTGATCTGGCCACATTAATTACATTTTTATAGGATATATTTATTAAGCAATCTAAGCCAAATCTTTGTTTTACTGTGTAATTATGCATCCATTCATGAGATTTTGTCCATTTGTTTGTTTCTTTTGAGAAGGCTGTTATGTTAACACTTAAAAGTGGTGGTGGACAGTGATATGGGGATGATTCATGTGAAATTGTCAACAATGGTATGCCTTAGAATTCTAGGCCTTTCCTCTAATTTTATTCTATTTCCTAGTGGATCAAAATTGCTATCACTTTGCCAAACAGTTTACTGCCCAGTCTTTTTTGTCAGAGAAGAATTTGATTTTAAAATCTTCCCTTTGCAAATAATATGATTATTCAAGGTGTTAGTAAGTTTCTTCAGTCTCCTTGGGCAAAAAGAAAAAGATGGAAAAAGTTATATTTTTTCTGTAGCAAAACTGTTGACACACAGCTACTGTCTAAGCAAAGCATGTTGTGAAGTTGTGCATCTTGTCATAATAAATCACCCCCTACATAGCTATAGCTTTTTTGTTTGGCTGGACTGAGGTCAAAGCACATGGCTAAGTGGAGGGGGCATGCCGAGCAGTAAAAATAGCTGCAAAACACATCAACAGGGTTGAGGTGGTCTTGGAGGGGAAAACTCACTCTGGAGAGCTGAGAACGTTTCCTTCTTGAGAGATCTTGCCATTGCTTCCACCCCTCCCTGGGCCAGCAGAGACCTGTGACAGTTGTGTGTGTGTGTGTTGTGCTTGTAACATGGGGGGAGCACAGACCTCTGAAGTGGAGGGTTCTTGAGAAAAAACTGCCCTTCTTTTTCTGAAGTGGGTTATTATGGTCATATACTTAGGTTGGTGCTGCTCTGTGTGAAAGAATTGATAGGACAGAATTTAAGATGCACCTTTGCCTTGTGTGCCTTGATAGAGGCACAGAGTCAAATAGGCTGCCACCCATTTTTGGCCTACCATGTGTCCCAGTATGGAGCCCTTTCAATCCCACTGTTTTTTTGGAACGAAAACTTTCCATGAGTCCTCAGGGCTCACCTTGCCTCGCTTTATCAGGTTAGACTGAGCCAGTGAGCCCAGGCAGGGCCACTGAAGGCAGCAATAGACTCCAGGGTCCCCATCTGCCTGGGAGACATGAAAAACTCAGGCTACATGACCTACTGCCTGCACCAATTCTTCTTTAGGTACATCCAGCAGTGAGCCAGGGGGTGAGAGGACAGTCCTGTGTGCAGGCAATCTGTGGAGCAGGTGCTGCATTCCATGCAAGGGGATGATGACCATGAGGTGTATGTGGTCATCTTGCCTACCTGCCTGCCCAGGATGATGGCCATGGAGAGGCTTCACAGCTGCCCTCTGTGCAGGTGGCTCACCATCAACCCACCCTCAGTTGGCAGGTGGGAGCCCACAGGGAATGAAAGCTCCCAGAGAGGGTAGCAGATGCAGGGCCCTCCAATGCCACATTCCAGCTGGCTCCTGCTCCCAGTGATTCTTGGGACCAATCCTACTAAGGGTGAGTGAGCGCACAGCTGGCTTTGATGGTCCTCCAGACCCACACTACAGCAAGGTGTAGCTGCTGCCCCTCTACCATTCACAATAAACATCTTGGTGAATCGAAACAAATGGATGACTGTGGCCACTTCCTTTCCCCCAGTCCAAAAATCCAGACTTCTTGATACATTGAGCAAAATGGTATATATTACTATTAATAAATTCAGATAGTTATCCTATAAAGTGAAAGTGGAAGCAATATACTCCTAAATAAACTGTTTAATAAACTATATAACACCATATTCAATAGTAACATGATTAAGAACAGAGAAAATATGTTTATTCATACCTTGAATTATACATGTCAAAAATCAAAAACTAGTCAAAATGTTCTTTTGCAGTATTTAGGTCATGTTGTTCTTTTTTAGACCTGAAAAAGAGCGTCAAGGAAAACCACATTACCATAAAAACAGGGTGGAAAAAAAGTGTCAGGAAATACACTTTATATTGGGCTGAGCTTGAAACCTAGAACACATGCATATGACATCTAATCTGCATTGAACAATTAGATTTACAGTATGATTCAGATACCACATGATATTTCATTGCTAATAGAACACAGTCAACCAAGAAATCAGAAAATGGCTTTTGTTTTTTATGTCTCCCAGTAATAATAACATTAAGCACTCTGTTTGTTAAGTGTAATTAGTACAGAGTGGAGTTTTATACAATAGTAAATGGTAATATAATTACACTTGCAAGCTGCCTCCTAAAACATAATTAAGTCAAATTTCCTATGCAGTAAAGTTTGTATTGTGGTTGATACATATTCATAAGCAGACACACTTGATGTTATCTCTTAGCTAAAAAGTAACTATGCACATCGTTCAGAATTACTTTTATTTGCCATGAAGCCAAATTGGATATTTGCAGCCTTTTATTCCCAGCTATATATAACTGTAGCCCTTTTAATTCTATGATTGAAAATAGACATATTTCCATTTTCAAGTGATTCAAGGAATTATAAATAGCCAAGCTTAAAAAAATATTTTATGAATAACATTACAATCAGAGATACATTAAAAGAGAATGGTTAAACACTTGGAAGATCCATTGCATACTAAACTCAACAGATAAACTGTGTTAGGGTTAAGGAATCTGTGGAGTAGCTACTTAGAAGCTGGGATTGTATTAGGGCCAGTATCATATATGCTTGCCCTGATACCCAGATACTGGTTAAAGTATGTTTTTCCCACTGGTTTCATCCCTGCTGTCTACTACTAAAAAAACCCCAACCAACCCGCCTCCAAAAAAAACCCCAAAAAACCAATCAACCAACCAAAAAACAGACACACACACAAAAACACAAAACAAAACAAAACAAAACAACAACAAAAAAATAACAAAAAAAGAGCTCTCGTTCTGCTTCATTTTCTTCTCCAAAAATAAAATAATATGGAGTAAGAAAAGAGAGGTCAGTTAAGAAATAGCTAATGAAAAAAGGGAGAAGTGTAAGGGGCTAATTAATAATAAGAACAACAACAGAAATAATAATGAAACATGGACTGAGAACTGGAGTGGCACAATAAGAATAGCCTACCTCACAGTACCCACTGCTCCCTTCAAGGCATCCAAGCAGCCTGTGGATGTTCCCTGCTGTGCCCTGCCTGGCACCATGACAGATGAAGAAAAAGAAATATGATCCATGGCTGCAAGGACTGATGGTATTAAAGACTTACCTTGGGCAGGCAAAGAGGAGCTTGACAAAAGAAAGGTGCCTTGATCCAGTGAGACCTTGGATGGGAAAGCTGTAAGTGAAAATATAAAGATGAGAAGAGTACAGCCAGAACCTGAGGAAGAGGATCTGGAGTGACTTAAGGTACACTCAGTGTCTGAGAGTGCAAAAGTCTTCTCACCACAGAAAAAGAAGTGTCCAGCCCTGTGAGGCATGCTATGCAAATACACAGGCCACTGCCCTGTGTGTGCCTTAAGAGTCAGGCTACTGGGCTCAGTGGCTCCTTGGTTTGAAATAGTGTGTCTATGCCTGTAGGTGGGAAATCTTTGGCCTTGGAATGGGTAGAGATGTAAGGGCACATATGGGACGGTAAGTACAGGCTTTTCTGCTGGGGCAGATGTTTTCAAAACATTACACAAACATTAATGTGGGCTGGTTCAAAGAGTGGTGGTGAAAATACGCAGAAGTTATGCCCTATTGTGTAATTAAGACAGCACGGATCCCAGTCACAAGTGGAGATGCTGGGCATTATGTGGAAAAATAAGTTAGGTACAGTCTGATTTTGAGAAAAGCAAGTACTCCTAAAAGCACGTTCTACAGCATTTTTTGGGAGATACTGAACTATGCTCAGCAGTCATAGGATCAGCTGGAGACAGACACCAAAATCCATGAAGGCAGCAAGTGAGCTTTCTGTGCAGCTTGGCCATTGATTTCCTTGGGACTAGACACAAAACCCCAGACAAAACTGTCATGCTGCCTGTTTCCCCTGCCTCATTCAAACGGATCCAGTGTTGCATCCTTCACCTGAAACAGGTCTTGAAGTTTTCCGACAGCAAGATGGGCAAATGGGGAGAATAGGGAAGATGTCAAAGTTGAGGGTGATTAAGGAATGTTTAAAGGATTATTTAAGGAACATGTTTTTAGCTGGAGTTGACCAATATTTCTGAAAAAGGCAGAGGCAGCTGAATGATGGGCTCAAGCACTTATAGGCACAGGTAGCTACAGGCACAGATAGGTGCCTACAATATTACATGAAACAAAAAAAGGAAAAGATTTACTTGTCATAAATTAGAATCAACAGGCAAGCCAAACAATATCAGTCCAAATACCACTAGGAATAAGCTAGAAGCTAAAGCAGGCTATCCACTTCAAATATTAATAGAAATGTTATGTCTTGCCTTTACCTTCGGGCAGAAGAGAAAGCATAAATACAAACTCTTGATAACCTGTGACAGTCTGATGCTATCAAAGCCAAGTAACACACAGAGCAGTTGTACTGCAGGCAGAGCATTTAGGGCTGTTGAAACACGTGTTCAAACCACAGGCTGTTACATGCCGAAGGTTTCTTCTGATTGTGGGTCAGAAAGCTGTTTTCATCAGTCTATAAGTCTGCATCTTAACAGCAGTATTTTACAACAGTTTATGCCACACTTTAAATTTTATTATCAGAATTTGCAGGGGAATCAGAAGGGAGAGATTTGTATTTTTAGTGCTATACTGTCCATTCTGCTGTTTAAATTGCTATTTTATTTTGAAAGCACTATCTGTACAACATGGTCTGCGGATGCTTAGGAATTATGGCTAGGGGAAAAAAATGGTAGTTTTAAACTGAAAGAGAGTAGATTTAGATCAGATAAAAGGGAGAAATTCTTTACTAGGAGTGCGGTGAAATACTGGAAGAGGTTGATCTGAAGAGTTGTCGGATGTCCCATACCTGGAAGTGTTCAAGGTCAGGGTGGATGTGACTTTGAGCAACCTGGACTAGTGGAAGATGTGTCTGCCCATGTCAGGGGGTTGGACTAGATAATCTTCAAAATTTCTTCCACCTTCCAAATTCATTTCCCAACCATTCTGTCATCTATGAAAGTATGATTCTAAAACATTTCCTTGCAGGGAAAGATGTGTGGGTTTGGAGGAAAACCCATCAGATGGCAGTAAACTGGCAAGCATTTCCAGTCGTGTTCTTCACTTTTTGGCAAAGAAAATATGGGTACCTCCAATATGTCAACTCTGTTTTGTAAGTTTGCATGCAATACCTTTTCTAAACATTTTTAGTAATAAAAACATAGTACTTTGGTGACATATTTGAACCCAGTCCTCACCTTTCTGTCCTTAGTTACTGCTTTGCCCCAGGAGGTCAAATATTTTGTTGCTAGCAAATCACTATGCAACCAAAATTTCCCAAATAAAAATTTTCCTGTGAAAATAAAACCCGCCTATTAAAAGAGACCTTTACTTTTTACAATTTTCTTCTTCAGTACTTGGTCTTTCAGCAATTGCCTGTCTGTCCTAGACTGCTTCCCATGAATTTGTTCTGGGATATGAGACATCACCACCACTGAGTTTCTCATCAGAGCTAACAAATACAGGAACTATACAAGTCCTGTTGGACACTTAATCTCTCTCTGCAAGAAGTTTATTAGGATGGGAGCATGCTGAAAAATGAGATAGAATGTGTCTTCCAAGTGTTATACCAGTCATCAACATGATTATTCCTTACTGAACATTAATGGTGACTTTGTGTTCATTAGCTGCAAGATCCATCTAAAATACCTAATTCTACCTTTCTCACATTTAAACCCCCCCCCCACATTTTATTGAAAAATTAAGATCATTCACAGAATCATAAGCTTTTTGTCTTATAATTTGCAGTGTAAAAAACTTCCAGTTAATAGAGTTCTCCAACTAGTCCTAGAATTTTTTAAAAAAACAAACCAATCGTTCTTTTAATCAATGTCATTAGAGCATTTAAAGTCACTACTAAGTTTCAACTGTGTAATTTTCAATTTTCAGTACTAAAAAATTATCACCTTATGGATTGGTTTTGGTGCAAAAACACTTTCCATTTTCTCTAAAAAATAGCACAAGAGCTTTATAGTCTAAAGAGCACTTCAAATAATGCTCTCTAAATGTGTCTATAAACTTCTTTAAGGACCTGATACTAAATTCACTGTCAAATTTATGTGGGAAAAAAAGAGAATTTAAGAACACTAAATAGAAGCAATAGTGTATAACTACTTCAAATGAAGCAAGACTATTGTATATGTATTTTTCACTTGCTGTCAGTCCAGAGGGAAACTCACAGAGTTCAATTTTGTCTTATGTTCACAGCCCTATTTTGTGTGATTACAAGAGCTGCTCAAGAGTCATAAAATAATTTGGTAGGCAAAAACCCTCATGCACCTCACATAGGTTTCTGGTGCATGATATCAACAAGAAGAACATTTCCAGCAGATGGGAGATGATCCTTCCCCTCTGCTGGTAAAACCACATCTGGAGAGCTGAGTTCAGTGCTGCATTCAATACAAGAGGGTGGTGGGCATGCTGGGACAAGTCTTGCCAAAGGCCAAGAAGGTGATTTAGGGACTGGAGCATCTGTCACACAAGGAGAGGCTGTTCATCCTGGTTCAGTATCTTATCGATGTGTTTAAATACCTCTCTGCTGCAGAGTAAAAGAGACAGAATCAGATTCTTCTCAGTGTTGCCCAGAGAAATGGGCAAAACTTTAAATACAGAAACATAAAACTCCATTTAAACATAAGAAAAAACATTTTTACTATGAGGCTGGTCAAATACTGGAGTAGATTTTCCAAAGGGATTGCAGAGTCCTTGTTCTCAGAGTTATTAAAAATCTGACTTCACAGGGCCTTGAACAAGGTGGTTTTGAGCAGTGGGGTTGGACTAGATGACCTCCAAAGAACCCTGGCAACCCCAACAATTCTGCAGCAATACATTAAATTCAGACATGAACGTCAGTCCATTAAAAGTAAGATATCTCCCTTTCAAAGGGTAAATGTTCACTGTTATGTTGAATTCAGGAAAATCAACGGATGGGAAGTAGGAACTGCATTACCCATCAAAACTGTAGATCAGAACATATTCACATTTAGAATTACATTTGTACAGGTTACTGGACAGCCTGTGTTTTCCCCCTATATAAACATAAACTAAATGCAGATAGAAGCCAACAGGGAATTTCAAAAGGGAATTAAATACAAATAAGTGTATTTACCTTGGACTGCAGATTCTAGGATTTTTTGTCTGTTTAAAATATAGTAAATATCTCTGAATCACAGTGAGAAGGAAGGAGAACAGAAGGTTTTGAAAAAAACTCAAATCCCCAAAAAAAACCCAAGCCACCCCAAATTCTGAAATTACTTTGGATGTATTCAGTTGCCCCATGGAAAGGAATACTTCAATTGAATTTTCCCTTTATTTGTTAAATTCCTGGATGTGACAAAAAATACTCTTTAAACTAAGATTATTGCCTTCACCTCCTCAAGGGAAAATAGGAAGTGATGTGCTGCCCAGGGACATGCCTGCTCCAGCTGGTTTGGCACAAATCTACCGTGCAGTAGTGTGGTAGTGCTGACTATAACCTACAGTTGCTAAAGCTTGCTAATATTTCCTGGAAGCCTTCTGCTAAGCAAATGATTTTTACAGCTATTAAGAGCCCTCCATTCTGACCCCTCAGAGACTGTTCTCAAGGTTCTCAGCCATACTCAATGTCACCAGTGTGCAAATCACACCCTATCCTCCTGTGAACCACCATGGCCATACGTCTAACATGGCAGGAGAGTGTTGAGGGTAATTAGTAACCTCCACATATTACTTCTGTAATTAGTTAAAGAGAATCTGTTTTAGAGTCGGTACAATTAGCATGGGCTCAAATATCACATTGATGTTGTTACCCGCAGTAAGGACACAAACCAACAGAGTGTTAGTTTATGCGGTGCTTTATTCGGGGCCCGGAGTCCTGTGGACTAATGTCCCAA
>JAWWEW010000041.1:61052536-61068308 GCA_035583185.1 Anabacerthia variegaticeps | reverse complement strand
TAGAGGGGGTAGAATACATAGCTTTGATCACCCCCCACACAGTGATAACCGGTCCCACCTGCTGAACTAGGACATATAGAAAATGTGGTTTTTAATGTGGGTTTTTTTTCCTATTAAATTTGAAAAGACGTAAGCAGGGAGGTTTTTATAGTTTTCTTGAGAACATAATTCTACTTATTTTTCTTCTCAAACTCTTTCAACTATTTCTCATCTGATTTTTCTCAGAAGGTGCTATCTGCTGTACATATGGAGGGACACGGGAAGAGTACAAGTCACAGAGTTAACAAGGTGAATTCCACCGAGGGAATTAGAAATGATGATTGATTATAGATATCTAATATGTTAATTGTTTGGAAGGGTATAAAAACTGTAACCTTACTGAGGGTGGGGTTCTTTTGGGATTTTTGGACGCAGAGATCCTTGTTGAAACAACGCCCATTTTGTAGGCCCAGCGGAGGCCCAAAGCCCCTGAACTCCCAATAAAGGTATTGTCTATCTTTCTCCAGTAACATTTTCCTGAGTGCCTATTTTCCAGGATTTTAGGCATCAACACACCAAACCTTTAGGCATCAGCTCCTCCTCATCAATCATATCCCACTTTTCCCCTATCTTGTACAGCTCTATCCTTACCTTCCCAGCCCTCTTTTTCACTCCTGCTTGTGTGTAGGAAGGAAAGAAATATTTTTCCTGGGTATAAGAAATGCTGACAAAAGTAGGTAAGATGACTGGTAAACCATAAAATAAGTTGATTATGCTTAGTAAAATGACAATCCTCCACTCATTTTCCTGTTTCTATTCCTGCAACATATTACCCTGAACACAGACAAAGAGAAATTCAGAATATTTTTCTTCTGAAGCTCATGGAACAATTCATTCTGCATTTTTATGGCCTGACTCAGCATATAGCTTAGCAAAGTAAGGATGAAAACCTGTGGCGTTAAATTCATGCAACAAGATAATTAGATCAACAAGAGGGTGCAGATTGTTATTCCACTGGCCTAGAGATAACTGTTGGTTTTTGAAAAACTCCCTGCTGTGGTCAATGCTACTGCATGTAGCAGGAGAAGTTTGGTCAGCCCAAGTAATAACCTAGCACATTTGAGTTCACTCACCTGTTTCAAACCTGCATTTGTGCCACTTACTGAAGCCCAAATCACTTGCTGCTGCTCCCATCACAGTCAGAGGAGGTAAATACAGACCACAAGTTAGACAGGAAAGGGCATAAATAACATTGGCCCAAGGGCAGCTACACAGAGCAATAGCCATGAAAACGGTGAAAGTGATCTTCTTTTCATGTGCAATGATGATATAAAAAATCGTACCTTCTACAAACACTTGAGGTAGTCAAAAATTTCCATATAAACATTTGTTGTCCAAATAGAAAAGATTTTTCTAAAAATTACTTTTTCTTTTTGGTTCATTCCCTCAGGGTTCAGCTGTATCATTGCTATGACTGCTATCTACTGTGCTAATGAGAATTTCTATTAGCCTTGAAAAGCTGAGCTCAGCAGTGCTGTCTGTCTGCCACTTGCATTGTGTTTGCTCAAATACCCATTGCCTGGAAGTCACACCTGTCTGATCTCACTAATTCAACACAGCAGCCACCCAATTTGGGTTACACATTTTAATGCAATCAGCTTAAAGCAGCTTTGCATCTCCAGTGTAGGGTTTGCCTCATTACTTGTTAATTGACTCTTATTTGCTGAAATGTATGACCCAACAGTTATAGCAAATCTTAAACCTCAGTAAACACAGACTTGAGTAATGAATACAGAGTAAACTAACTTGCTTTTTTGTATTTAATCACCATGAGGAAGTTTTCGGTCCTGTGATCTGAAGGCATCTTCCCTGCTGACTTTAACTCCCAATGACTTGTGAGGTACCTCACCCTTTCACTTAAACTTGCTAGTTATGAAAGCTCTTACGTGCTTCTCTGTCCCCCCTGCAGAGTATCTAGAAATCCCTTTGAACTTGAACATACTGTTGTAGGAAGCAAGGCAAAAAGCAGTCATATTTCTCCTCTCAGGCACTTTTATGGTACCTCTACTCTATCCCCTGACACCTCATGCTGGAATCACACCTGGAGGTCAGGATGAAGAAAATCTTAGAGGACACTCAGTTTTCTAGCGCAAATGGTTTCTCTGGATGTCAATTAATATTTTCAAGAACCTGCTCCACCCAAAGTTAGAACCGTAAAAACAGAGGGGTTGAGTTTAGTGATATTCCTGCAGCTTAGTAAATTGTAGGATTTCCATTTACTCTTGTCCTGGCAGTTTTGAAAACAGGAAAATCTTTTGCATAAGACAGTCAAATAGAAGAATAATCTATAGTTTTCTGCTGTGATTTCAAACATTTGGAATGACAGACCACCCAGCCAGCTTTAAATATGTTGTGTTTTACTTGGTGCTACTCCTCCTTCTCCTCCCTCTTTGTCTCTCATGCATAATTGGATAAGGAAAAATTCACTGAATTAACATTTCATAGGCTGGGGTAAATCCTGGCTCTGTGTTTTAGGAGAGATTTGTAAAGAAGATAGATTTTAAAAGCCTCTCCCTGTAAATAGATAATATTTTTACGTTTAGAGCATACACCAGGGGGATTAATTTCATTTTGCGCTACTGTATTTTCAAGAGAATCTTAGTGGTGCACCAGGTGCTGATATTCAATCTGCAAAATATACACTCAGCCAGTGAAAGCTGTTTCAAGCTGATAAATATTTATCACCCCCTACTTAATTTTTAAGTAAGACAACTCATTGTCTTCAACTTTAATTTCAAGGATCTGATTTGGTTAAGAACACTGCCTGTGTATACTTCTCAAGAGTAAGTGAAGTGTTACATGTAAAAAACCCAAAAAGAATCATAGGATAAAGTCATTGGAAAAAAATGAGTATCTGTTGAAGAATTATACCAAAATAGCCCCAGCCAGACTAGTCTGGCAGCTATTTGTGGTGATAAGAAGAGTGAAAAAGGTTCCCTCTGTCACTGGAAACCTCAGCCAGGATGCAGCTACTTGTCAGTGAAGGCCCTCATGAGGGATCCTTCAGGACCCTGTGACCAAGTGGCTACTCCTTCTCATGCAGCACATCTAATCAGTTCTAGAAGAATTAGGACAAGGAGTGTGATTCGGTAGCCTTAGCACATACATGTGAATTTGAGGCAAAAAGACACACAGATACTTTCCATCTTACCTAGAGTAAAGGGTAGATCCAGGTGAATTATGTTATTCCATTTCTTTTTTTTGTGTACTTACTCCCTGTAAGTGACAATTTATGAGACAAACAATAAAAATGCATTTCCCTGGTATGACCATACTCCTTTTCCTATAGGAATTGAAGTGCCATCTGTTAGCTTCTGTTGCCACAAAGTTGGACAAGTCCAAGCTACAGGAATAGGTGAAAGAAATCAGAAACTATAACACCACCTCCTACATCCATGACTGCACAGCCTGAACTGCCAGCAAAGGGAAGAGGTAATTCAATAGAGATTAAAGGGTCAAATGATCAGCTCTAAACACAGAATGAAACAATACTTTTTTAATTGAAAAATGTGAGTTTCAAGTGATACAGCCCATGTACAGAAAACCTAGTATTTTAAATGAAAGAAGTGAAAATTTAGAAGTACGCTTGTCCTTGGTTGTTTTCCAAGGCATTTTGGCTGTTCCAGTGAATTTAAAATGTGAAATGAATCAAATATGTTAAAATGGATATTTCAGAAGTTTTGATTTTCTTCTTTAAATAAATGTTTTCATACAACTTTTAGGAGCTGTTTCTCAGCATGTTTCCAAGCACAGTAGACTCCAGGTTCCCAGATTCAGGTATTCAGCTTTAATTTAGAGACATGTGGACTATGCATGTTCTAGGTGTAAAAGGAATACAGTGTAAAGGCACAAGACAAGTGAGGTACTTGAACCAGCTGCCCTCATTTGGGGACGTGTCTGGGATATCATGTCCTTTAGGGATTGACTGCTGTTCTTTTCTGAGAGCAGCAGATAGAAGAAATAGGGGCCCACGTGATAATTATAAAAATAATAATGTTCTGGTGAGATTATCTAATCTTGAAATGAGAAATTGCCAAAAGAGTCTTAGTGGTGATTTGCTGGACCAAAACAGAATGATTGGGCAGAGATGTAAGCTGGTTGAAAAATTAAGGTTGCTCTTACAGTTTTGGAGAGTGGAATACATTTGAAATATTTGTTTACAATTTCTAGAACAGTAAATGTGTACCTCGTTAGCTCTTGAGGAACACAGAAACAACAGAAATAGCTGTTGCAACAATAACCCTATTGTTGCTCTTTCTGCAGTGGTTCCACTGATTGCATTCTGAGAAAGGAGCAACATATAACCTTTGTAACTAAGACACCACAATGTTGAAGGTATATGGTTGTGAAAAGGACATTTCTAGGTCTTACATACTCCTGTCTTCAGTATAGGTATGGGTAAAAGGGATACTGTATTCACATCTTTTTGAAAGTTTTTGGGAGCCACACCCCCTGATGGACACATAAAATATGTGCTGGGTAAAGTAGACTACACCAATTCAGATCTTTTATTGAGGAAGTAATAAATTAATGAAGTCCAAAGTGAAATTATTTAGTTTCTTCAATTTGTTCTTTTCATTCCAGGTTTTCCAAAGGATAAAGTGAGTGCCGCAATGATCAAGAAATATTTTCCATCTCAGTAAACTCAAGCAACAGCTGCTAAGCAACAGCACAAGATAAATCACAAAAGGATAAAAAACATAAGGTGAAAAAAAAATGTACTGCCAGGGAAATGCTCTCCAAATAAGATAACCTAGCATAAAAACCCCATGCTGAATGACATGACTCCTTCTTATAGGGCCTTAAGTTTTATATGCCTAGGTTTCAGATCATGTACATTGTCTAGCATGAAAGTTTATTGAAAACAAATCTTGTTTAAGCCAAAGAAATGCTCTGATACTTCTTTGTGAAGGGGTGATAAAAATTGTGCCTATCTTGTACCCTAGGGCAAGTTTCAAACTTCATCCCCAGCTTTTGTTGCAAAAAATGTCCTTCCTGCTTTACTAAACTAATTTCAACAAGCCCAAAAGGTACTTAGACGTGAGGTCATGAGAACTGGAAGCCTCAGTAGAGAAAATGATAGATCATGGGATTGAATTTAAACCAATTAAACCAAAACAAATCAACCAACCAAAAAACAAAAATGAAAGATATATTCTTTAGAGCTTCTCCAGAAATTAAATTTTAACTGTTAAAAAGATGTAATTTTTGTTGAACCAAGAAAAGCTTTATTCTATGATAATTGGTGCTCTAAAATCTCATTTAATATCTTTGTTATTACATTTATTAAAACAGAGCACATCCCATTTTTATACTTATACACACAAAATACTGAACACTAATACGAATTGAAGTGATTACAGTAATATTCCTACTCTCCTATATCTTGGCCAAACTATTTTTCTCTTTCATTGCTTTAGCATCTCTACATGGTTGCTGCAGTAACAAAGTAATTTTCTGATAAATTCATCAGGAAAAGTGCACTACAGAGAACATGTATAACTCTAAACCTGTCAGACCATCACAACTGTAAGGCAATTATTCTCCTAGGGAAAAAGGAAAATTACATAATATAATTGCACAGAGTGAAAGATAAGCTATCATAATTTTATGCTACCAAACCTAACTTTCTTAGATGTGCTCAGCATAAGAAGATGTTCCCTTATGGGCAGTATAGATCATCTCAAGCTGTATCAACAACAGCGACAACTAGGCTGGCATATAATGTAAATCAAGATTTCTGGCACACTTGGATCCCTAAAGATTAGAGCTGAAGGAAAAGTTTTACATTCATCTTCCAAGATGTGGTCAACATTTTGCTAAGCAAGATTAAATACTACAGTCTCCTTAATTCAATTATTTCAAAGGTACTCAAGATCTATAGCATAATTGAAAATGTAGTCACTATAGTTAAGCTTAAGATTTACTCTGTACAACACAAAATTTACAATGCCTGAAACTGACAGCAAATTCTGGATAATGGGAATAAGAAACTGCATCTTAAACACTTTACATGAACCCTCTTTCACTTGTTAAAGAAAATGACAAACTTCACCAAGAATGCTGAAAATACTGATTTCTAAACAGCCTTCTGTTGCCTGTCCTTCCTCCAATCCCATGAGAGATTCCTACATGTATTTTGGACTAAATATACAATAAGTCGTTTTGGATGATTTGCTAAAGAGATACCTACAGTATCTCGTATTTTCATGGGTTCCATATGAGTCCATTATTGACTCTAAAAGAAAGCAGCATTATCTCTTATTATGATATTTGACACAGTTTAGCTGCATACAAAACTGGTGTCATGTATTTGTATGAGCTTGATGTGTGACTGTTTGATTTACAAAATTAATTCTGAACTTTTAAAACTTCTAAAACAAATTAGTTTTTTAGGATCTCCTGTTCCCCAAAAGAAAAACTTTCTGTTGGTATAAAGGGGGTAATGTCAGCCCAAATCAACAACTTCATTGTTTTCTAAGAAAGGAACTCTCCAGTGTTTGAATGATGCTGTGATTAGAAGGTATCAATTCTTCACATCCACAGTCTGACACTATTTCCTCCTGATATCAGGAGCAAAGATTTTACAAAAAGGAATTCCAGAATTCTAAAATTCCAGCATTCTCACTTCAAAGCTATTTGATTTGAACATATGTATTTAAAAAGTAGAGTAGAATCAGAGGAGTCTTTGAAAGAAGTCAAGTCCCTCCTTGTAACAAATAAAACTCAAGTATTTTTATTTGAAATGTATGTTACCTAAGCTATATGTTCAGTAACAGTGAAAGCAAACATAGTTTGACATAAGGAGAATTAGATATTTGGAATCAAATTCTTGCTAGCATTCAGGTTTAAATGGCTGTAGGTAACATTTCACATCACAGTACAGCTGAGACAGTCTTGCTAAATTCCTAAGTATACAGTCCCCAGAGGAACTCCACAGGCATTGAAAACTGCAAAGTGGCAGTGCCTGATTTCAGGGCAGCCTGAAACTCTCTGAGGGTTATGTCCGATCTGGACCACTGACATCATTTAGATTTCATGGCCCAGCAGAAGACACCTCTGGGATGTTCCTCATGGCTGCAATTCCATACCACATGACTCCATGTAACATGCTTGTGGGCTTTCAAAAACTTTCACTAAAGAAATCCCCTCATAGCAAACAAAACTCTTTCATGAGCTAATGATGGCAACAAAGATGACTTTGATATATGGTAAGTGTCAGAACGCTTGTGATATTCTTCAGGCCTACCTTGAACCTTGATGCTTATAAGATATCCTCAGATTCCCTATCTACCTATGTACAAGATATTGGTGGCATTTTTTTGTGGTGAAGAAGTACTGTACTCTGAGCTCATGAGTGGCAGCAAAAAAAGTTGGACCTAAGTATATAGGGAATGTATACAGGATGTATGTAGTGAATTACAGAAGTGCTCAGGTAACAGAAGTACCTTACTTTGTAGTCGCGACACCAGATGGAGCATATACAAGGCTACACAAACCACACCTGCTATGAATTCTGCTTCCCTGAGACCAGTATTTAGTCATCATTCCCAATGCATAGGCCACTGCAGATACTGATTTAGAAAAAAAAACAAAGTAATGAAAAAGGCCTTCAGTGTAGTTCAAGATGGCGTTTATTTCTCTCTCAACAGGTAATATAGGTGTGGAGGTTGAAAAGGCTGAGAATCAACTGATGCACTGAAAGTGGATACTTAGTGAAATTTTTTCTGCCCAAAGAAGAAGATAACATAAGACATGAGTGTACAACAACACTGAAAGGATATTGATTGCATAACATAAAAAAACCAACCAACCAAAACAAAACAAAACAGAAAGAGAGAATTTGAGATGACTTATAGTCAGTTCAGAACTCCCAAGTGTAAAAGGACTTTTCTGGCAGTCATTCTTAATGAATTTGCGCGCATGAAAGATTGGCATAGTATTTGAGCTGATGAATCAGCTTTGACATGGTCTTTAGCACAGTATATGGAAAGTGTCTTAAATTAGGAAAAGCTGCTAGATGCCTTATGTTTTTATTCAACAGGAATGGAATTTTCTAGTCAGAGGGAAAAAAATGGTGGTCCCAAACGCTCATTCTGATTTGTTAATTTCACAAGGCCCAGCCCAGTGTGATATGATCTAGCTGACAATTTGGAACCCAATGGAATGGTGCTTCAGCTTTTCTTTCTGTTCTTCTATTCACATTTCATACTGGTTTTGTGGTTATCCCCAAAGGCATATTTTTCCATACAAACTCAGGCAGAAAGCTTGTCAACACTACACATCTAATTGAAAAAGTAAATATTAAAATTTCTGACATTACTTCCTTTATGCCAATCTCACAGCGGTTCTAGACTTCTGCTGTCTTCACAAAGGTTTGTACAGATTGGAAAAATTATTAGTTGGAGGAACACAGACATTTGTTCTAAGGATATGTTGTCACTAAGTAGTTAACTCAATGATGCTAACCTTTTCAATAAGTATCCTCAAATATTAGGTGCAGCCATTCTTATCAGGAATTGTCTGGTGTTATGTATGGAGTATCTTGTGGTTGACATGTGTTAGCTTTAATATCACCTGATCACTTCACATTAAGTACTCTCTATTAGAAGTAACATTCCTGAAAGAAGATAAAGGAGAATGAGTCATGGAATAGTAATTTCAAGAAATACACACCTGTCAGTATTTGAGGAAGATTTTGGATACAAGTATGAATATTGCAATTTGGATTTTCAAGACTGATGCATTAACAGATCCTGCATATTCTGATGTACTATTTTGACACTTGTACTGAGCTCTTCAAAAGGCATTCACCTCTTCCATCAGTGTCTATGAAACACAATGTTCCAAATGTATCCCATAAATAAAGAATCATCTAAGTGCTATTCACATTTGCAAGTCATTAAATGCTTCTGCAACAATTCGGCTTAGAGGCATCAACTTCTTACCTGCAGGAGAGTTTAGCAGGAGATTTTAGCCAGAGGTACCAGTTGTGTTCTGCTTCTCTGATATGAGAAAGAGGAAAGGAGGAATGCAATCAAGAGCTGTTCTCGCAGCTCCTGCTGAAATACCAGACAGACAATGATGGTCTTGAACTTCAGGAGCAGAAAGGACTAGAGTGCTCCCCAGCCAGGAAACAGGGACAGATAGTGCTAGTATTATCCTTCTTCTGTGCTCACCAAAGGAGTTCAGAGAGGTTTCAGGAGCACAAAATACCCAAAAGTCAGTATTGGTACTGCAATCCATGGAGGACAATCTGCTGATGGCAGAAATAGTTTAGTTCCCTTCTGTGACTTTTTTGGCCCTAGTATGTGCCACTAGAAGAGTACTTCTTCAGAACTGTGTTGCAAATAGGCCTGTATTCAAGGTGTCTTCTAAAACTCACAGTGTTGGTTGCTCCTTACTAGTATGCTCTAAAACCCCTAATTTTTTAATCAAGGTAAAACCTCAAAACTTGAAATCTGGCAGAAGGTTTCAGCATAGGGGTGCATCAATAAAAAAATGACCCCTGATCAGCACAGAGCAAGTGAGTTCAAAGGATTTGCATATGTACACTTGATGGAATTTTATTTGTAAGCAAGCTATGATTGAATAATAGTCACATGTGTAGGAAGTCAACCTAAGAAATCTCTAGAGTACAGTTAGGAAATATAAGGTGCCACTTGGTCATCACATAGTCTGTATTTACTCCAGTCTTGGAGTGGATGAAGCCTTTTGCAAGTCACAACTTATCAACCTCTAAAACTAAGAGACCAAATGGGAATCTTGAGTTTCAGTAGCAAGTCTCTAAACATCATGTTTTTGAAGTACAGCTCAAAATTGTGAAGCAAAAACCTCCTAAAGGCTCACAAACCAAAGGCAGCTTATCTCAAAAAATAGCTTTTTCACTGCCTGAGATTAGCAATATGTGTTCAGAAACGAGTGATAAAAGATACAGGCTACATGATTAGGGAGAACTTCTCTATGAGAAACTACATTTTTATATCAGCCGTTCTGCATCCTGTCATGTTTCTTAGTGTGTGTTAATGTCATTTTGAGAAACACCATTTTCAGAGAGACTATTTCTGTGATTGATTATTGTGTATGGAAGGCTGGTTGAGGATAACCTCTGGAGCTCTCTTACATGCTACAAGATTATGATTCTGAGATATGCTCTAACTTTTTGTTATTAAAGATAGTTTCATTGGAGTACCACTTTTTAGATGGCACTGACATGTACAGTGAAAACCTACATTTGAAACAGAAAGAATGTAAGAGAAATGTAAGCATCCATTTCCAACACCCAGAAGTTCTGTTAATACTTGTGCCAGCTGATTTCAGAAACACAACTTCAAGGAGCATTCGCAGACACTTTCTCTATCATTTACTCAGTAGGAACCACAGCAAATGGTCTAGGAAAATAACTCAGAGTAGTGAATGAATTTTCATATATGCTTGAATAGAACCTTGACTTATTTTGTATTATAAACCATCATAAGCTGCACTCAGTTTAGCTAAACTGAAAGCACCAATTTACCATCCAAATTTAGAAAAATGAAGATTAAGGTTAAGAAGGTTAATGAAGTTAGCAAGTTGGCAAAATAGAAATGCATGTACAATATAATCAATGTTTTAGAGCAGGTTTTGACCTGTTTCACATCCCTCATTGAGTCTGACTATAGATAAATGTTACCACATCTGTATAAGTGGATATTGAATGGTATCACTAAAAATTAGTAATGCCTAGGTATATTGCCAGCATTGTTTTGGTCCATCAGTTATACTTCAGCTCGGCTCCTTCTATCACTTAAACAGTTCTGTATTTAACTCAGATTTGGTTTTGATCTTTCATGATAACTTGACTCAAGATTAATCATAATATAATATAATCATCTGTATATCTAAAATTATGTCCTGGAAGCCCCCAAAAATAGGAGAAACAGTGTCATAACAAGCCTTTCCATGATGAGCAGAAGTATAAGGGATGAACATCTGAAGGAATGTTGAAAGGGAAATATGAACAGTGACATGGTTATGGCAGCACTCCTAATAGTTTAGAATAGATGGAGAAGAAACAATTCAAAATGCAATTACTGTAGCACATCATGTAACCTATTTTGCTGAGCTAATGCAGATCATTGGCTCATCTTGGCAGAGATCTAGCTAAGGTTTCTTCAGAATGCCAAACTGTACCACTAATATTGTGTAAAAAGTGACCTTTCTCTTCCCTCCACTTGGATGGTTAAAGAAGTAAAAGTGCTTCTAAACAGAGCCTGAAAAAATAAAGTTTCTTTAGGAAGTGTGTTTAAAATTAACAATATGTTTTTCAGCACCTCGATATTCACAAGCTCATGTTTTAACTTATGGCTGTTTCTGCAGAATCTGTCATGGGAAAGTGCCATATACTTGAAAAATAAACCTGCAAATGAACAGGTGTAACACATCATAGTATGACATGCAATAACTGCAAATAAAGAGTGGGAAATACACATTGCAGCTACAGAGCAGGAGTAAGGGGGAGGGAAAAGAAAAAGTTTTTGGTTTTTGGTAGCCTCTTCTTTTTCTTCTATTTGTTACTAACACCATTGCAGGTTTTGATCTGATTTAATGCAATTTCATGGTCCCTCTGCAACCGAATTCAGGCTATTTAATTTCTATTTAACAGACCATATCAATGAAATAGACAGCTTCTGTAGTGCTTTAGTATCTTTTACCAAATCTCTTAATTTGGACTATCAAGATGAATAGTCCTGGGTCCAGTACTTGTTTTTAAAATCTCATCTTCTACCCTCTGTTGTAGGTGATTTGGGGAGATTGGAGAGATGAGACACATGCAGGGAATTAATTCTATTTACCTTCTCCTGTAAGTTAAGGAAAAATGTATTGATCCTTTTTAATCCTTGAAACTGAGATTTCCATAAAAGCCAATCCATACAAATCCCAGTAAACATTTTTACTAATTACAGCAATAGGATATTCACATTTTGAAGAACATAACAGAAATCCAGGAGAATAAGGCAGTTTTTTGGTTTAAACAAACTAAACAACTACCTCTTGTTCTCAGCTGTCTCTAAGGTTTCAGAGAATCAGAGCAGAAAACTAGTAGCATACCAAGTTTGTTTCCTAGGTGGCTAATTTTCATTCAGCTTGAGAAACAGCCTGGATAGGGAAGAGAGCTATCCTTAAGGAATTAAGACAATAAAATACTGAGAAGAATCTCAAGAGGAAGCTGGGAAAGAAACACTCCCCATGGCCAAGAAATAAAGTCAAACATGTGTTGAGCTCTTTTTTAGAGCTGCAAGTGATATCTCAAAGGATAACTTCCTCTCTCTTAAAGAAAGGCTCCCTTCATGTTTCCAGAATTTGTTGATTTCTTCTCACTTTAAGTTAAATTGCTGTCTTTGCTTGTCCAACACAAGAGATTGAATGTTATACAACTAGAAGACTATACCTCTAAGAGCCTCAACAGTCTTTTTCCTAAAGCTACTCTAGAATGTCAAAACAACACTTATGAAAAATATGTACAACACATTTTATGTTGATTGTAGTTAACATTTGGCAGAAAACACAGAAACCACTATAAATTGTAACAAAACTGCCAATGAACCTAGTTTCTCATTCCAGCCCGTCTCCTTCACTCAGGAAAACAAGTGGAAATCTATCCTTGTGAATGTACCTCCTTGAGCACGGTCTGATGCTGGTTTCATTCACCTGCTTCAGGCTTCTCAGGCTGAGGTCTGGAATGAGGCATTTTGGTTTTGAAAGCCATACTATACACTTATTATGAAAACCATAATGCATATACAAAAAATATGACTGGATGCATTTAACATTACATTTTTATTCAGATGTTTTAAGCACATAAAACTTTTCTCTGTGCCCATTTTGAATTAAATGAAAAGAAAGTGTCAATTTCTGGAAAGGGAGATTTAGATTAAATGTTAGAATGGCTTTATAATTGCAAGAATAGGGAAGCCTTAGAGAAAATTGTGTGAGGATATAATGAAATCCTATCCTGAAGTCTTTTAAAAATAGGCTAGACAAATATCTGACAGGTATGGTTAGTCACATTGTGGGGAAAAGTGATAGACAAGACAACCTTTGAAGTTGCTGTCATCCTGTCTGACATAAGTTCAGAAGGGCTTCATTTTTATAAGCCTGAGTACCTTGGTACCCACTGAGATTTCCAAGGTCATAGAGAATTAGAAAATGGATATTGAATGGATAAAATGTTGTCATTAATGTGATAAATCATTAGGAACTGCCTTTACTTATGATGAAGTCAGTGGGAGCCTTACCTGTTAATGAGAGTGAGAAGGGGTCTTTGATTCATAAGAGTTTATGTGTGTGATGATCCAAACCTGATGAAACTGGCAAGTCCTAAAAGCAGTGATTGGAAAAGGAGAAGTATAAATGTTACTGTCCACATGTTATTCTGGGGAACTAAGAAGGTAAAGGCAACATTCCTGTCAACCCAAAGGAATTCGTGGCAGGGGCAGAACATGAGCTTGGGTTTGGTGTGTTCATTCTGCCAGATTGTGCTACATTTCCACTTTCCAGTTTTAATTTTTTCTGATGCCTTCCTGTTATATAACTGCACTTTGTGCATTCAAGACCTGAAGTTAATAACTCTTAAACAATCTCCACATGAACATTCTGGGTATTTATTTATTTATGGTGTTGCTAGTCCCCTGTAGAGGCACAAACTACTCTAGTGTATACAGGAGAGAATATGTCAAGTAGGACATGGTGGAAGTAGAAGAAGAGGCTGCATTTATGAATGAATTAAGCACCCTAAATTATTTACTTCAATATATGACCTGAATTCCTTTATTGTTCTATTCATGACTATCTGTAATTGTTGCCATGTTGGTTGTGACTGGGGTCTGAATCTTCACAGCTGAAAACGTGAACTTTGCAGCTTAAGCAGAAAGCAAAGCCTGAAACCAACATGTGAGGACAAGCAATTTCCATGGATAAGGGCAGGATGTGTAACTGCATAATTGGTGTGTAACTGGAACTGAGCAAATGATGAACGCCTCAGTGACTCACACAAAGAACCAGAAGGATGTTATACTATTATTAGAAAAATGAAACCTTGCCTGAAATTTCAATTTGCAGGGATGTAAAGAGCTTCCTTTTTTTAAAAAAAGTGAAACAATGTTTTGATTTATTTTAGGTGTTTGGTTATTTTTCTCTTTATTTAATACAACATTGGTTAATTGCAGTATGCTGTTTAAAAATGAAGGAATAAATTTAATTGTGATAATGTCAGAATGACAAAAACTAAGCTGAAATTGTGTGTTATTTCCATAGAACTTCATTGATATTATTCAGGAGAAAATAATTTCTGATCTAATTTTAAATTAGAAACCCATGATATTCCTGAACAATAATTCTTTCCCCCCCTGAAATTATATATTTTTAAAAGAATTGCTGCAATTCCATGATTTATACATACTGATTTATCTTATCATACTATACAATGATTCAAACCATCCTATCTAAGATATAATTGCACATAATTTATCATTGCCTAAAGTGCTTAGTCATCTCCTTATTTCATTTTTTAGTCTACCGAGTCTTTATTGTTTTATATTCTATTATATATTGTTGCTTATTTGTTTTATGCCTCAGAGAAGCAGAGTAATATGGCCAAAGTCAGATTGTCTCTAGTCCTTACAGAAGACCATTACATCATTCTGTGTAGAAGACATCACACATATCTTTAGCATACCTAAATATGGAGAAACATGCTGTTCAGTTAAAGATGACCACAGCAACAGAAAATAAGGTAACACATTGCAGTCTATTCTCACAGTGTGCGTGTAGTGAGGACAGAAAAGGAACTAGAGGAAAGTATGGAGAAGCTTTGAAAATATCCCAGATAGCCATTCATCAGAGGAGCACAGAGCATGATAGCAGGAGAGTTGTACACTGTGTTTTCAGTAACTTGAGTTTATCCTGTGTGTCCTGTGAACTGTACTCAGTAGTTCTTTTCTGGCTGTGCCCTGGTGTGTTTCTCCTCTATTTTTGCCCAATAGTAGCTTGCAGTTTGAGTATCCAAACTGAGTAACCATAAGAACAGAAGAACAGCACCGAAGACCCACATTTTCTATACAATGGAACCACTCAACAGGGAAATTGTGAGGGACAGCAAGCAGAAAATGTGCCTGGAAAAGCTTGTTTAGCAATTAGATACTATGATCACTGGCTACTGGGTGAGTGATCTTTGTGATGAAGCACCACTCATGGTCGTTTGATATCAAGCAAATGTGAATTTTAATCACATCTCAAAAATTCTGTAAGTACTAATATAGAATACCAGTTCTTAATAGCAGTTTTCTCTGTTTTTCTATAGATCTCAGTACCCTTTGGGGTGTGGATAGTAGAGAACACAGAAATTGATTTAATGTGCATAAGAAAGTGCTCACTTGCAGATCAAGCAAAACAAAAATTATACATATTTATTCCAGAAATAATTGGATAATAGACTTCAAAAATATGTGCCATTCCGGAAACATAGGGAAATTGCAAGTATTATAAAAATTGTAGCTATTACAGAATTATACCAAAGCTGTTAAAATTGTTACCACTTATCAAGGGACAATGGAAGAATACATAGTCACATTATAAGAAAAGTTAGAATCTGCAGTAAAATCGCTCATCTCTATGTGTGTGATGCCTAAAATCCTGCAAAACAGACACTCTACACAAGGTTAATGGAGATAAGATATTACCTTTAATGCAGTCC
>JAWWEW010000041.1:61015486-61052355 GCA_035583185.1 Anabacerthia variegaticeps | reverse complement strand
GTATCAACCATCACCAATATGTAGCGATACCCCTCTTTACGTGGTAACTCAGCAAAATCTATTTGCCAGTAATCCCCAGGAAGGTCCCCAACCTTTGTCACCCCCAGTATTACCTTTTTGGTGGTATCTGGATTATTTCAGCGACAGATTTCACACTTGTATACTACTGATTGCACTATTTCAGTCATTTTCACTCCATTATATGCAGGGCCCAACCTAACAAAGCACAGGATGCAGTGTCAGAGGCATGCAGCTTGCATTGAACCCACTGAATAGGTTATCATATAAGAGCAAATATATTTTCCTACGGTGCAAAGGCAGCCCATATCCCTGGATAACACTCTCACCTGCTGTTTCTCATTGACTGCATCTTACAGACCTCATTTATAGATAAGAGACTTGTCTTACCTGGTTTACTGAGGTGAAGTGTCAATGCATATCAAGGTTTTTTTTCAGGGTACATGAATATAACATGTCCTGCTGAGAGTAGGAAAGTTGTATTTCAAAGTCTGGTATTTAAAAAACCTGCTGATTAGTGCTAAAGAAATCAATTTAACACAAGAATACTTCATAAAAGTCTATTCACTCTGCAGCAAATAAGCCTGTTATTCCATGGGGAGGTAAACGAAAGTAGAAAGCATCTATCCAGACTGCTCTACAAGATTTTTCTTCCCTGAAGGGTCCTTCTGTGTGTAAATTAAGCCACTGTGCTTGAAAGTGGCTGACTCAAACAGACAGTTGTTTTAAAAGCTGACTTGCTATTGCGTGTGTACCTCTGGGTCCTGTGTTTTATATGTTTATTTTATATAAGATGTATATAATATTTATTTTATTTATTACACATATAGACAAGGAATCTACTGTAACATTACTGTTGGACTTTAAAAAAAAAAAGTTATGTATTTCTTGGAGAAAGTTTCATACTTTAAATGGAAAACAGCAGAAAACAAGTCTTGAAAGAACATAACCCCCCCATACATAACAAGGAAACAAACAAACAAGCATTTTAAAGATATATATATTATTTTTAAGGAAATACATTATTAATACCTAAACACCTGCATACAGGTTTTTTCTTTAATTTTTGTCCTTGTGTGATTTTATTTTTATATTTCATTATTTTTTGCTTCTGTCTTAGAAAAGTAGCTGATTTGTCCCAGGGAAGATGCCATCATATATCCACTTTCCCTTGATTTTCAGGTGTTTTGGAAACCATAGACAGTCAAGAATAGCTTTATGGCTGCCAGCAAGTTTTTCTGGGTGTTACTCTGCATGGTATCTCTGACTACAGCTATGTTTGTGTAATTGTTCTGCAGGGATTCTGGTCAAATAGTTGGCAAGTGCTGGGCCAAGAAAGCAACATTAGAATCCACATCTGCACAGTCCAGATGTAAAAATCACTATAAGTTAGATTTTGATGTTAAGGTCATTGTTTTTCAAAACGTTATCAGGAAAGTAAAAGAGCAGTGCTGGATGTGTTTGCCATAAATTTTATCCAACATTAGAAGAAAATGGCTGTTTTTCATGAAATTTCTGCCACATTGAAATCAGAATTTAAAGAGAAAGTAAAACTGTAATCAAAGCAGTGGAAGACAGTTCCTATCTGGCAATTCAAATTTCAACATCCCTGTCTCCATGTTTTAAAGGCTGCAATTTTGGGTTCTCTTGTGTTAAACTCCATTTTATGTCACTATACTGTAAAACATTATGAGACTATAAGTTTATATATATTTCTTTGTGGTTCAAATTCTCCTTAGGATTTGCAGAGAAAGCTGAAGGCATTCTAGGTTGAGTCTGGGGCCTTCATTTGTCTTCTCACAAAGATTGGATGAAGTTGTATTTTTTTACAGTTAAGTGAGAGCACAAATTGACTTTGAAGACATACATAAGGGAGAGAAGTTCCTGGGAGGGATGCCTGAGCTGTGCCCCATTTCTTCCCCTTGTTCCCAGTTACTGAGAGAGCTGAAGTTGCCTAGCACAGGCATGGTCAAATCATGCTTTGGGCATGGGTGGTATGGGTCACATCCAAATGTCCCTTTGAGTCTTCTTTTTCCCCCAGTAATTATGGTGACTGTAACTTCTGTGAATTTCAAGCTCACAGAAAGTTGTACACTTGAGTTGGAGTATCCTGGTTTAGGTGTTTCTGATACTGCAATGCAAAACATAGTGTTTCTGAAGGCTGTGACTTTGTCTTGAGCAGCCACTTTCTTAAGCTGGTCTGAGCCTAAATTTCATCATCACACACTTAAGTCAACATTTGGAAGGATTTTTAGATGGATATGGCCCTATGCACCAGAATCTAACTTCAAAGTTGAATCTGACTTCAAAGTTGGCCCTCCTGTGTGGAGAGTTGTGGACCAGAAGGTCTCCAGGTTTTTATTCCTGACCAACTATTCTAGAATTTGCTAGGACACATGGAGTGTAAAAAGGAGGCAAGAAAGGCAAGTCTTCTGGCTTAAATTTACTGTGTAAAGAAGTCCACTTCCAATGGAAGCCTTTTAGGATCTACATCCTGGAACTAGTAACTGAGAGGATACTGACTTGTAGGTGACTGCAAAAAGACAAAAAAGTTAATGAAGTCCATGTCTAGTAGTTCCCAGAGTGGCAGAGGGAAGGTTTGTGTGACTGTAATGATTAGCACTCCCAAGATGTTGATGGGTAAATACTTCTTCCTTAGACTTTTCTGCTCATCCTTCTCAGTCACTTGTCAGTTTCTAGTACTGTCACTTCTGTGTTTTCCTGCAGAGGATTACGGAAATTCATGTCAATTAAAGCTATTTTTGTTTGAAATTAAACATTGTTTATAATGCACAAAACCTTCTAATTATGCAGTTATTTTTTTGATCAGTTGTTTACTAGATGAATTTTTTTAACCTCTAGCAAATAATTTTTCTGCAGGAGCTGTCAAATAAAAACATTTTAGCTAAGATACATAGTATGTGATCTTCAACTTTGCGAGTTAAATTCTGCCATGACTTCTGGCCAAATGTTCAGTGCAGTCAGTGGATTTTAGCTGGCTATGGAATTGAGCTCAGTTTTGTGACATTGTTTGTAAATTAAAGCGAAAATGAAAAGCCCAGCCCCAAACTCCAGGATTATTTGTAGTCTCACAACAAACAAACAGTAAAACTGACAATACAAACCAGTAGAAATTGACATCATAAAACTGGTGCTGAGTTTTTATTTTTGCACTGCCACTACCATTTCATTTGAAAGCAAAATGGTAATAAACACCACAAAAGTAGTGTACAGCAAACCAGTAGGGAAGGCTGTTAAAATGCTCCTCATCAGTCTGGCAGAGGGACAAGATTGGACTGGAACTGCTACAGCTCAAGATTTTATTAAAGAATTTATTGCTGGTATTTTTCTCCAGAGAAGAGGAGAAACAGAAGCAACTTACACATGCTACATGTAGAAGAACAGTGACTTCAAATTATGATTTTAGGAAGGGTCATCTTGAGAGTGATCCACTGCTCATGATAAACCTGTGTTGCTCATAAACGTGCCTCCTTGTTAAAAATTTGTTTTGAAAAGTTGTCGATGTTCTTTGTTAAACCACTCAGATTACTTGGGCCAGTGCTGTGGGATCCTATGAGTGGAGGGGACTATTCTATCATGGCTCCCTGAGGTCCTGCAGGAAGATGGTTGCTGAGGAGAGGTACAAAGAACCTCTTTCAGTCAGAGAATTTGGTTAATGTGATTCAGGAACTTCTTTTACATCATTAAAGCCTTCCTATACAACATAGTTGCATTTTACCTATCCATTCTTCTAGGCTCTTTATTTTCCACCTACCCTCAGTGTTGATTCATATAATTTTTCCTTATAATTTTCTGGATCTCTTCATTCCTGATTTGTTATCATAATTGTTCCTCTCAGTAAACTCTATACCATATTTTCATGGTACACTAAAGTGAGTCAGGTGTATTGGTTGACCTTTTATTTATAAGGACAGAAGCAAACCTGTGCAAAAGTCAAAAACTTCTTCCACTTGAAGAAGAATGAGGCAACATCTAGCACAGTTTCTGCATGCTATGCTAAGTGCTTACAGTGGAGATGGGGAAGATAGGATCTCAGTACTAACACATCCCCTTTCATACCATTCAAAACCAGCAAAGTGCTAAGCAGAATTGCCTTAATTAAAGATAAGATTATGGTAGATACAATATTGTAGCTGCTTGCCACTCACTCTCCGTCTTCCAAACACATACCAGGGAGGAAGCCATTCAAGCAGTTGCCAAATCTTGTGAGAAAAACATGTCTTGTCCGGTCCAGTGTTCCAGCGCTTCTGGTTGCTTTAACATCACTGTGGAGCACAGATGACCAGAATTAACTCCCAGAATTTCACACTTGAGCAGAACTTGGATGCAATGAAGGATTTTATTTGACAAATATGACAACACATTGCTCCCAAACCCTTACAGAGGTGGCTTAGTTCACCACTGATTCATTCATGCAGTGACTGGCTTTCTCTAGTTCATGGGCCTCCTTGTAAACAGAAAACTTGAATTCCACATAGATCATCCCTCTGCAGAACTTTAAAAGAAGTTATATTCATGCAAGCTCATTTCTTCTTACCTCTTCTAGAGGATTGTAGTCAAGCCTATTTTTTGGCTGTGTGAACAGTCGTTAGCTGAAGCTTATTCTTTCTTCTTCTATATCTGACAATCATCTTTTTGAAAGTACACAATGGGAAACTTCCCAGGATGACACAGTAATAAACAAAAGTGCCAAATGTGGAGTTCCTGTAATGAGTTACACCACCAATGCTGAATGCATGGTGCATACACTTCACGTTTTCTCAGCAAAACTTAACAATAACAGAAGCAGAAATAACAACCTCCTCTTACTTTGATTGACATGTGTTCAGTTACAGCACAAAATACATGAGGACAACCACGCTGTAGTACCTTTTCTCTCTTTATTCCTTGACTTTGTGCCTATTAACCCAGCATTTCAGTTTTGGAATTCAAGAGCATGAGAGAGAGGCACAGAAACCCAAAGTTAAATTAATTTCAAGTGACCAAGAAACACATAATCTTTTTATTGAGACTTTTTCTTTTTTTTTCTTTTTGTTTCCTTTTCAGATCTTTTGCCATTTTACATTAAAATAAAGATTCCAGGTGAAACAGGAAGTTTTTAAAATATGGGCTCCTGGGCTGCGAACAGGTTTCATTTACCAAATTTTTGCTGTGCAGCTGTGTGGTCACAACTATTCTGAACTACATGGCCTCGCTGACCACTGCTCATGTGGCTTGCAGGGGGTGGCTATTGAAAGAGTAAGGAATAAAAAGAGACATTTCCCACTGTTCTTGCCCTCACTCCCTTGCAAAGGAGCATTATGTAGTCTCTTTGCTTTTGTGGATGTCGTCAGGCTATGCTGGACTGCTCGAGTACTTTTAAGCTGTTGCCTAGCTGAAGGCAATTCAAGATGTGCCTGAGGCAAGATGCACATTATCAACCTATCAGCATGCAGTGTGTGAGAAAGACACACAAACTTCAAAGAAGAAAAAACTTCAGAAGGTGTCTACAAGCCCTTCAGTAAAGTTATAGATGGAATTTGCACACTGGCTTACACATACAGATATATTTTTATAGGAAACACTAGGCTTTCCTTTTTGTGTGTGCTTTCAGCTATGCTAATTGTCCTGATATTTTCATTTTCAGTGAACTATATAAAGGATAGTGTTACTCTAATTTTATGTCACAATTTAAAATTTTCTGGTTTGGTTATGGTGGATATGGCTGAGGGGAAAGGTTTGTTTTTCAGAGGTTATTGAGAAGAACAAAAGTGGAAGTGAAAATTTAGTATAAGTGTAAATCAAATGTAAATCTTACTTTGAGTTTTACACTGAATATTTAAATCCATACAAGGCCACATTGTACCTTACAGAGGATCTGAGTAACAACTGAGAAGAATCAGTCTGGCTGCAGAAATGTTAATACTTTTAATAAACAAGGTCCAAAGATAGTTCCTATCTCAACACAGAAGCACAATGAAATGAAGAAAATGATGTAATTTAAAATAGTCCTTTTCTTGTGGATAAATATTAAGGCTTTTCCCAGACTCTTTATGCATGAACAAGACAGAAAAAGTGTCAAGTTTATGTTAACATTACATCTGAGATAGCTGTCTTCCAAAACAATTTGAACACCCAGCATACTCTGTCCATATTTACTTTACTGGAATCATTGCTCAGTAGGAATTTCAAAAGAATACAGGTCCCAGCTATCTTTTCAAAGCAGAACTACTTTTAAAATAGTGTAAATGCATTGTTTAGAGATAAAACTATAATCCGGAGCATCTAAAATTATAAAAGCTAGGTTTTTCTAGCTGGTCTGAGTTTGTGAGTCTATATTTTATAATATTTATAAAAACCAAACTTTCTGGATGACTCTACCCTACCACTATTCAACATTTGTCCTTGCCCTTCCATGATCTACCTTGCTGGTCTAGCCTTTGTGATGTTTCTAGATGACACCGGAGCAGTCAGCCATTCAATTGACCTCCATCCCTACTCACTTCCAAAGCAGTTGTTATGTGCTGTGGAAGGCCTTTACACAAGTGGATGCAACTTGATGTGGTCAGATCAAATACTACATCTGTCAGTACAAATATTCCCTTTTACATCAGTGGCCTTTGTACCGTTCTATAGATCGGACATACCAACAGCACTTATGGAAGTTGGGCTTATTCTAATTATTTCTCATTTCTTTCCTTTTCCTGAAGACTGTGTTACTCAACTATATTTATAGACATATTTAGAAGACTACATATGTAGTTTTATAAGCTGTAAATGCTCTTTCATTTTTCTTGGGTTTTGTTTGTTTTTTATTTTTTTTATCTGCTTAGAAATTGCAAGCACACTGCAAGCAGACAGACCAGGGAATGAAAGATGAGGAAGGAAAAGATGTTTGCTATGATACAGCTGACATTTGTGCAATTAAAGTGCCAGGGAAAAAAAACACAACATGCTTTACTTGTCTAAAGAATGGTTTCAAGCCAAGCACATTTCGTACTGCACATTCAAGGAAGTAATTAGCATATCTGGCATTGTAATAGCCTAGGTGATGGGCAACAAGATATTAGTCACTGCAAATAGCTGCAGTTTGTGACTAAAGTAAATTACACAGATGGTTGTTTGACATAATTTATTTGATGAGAAAGAGTGCATAAATGCATCCAAATAAATTACAATGCAAAATTATGTTTCTCCCCACCTTTTGAGAATGGAATTAAATTTATTGAAATAATTTTTGCTTGCTTGCCTCACATTGGCTTGTGCATTTTTATAGACTAAGTGGGCCAGGGACAGTGGGCAATGATAGAACTCTTATCCGTGCATTAGCCCATTGGCTCTGGGAGCAGCAGAGATGGGATTTACTCTATCTGAGCCCATGCTTTGCAGTGATGATATAGATAAATCCACTAACGTATCATGTAATTTTCTTTTTTTAGGACTCTGTGTTCCTCAGGTGAGTTAAGAAACAATTCATCTGAATCAGTTAATCATGAAAATACACATATAACACACGATCCAGTGCACGGTAATGGCAATGTAAGGAAATTGTTGCAAGCAACTACACTTAGGTCCAAATTCTCAGTGTCAGACAGGAGACAAATCAGTCTCTGTACTCACACTGGATAACCTGAGATCGAGGATAACCACACAATGTTTTTTTCTGACAGAAACAAAACAAAAGTCAAACTGCGGAATGGAAATTTTTACCTGGGTTTCAGTCTTCTTTCGAGGCATTGCCTTCCATAGAATTTCCACTGAGGGTAATTATTTGAGTCTTCAAAAAAGTCTGTGTGTCCCTGCATATTCAAAGATAACACATGCTCAGCTGACACAATATGAATGGCAGATCTGATGAATAGCAATAAGTATGTGTCAGCTCAGAATGTGACAGCTAGTTGAGAATTAAATTATCCAACAACCTTCACTAGATGAGTCCTTACAAAAGTAAGGCCACAACTGTATAGCTGATCTCTGTGCACTGGAGATACTAATAAAAGCTCATTACTAAACTGCACTGTTGATACAGATGTCTTGACGCTGGTCTGTGCCTGCAAAACATGCATATCACCTTTAACAAGATCATAATCTTAGAAAAAACTCACTATAGGCTACGTGACAGGAAAGACCTACCAAATAATTCTACATCTGGGAATGCAGAGGTTATTTTTTCACCTAGAAAAAAAAGCCATCTGATTTTAGGCACATAGTGAAATGTCAGCTGTGATTATCAAGATCACTACTGTAGGCAGGTATCCATAGGCTAATTGTAAAAAGCAATAGAGCATATTACCTACATGTATTATTGATTGCATGAGAAACTCTGGGAATATAAGAGGCTCTGAAGAAGGGATCCAAGAGGAGTATGTTTGTTTTTCTTAAATGTTTCTGTCTTAAAAGGCATCAAATCAGTTTAGCTGTTAGTCAGACAGCTTGTTTTCATTTTATTCACCAAATCGAATTTAACTTCAGTAGTCTTAGATATAGTGTTCTTG
This sequence comes from Anabacerthia variegaticeps, assembly GCA_035583185.1. Lineage (NCBI taxonomy): Eukaryota > Metazoa > Chordata > Aves > Passeriformes > Furnariidae > Anabacerthia > Anabacerthia variegaticeps. The sequence continues at coordinate 61,043,842 of JAWWEW010000041.1, read as the reverse complement.
GAGTAATCATCTATTGGGAATCTCTCTGTACAGTACTTGCTGGCACAAATGTTAGTATCTTTTGTGGAGAAACACAGACATAGAACTGAAGAGTTGCAGGTGGAATTACAGTGTATATGTGAGGAGGAACTGAAGGAGAAATTTAATTCTCTTCTGGGGAAAAGTTCTTAACAGGAGAGATTGCATTCTCTTATTTCTCAAGAACAACTTTCCTCCCGCTGCTTTTATTTTGGTTCTTTTCTGACTCTCTGCTGCAGTTTATGCTTTATGAATTAGCAGTGGGAATACTGCATGCTTCCAAATTCACACTACTGCAAATGTTCTCCTTGTTCATTCAAGAATTAATCATGCATCTGGAATACAGTTATACTCCCATTCCTAGCCCAGGTAGCCACTGTGAACTGAACTATTCAGCTTTTTATTATTGACATACAATAGTAATTACAAAAGTAAGATTATGACCTGATCTGAATATTAGGACATGTACAGCTATGTATAGTCCTTGTGTCCAAGTTCTCTCCTGGAATATGACTGATATGACTGGATGACAAGGGTTGGTTTCCTGAAAGAATTGATTGAGGTGCTGCCACTGGGATCTGTTCATATTCAAGCTGATTGCCCCACTGCTTCGTTCAAGACCCTTTCTGGGATATCACCCCTGGGCTGTCAGAAAATCATTTCTACTGCAGTCTGAGATGAGTGGGCATTTTGCACATTTATAAACATCTGTGCAAACTGCAATACAGAAGTAAAGAAGCTGAAGGAGTTTTTTTTCCTTTCTCTATTTTTTTTGCCAGCCTATAGAATTACTTTAAACCTTTTTCAAGTAATAAATGGGTAAATCTCAAATAATTATTTGTTGTTTTGATGCCACATTACCAAAATATATGTTACCTGTGACTAGTTATGCTATGTTACTATATGGCTAGTATTACATTGTGTTGGTTTAAGGTTTTTGTGTTTCTTCTGGGCTTTTTTTCTGGTTGAGTTGCCTAAGAAGATGATGTTATAATTTATAATCTATGGTAATTTCACATGTAGTTGTTTTGGTGCAACGTAGCAAGTGAAACTGGTCACTGCTGTTTGAGTTGGTGGAGGCCTCCTAGGTATATTAGCCAGCAACTACTTCCATACTATGGGTTGTTCACAGGATCTTATGATTCAGCTAAACTTGAGGTCAATCTTTTTTTTTTTTTTCAAGATACTTAGTGAAAAATTTGGTGAAAACCAAAAAGAAGAAAATCTGTAAAAAAAAGTATCCCAAACTTGTTGAATGACAGGAGTATGCACATGAGTACAGGAGTTAGCATAATTTAGGCCTAATGGACAAGAGTGTCAGTGTAAGTAGGTGAGGTTTAATTAGAATCAGGGAATAATTAGATGTAAGAATAGAATAACTTAAGCATAAAGAATCTTATCCATTCTGAATCCTGCAAAGGTGTCAAGCAGATCATGAACATCATTGCTGTTGGCAGCCAGTTGTGGGACGAGAAGTCTAAGAATAAGTCATCTAAAAATGAGGTGTCCTGTACCCTGTCCTGTAGCACTCATTGTCTGGAGTCACTGGGGAAGAGACTAGCAGAAAGGCAGAAGAAAGGCCATGTTTGTAATATTCAGGTCTGCAATTTTTGTGTCCAGTCTTCTGAGATTTACTGTATAGAAAGCTTCAGAATTATTTTAATGGAAACAAACAGATTGTTCTAAGCATGTATGCGTGAAATGAAGAAGATATGGTTATTTATTAACAAGAATCAGTTTGACAGTATGTTAGATGAGAGAGAATAGGAGGAGTTTGAAAGAGTTTTTTTCAGCTGTGGTATTTGTTCAGATTCAACAAAGTAAACAATCTTTTAAACAGCAAGAGGGCACAAAGAACGTGGGATATAAATATCACACATTTAGAAATCAACATGTTATCAGGTGTGAGGACAAGCAGAGGAAAACCCAATGACTAGTTATGGTGATAACTTGATTTTACACAAATATTCTCATAAAAAGAAGGAATGATTTCTTCACCATAGTTACAGAATGACACAAGTCACCTTAATCTTCATATGCCTGTTCAGGGGACTCTAGTGCATGAGGAGATGTACCAGCCAGCCAGCCAGCCTTGTCATTGCAGTGTTTGGATACAAGGAAAAATGAAACAAAGGGAAAGGGATATTTTCCCATTTTCTGTGACAAAGGAGGAAAATACTACTTTTAGTTTTATCTAATAAATGCTCAGCAAGTTGAGGAATATGAAGTTGGTGCTGCTGAGGGAGGCAGAGGGAGACAGTGGATTTGGAGGATATCACTATAGGAAACAGCCTGACATTCTCAGAGATGAGCAGAACAGGAACTATTTGTCCATGCAGATGGGTAGGACAGGGAATGAAGAAGTTAACTTTGGCTTTGCTCACACTCTCTACAGCTCTGCCTTTCATAAAGAAGGGACTATCTTGCACATTCTTGCACATTATGTCTTCAGTAATCCACCCTAAAAATCCTTAGCTTTAGTTGCCATATTACTTCAAAAGGGACTGAAACTAAAAACTTTTCAAGAGTGTAACTACAGTGCTCCAAGTTCCAATAGCCATAAATTCACAGGACTACTTAAAAATGTATGTGGTATGTACTTCTGGATGGTCAATGTCAACATTTACATGTTATCTGAATTTGTAGTCTTCCAGGTATGCTTCAGTTGTACTTTCAAATTTATGGCACAATAATAATGATAACATTTACTTTAATGAGGGCTTAAAACCTAGTACCTTCTTGTGGAGCCAAACACTGAAGTTTTGGGAAACAAAAATATCCCAAACCCTCAGAGCAAACACCATAGGATTCCTAAGAGACCTGAGATATCTGGCAATTTCCTGTTCAAAAAGTCTGAGTCTGTATTTCCATTTGTTCCTTGTACATTCAAAAGCCCTATACCAAGGTTAAACCCCAGGCTGCAGTAATCTTGATATGCAGGAATTAAATTTATCTATTTGAAGACCCTTTACAGATCACATATAGCAGTCAGTGCACCAGGGCTCCTCAGAAACAAGAACTGAACCATGTTGCCTTGGCCTTACACATCACGGAGGCCAAAGGGATTATTCTGGAAACAGGACTGTCAACTGCAATGAATCCACTTGCATATTCAGAAACTCTCCTTTGGATGCAGGCAGCAAGAACACGCTTTCTCCTGGGAAAAATGGACCTTTGTATGCAGAGAGATGCTATACGTTTCTGTATATCTCATTTACTTCTGCATAGTTATATTTGAGTCAAAATGCTTGTAATTTGAATGTATGTCCTCAAGTAAGATGCTTTATTGGTGTATTAAATCTGAGTAATACAGAGTGACATTGAACACTCAAAGTAATTTGTCTGACTGCTGTCACCAATCATTGCTTCTGAAGATAGATGATAAAACTCCTTGAGTTTTTCTGTTTCCTAGGTAAACAGCTAAAGGAAATGTGTCTCTGTTCCTCAGTTCTTGCCCTAGGGCATTTTGATTAATATTGACATCATCAAGCCCTGTGCCAGTGGACCAAGAGAAGCATAACACATTCTGGTGACTAATCCAATACTGACAGCAGCAAGCAGCCTGAATTCAACATAGAAATATATTTTTAGTGGATTTCTCATGAGTCTAGGACTGAAGCCAGCACTTGGCAAGTGTCATCACTCACCAGACAATCAGCTGGAACTTTGGAAGCTTTTGAAGATGTGAAACAATATATTTTTACTTTTTAGTATCTCACCTTGCACTATCAGTTTAAAGATAGTTCCATTTTTAAATTCAGCTTCCTTGGGCAAAACAGTTATTTAGATATATTTGCCAGTCTGCAGTGTCAAGCCCATGAAGTTGTATAAACAAAAGCAAGGAACACCAGTTGTGGTAACACTTACAGAATGAAAACCATGTGACCTTCACTAGAATTTGGTATATTCTACTTCCTTCCATTTTCCTTCCTTTCCCCCTTTTTTTGCCAACTCCTAGTCAATCTAGTTAGGTTGGAAGCATTTAACAAGAGCAGACATTCACTCTTACAATGGAAAATTATGTTAGTAGGAAACAGCATCTGCTGGTGAAACTCCACTTTTCCTGGGAATAGAGGAGTCGAGTGCAGCTGGTTGCTTTGAGAACAGGACATACTGTTGCTTGCACAGTGGAGAAAGCTAGACCAGCATCTTGCATTATCCTCTATAACTGCTCTATGTCATGTCTGCAGTCATTCAGAGGAGAGTGGGGGCAAGTCCTTCCTCTTCATGCAGGTAGAGAAGTAAAGAAGATAGGAATATGGCTAAGCTTGGCTTTTTCAAAGTATCACTTCAAATGGAAATGACCTGGATGAAGGAGATGACACCTAGTTATGAGAAGGGTCATCACATGTGCTTTTCTTCCTGAAGCAAAAAGAGATGACAGTGACATGTCACCAACTACATTTCCCCAGGCTGATCCTGGATTTTGCAAGTTCTTCCTCTGGGGACAGAAGTGAGGCTCAATCCAGTCACCTAAATATCAGCCATGAAGGGTGAAGCAAAGGAAATGACTGAGTGACGCAGAAGGCTTTTGGGTGACATGCCTGAAAGGGAACAGAACAATAGTTCCTTCCACTACAATCCCGCAGCTTGCTGTGGTGGGGTCTCTAGATGGAACAAAATAGAAGTTTATATTAATTGGTAAATGGGAAATAATTTAAATGTGAGTGTCCTAGCCACATATACTGCTCTTGAGTAGGAGAAAAAAAAGTAGACACTTCAAAAGATTTTAATTTTGTAATATGATTACACAGTCATTCATAGAGCATACACTTTTAAAACATCACTTGCAGATGTTCAATTAGCTTTCTGAAAGCCATGCTTGATATCATTTTGCTTGAGTATGCAGCCTGTATTTTTCTGCATAATAGAACTTAAATACCCAAATTCAATAAGAATTCAATGTAAATATTTAAATCTAATTATTACTAGCAGGCAAGCACACAGATAAATATTATCACACAATAATGCCAGTCAAAATTACACATAATTCAGTGCACTTGAAAGTCAATCAGAGTTTATATGAGCTTGTGAGTTCCTTATGCAATAAAATGGATACCAGAATTAGCTTGTATTACCATGCTGTAGGCAGATTATCACAATCCTCAAGCTAATGTGTCACCATGGATGGGTAGTGTCAGGCTGCTTTCCTTCTCTCATTTGAAAGAATTAGAAACCAAGCTCTGCTGCTACTTAGATAAATGGTTCTATATGCCTGACTGACATTTGTTTTTCTGCTAGAGATATTTATGCAAAGTCACTTTAAAATCAGGCCAATGGTACTAATCAGAGTCAGCTGAGAGAAACCAAACATTGTGTAGTTTGACAATACATTTTTGTTTTCTTTTTCTTATCTCTTCTGGATTTCTTCCTTCTGTCTGACCCCAAAGGCTGCTTCTCTGAAACACCCTGAATAGTGGTTGAATTTATGGTTGTGCTGATCTCATTAAAAGCCTTTGTGCCACAGCTAGGGCATGTGAACCAGTTTCTGCTGCCAACGAAAATATTTGTGAAACAAGAAGAATGATCCCCTCTGTTATTGCAGTGGATGGTCATTTTGAATATATGAGCAATTTCATGGAGCTTGGGAAGAAGACAAGGGAATATGTTTTCTGATGCTTGCCACTATTTTATGCTTGTGTGACAGGTTCCATTCCCAGCCTTTAACCTTAGTGGACTGATTTCATCAAGCTTCAGGAATCAAGAACTGATCAACAGTTTAGGAATAAAATGTTATAAATAAACAGAGATACATTTCCAGAAACATCTACTTACAGTTTTTAACCAGCAGCCAGAACTGCAAACCAAAGTTTTGCTCCATCTTCTTCCTGTGAAACACTACTCCTTCTGATGGCATGCACAGGAAAAGCCAACTGCAATTCCCTGTGCTAGTGTGGTGTGTAGAGGTGATGCTCTCCAGCCAGGTGTTTCCCATGCCCACCTCAGTGCTTAGAAGACCTGACATTGTCTAAATCAGCATGTTTAAGTCAGAAGCACAAGCTACAAAGGAAAATCAGCAAGGAATTGCATAATGCTGCCTCTCTGGACACCTGCCAGCTTTGTGAGGTTGGTTGCTGTGCTGGTCAGGGCTCTGGCCTTAAGAATCAGGGTACAGGTACCTTATTTTTGGCTGCAGTTTGTTGATGATGAGGAAGGTGGTGAGTGACTGAGATGGTCAGCTACCTCATGTCAGGTTGACTTTGCATCACAGGGATTTTAGCAGGATGTTTCCTTAACAAAAGCTGTTTAATGATCCTATGATTCTGGGTTGTCCAAAGCTAATAGTTATGGCTTGGTTTTAACCAGCTGGATTTAAAAAAATATATCCTAAAGAACAAAGATAAAGGACAGAGATACTTATTAGGCAGGTTTCTTTGTGGACTTAATGGGAACAGAGCTCAGATATGAAGAAGTGAAATGTCAAGAATTCCCAAATGTAAATTCTAAGTTAAATAAAATCTGAGTATAAATGGGCCATACTTCTGTTTTATTAATTTCATCTATATTTAGGTACAAACCCTTTATTTTATGTTTCAGTGCTTTATATCCCAATATTTTTGGAATGTTTTTTGTACTACTGAAAAAAAGTAATATTTAATGAGTGAAACTGTGGGGGAACCCTGCTTGCAGAACTGCCAGAACAACCAGAACACGTCCTTCCAAGAATGGATAGCGCTGACAACCAAATGATTAATGCCAGAGATGCACCACCTACCTCAAGTTGCAGAAGCTAATGTGTTGAAAGAGTTTTCTTAGTATAGATAGTGATTTATTGTATTAGATAGTTATTTCTCTTGTATTTGTGTGTTTTACCCCCATTGTCTAAACAAGCCCTGAGCTACTAGGTAAGGCTAGCCTCTCCCAGCTTCCCCCCTCCTTCCCCTACCTGCCGGGTACCACCCTAGCCACTCCTCCCCTTTCCCATAATTGTATTCTCCCCTCCCCTCTTCCCCATATTTGCTGTGTCCCGCCCCTAACTCCTCCCAGTTCCCAAAACCCTTAAAAGTCTCAGGTGTTCCCAATAAAGTCATTCCAGCTCTCCACCTCTACCCGGCTGAGGATCTTTCCTTTGTTTTCCCTTGGCCCACGGCACGAAACACTATCAACTTTGCATAAAATATGTCTACCCAATCCCACTATTGTAAAGACTTTACAAATAATTAATTTTTTTTTAACATCATATATGGTATTTAATTCACAAAGTCTCAGATATTGATTTGATTCCTGAATCTCAGTGGGTGCTTCATAGCAGTTAACCTTACAGAAACTCTTCAGTAGCTCCAAAGAAAATTTTGATCTTCCAATACTGCTCTGTGTTAGAAATTATGTTTGAGTTGGGACAGGCAACAAGCTACTGTCAATTTCAGTCTTTGGGATGAAGCAATTGTCTTCAATATTTTCCTTGAAAAATAGCTTTAGATGAGAGACAATTAATATTTAAAAAGCTATGAAAAAATAAAATAGGAAACTTAGTTGGAAATGCACTATTCCATGGGATGTATGACACAGACACAAAGAGAACTGTTATTTTATGAAGATGTGTAATGTGAAGGCTGAAGACATAAAAAATATATGCTAGAGAAGGCAAAAAAAGCACCTAAGTGTGAGTGAGTATGCTCATCACTTCAGCAGAAAAGCTGTGATTGCTGCATTTTAACATTCCAAAGGGTAGAGTAATAGAGCAATTTAAGCATGGTGAGCATGTTAAGCAAAATCAATGCATTCACAAATCAGAGCACTTGCAGGGCTCCCAAAATGCCATCTCCAGAATGTGACAAGATTTTTGTCTTTATAATGCCATAGACTTAAAGCTTTTAAAATAATCTGTTTTGTATTGCTGTAACCAGCATTGTGATCAACTGACCCGAGGGCCACGTGAGAGAGGGATAAGGAGTGGAGAGCATCCCCCATCAGCTGCCACACATACAAGCAGCACAGAGAAGGGAGTTCATGCAGAACCTTTTGTTCTGAAAATACATGTGTCTGTCATTTGATTTAAAAAACAGGTTCTGTTATCTACAGCAATAGCAGCAGGAGGGCTTTTATTCAGCTTTCAGAATGACAGAGTAGATAGTATTGTGAGAAAACTGTAATACTGTCTCCTTATTTGAACCCATGCATTTTAGCAGAATAAGAGGTTACTGTATATATATTTTTCTTAAAATCATTTTCTGCATCCTTCTGCATCACATCTTTTCCTTTGGGAGACTGTCATATACTCCACGCAAGGTGCAGATCCGTGTAGAGGAATGGTAGTTTTGAGGCCTTGAAGATGGGAGATCTGGATATAGTTCTGACCCCTAATCTTTTGTGCCTCACTCTTAATGTTGTGGTAATAGTGTGCATTGACTGAATGATAGTGCTCTTCTGTGAGTACAAAAATACTTAATAATTTGCAAAACTATATCACATATGCTTTTCACTGGGCTAAACTGTAGAACAATATGGCTTTTTACAGGAGCCATTCTCCTTTCCTGAAGTCAATAAGATGCAACTATTTTAGTGGATTTCTGAGGCAAGCTTGCAAAGGAGGTGACAGCTGCCAAGTTTCCCTAAACTGTAAGGTTATCTGAAAGCAACTTATCATGCACCATGAGCCCTTTCACTTGCAGGAGCAGGTGCAGGATAGGGGTAGGGGGAAAGCGTCCCACCACACATTACGACCTACACCCAGTGCTGGGGCTGTGGCAGAAGTGGGGGAGACACCTGCACCACCAGCCCCACACCCTCCCCATGCAGGATGTGCCAGGGAGGTGAGGAGAAGTCACCACAATGCCCTGGACGGTGCCCATTTTTTGTATCTTGGTTGGTGCAGAACTAGCAGAAAGGCTAAATCCCTCAGAGCTTTGTTTGCCTTCCTTTCTTCTCTTTTCTGGACAATTCTGCTCCTGATTTCCCTCCTGGTTCTTGCACCGTTTTAAACTGCACGTTCTCTGGCTCCTCTGTGGGCTAGTAAATTTGATTATTTTAAGGAATGCAGACATATTCAGAAATGGCAGGATTAGGACTTCAAGCAGAAATCATATTGCACATACTGCAATGAAATCTTAGAGGTGTTGTTTCTGTGCCAACTACAGATAAATTTCCAAAATAAAATATAATAGTCAATACCATCAGAAGGCATCCCTCTAGTGAAAATTAGTATTGTATATATGAGAGAGACAATATTAAGATTAAAGACAATGGGAAACTGAAATGACATTACCATTTCTAGAGAAAGACAAACAGGTTTTCAAAGAAAACTGAATCTTTCAATCTCAGATGTGAACCAAGTCCCTGAACTGAAGAGGAGAACCGTATTGCATTTAATACCTTAGCAAAAATTTGACTTAGAATAGCTTAATGTTCATCCAGCAGAGATCAGAAAAAGAATTGGAATCTCAATAATATATATCTAATTTCAGTTCAGGAGAATTACAAAAGTCTGCCGAAGGACAATTGCTTGTATGTTGAACTTGGATACTACTTTTCTCCAGACAATAGTCTCCAGGGCTGCAGATATACTACAGTGGTGTTTTTTCCCCAGTGTTTGTCATATGAATTAAGCACCTGGTAGAATGGGAAAAGATCCTGTCCAGCTGAAACAACACTTGCAGCTTAGTTTTCATCTTTAAATAACACTGACCTTGTAAGTGTCGACAAAGAACTGACAAGCTTGGACCTGTCCACCCTGGATCATCCTTGCTTCGTGAGTTGTTGTCATTAACACCAATTCAGTTCAAACATAAATTACATCCTATCCAAATCTGGTTATTTTTAAAAATATTTAATGGTGATAAATTTCTTGTCTGTTTCATCTATATGACTATACAACTAAGAACAAGCAAGATGGAAATTAGGCTTTTGACTTTTAAGTGAAATACTTGAATATTCTAAAATACTTTAACAATATTAAATTGAATAATTAATTCATTATTTAAAACATGGTCTAATGACTTTGAAGATTACAGTAAACATTATCATAGCAGGAAATGGAAGATAATGTGAAGGGCATTACACGAAGTACTAGTTAATAATAGAGCTGCTTGATTTAATTGTTTTCACTCAAAGGCATTCTGTCTCAAACCTTGCAAAGCTGGTGGCAAAAATATCTGATACCTTTTCATTGTGTAGAATTTTAAAGTAACAGTTTCATGAGAAGAAAACATCTTGTCATGACACTTGGATATAGGCAGGGCTGCTCAAATCAGGGCCCAAATTTTAAGAAGGCAACTCCTCCCACCCATGAATATGAATTGATTTTTTTGTTTTAGAGTTGACCTTAAGGCATCAAGTCAGTGCAAATATGCTGTAGGTGCACAAGGAATTCCAGCATGGAAGAGGGAGACAACAAATGGGAAAAGATGTTCTCTGCAATTACAATCCACAGATATTTATTTACTTTTGAATAGCTTGCTTTTGTAAGAAAGACAAAAAGAATAATTTTAATCACTTTATTTCTTGTTCAAAATACATATGAAACAATTAGAATAAAATTATTTCAAATGAGTTCTTTTATTTTTCTTGTATTTTTAAATATAAAATTATCACAAACTGTACACTTCATAACATCTTTTGAGGTTTCATTGTTACATATTTTGTTTTGGAACTGACAAATAGATTCACACTTTCCAGAGAATACATTGTAAAAATACTGAAATGTGTTACAGCTCTCAAAGGCTAGTGCAAAAAACCCATTTATTATCAGTAGTACAATTTATGTTGTCAAGTTTCACAAATGGCCATTTAGCGCATACAAAAAGCCAGTAATACAATTTCAAAAATTTTATTTTCTTGTCCCTATAACGCAGAAGCCAAGGATATTGACTTGAACAATGTCTAGGTATCAAATCACAGACTTCATTTAAAAAGTCACATCATGAACACTGAATAAAGGGTACTAAAACAGTCAGGTATTTAATATTAGATCTTGGTCAGCCAACACCACATAGCAAGAAGAGACAAAATCTTAGAAGAACTCTGCAGTTCTTTGTAAGCTACATAGACTTGGCAACATTTCTGATCTAATCAAAAAGATTATTTTAAAGGTAGGGAGTTCTACTAGAGTTTGGGCCAGTTAGGGTCTAATCCAAAACCTCTCGCTGTCACAGCAAATATACTTGCTCTGACAGGCATTGTATTGGATGCTTTCTTTTAATATTTCAAAACACAAAGTGTTTAAATATTGAGTGGGGTTTTTTTTCAGCTGTCAATATTTCTGTGGCCAAGAACTCCATTTTAACTTCCTACCTTTTGAAGCATACACTCTGGAGAATGCCTTCCCCACAAACAAGCATATACTAGAAAAACATAATGTTCTGTGCTGAAAAAAAGATGTGGCTAATTTCTATTCTACTTCCCCTGCTTCAGCATTCATGAGGAGCACACTGAAGCCTGTCAGCTTGAATGCAGCATGGACTACAAGCTCACGAAAAGAAAGGAGAAGCTTTTTTGGACTCCCCTTACAGTGGCTAGAGGAACATCTGGAGGGCTCAGAGGAACCAGTGTTGTGGTCCTGCTGCCTAAGGTGGTGAGCACTGGGCAGAGAAGGACAATGAAGAGATGCAATTTGGCTTTGCCCACTCTCATCCTGACTATCAGGCCTAGTCTAGTGTGGAGAGTGCTGAGATGTGCTTTTAGCATGGACTGGCTGTGAGGCTTCCCACCTCATTGCAATCCCAGCAGCTGCTCTGCTCAGCGTGCACACCCAAGACACTGTGACTTCACAGGGACTTGATTAGCAGGTCATAGTCAAACAATATTTCACATGATTTGCTGAACAAAGGCCCTCATGATCTCCACCAGAAAGTGGAGAAAGTACAAGTCAAAGTACAAGTGTGTCTCCAAATCAGGATGCCAACAACTTCTAGGCTAGAGAACTAGCCATATCCCAACCTTAGACATGTGCATTTAAGGCCAGCATATCCTACTGAAACTACTCACCTAAACAGAGAATAGAAAGAATTTAGATCCACACTTGGAAGAAAGACAAAAAAGGAACAATATTAAATATATATTTTTATCTTCTCTGGAGAAATAGTTTTCTATTTATTTAACAAAAGTAAATTTTGTTCAATATTTTTCCATAAAAATATAGACTGAAAAGAAGTGCTTTATATCTAATGTGCAACAGGACTATCTAAAAGTTACATATGAAAGGTTTAGTCTATACAGACACCCTCTGAGCTTCAAAAGCAAGATGGCATTATGTGGAAACCTATAGGCCACCACTGAAAAGGAAAAATCCTGTAAAAATATGTCACCTCATGCCTGACTATGTAGACTAGACATTTTTGTTTACCAAGTCAGGCAGCTGAGGGTCATATTTCTACCACTATTAGTAAAATCAGCATTTGCAATAATAGTTCGTACCTTAGAGATGCACTGAAGACTTCTAATATAGCCTGAATTGTCACAAAGTGACAAAAATCCATGGAGGATGTAAGAGAAACCACTCTGTTTTACCCAAGACTGCTTAGGGGGTTCATTTCATAAGAAGCCATGATACATCATCACATGCAACCTGATGCAAAGTGAACTGAAATCAATAGCAGCAGTCCTGCTGGTTTTCAATGTTGGACTGGTCAAGTACAAAATCTGTGCTTTGAAATGAAATAACATATTAAAAAGACCCACAGAGTGAGTTTGCTGGATATATTTAATGGTCTATTGCAATGATATTAAAACTTATTTTCATTTTAATTAACACAAAACAATTGCCCTGTAAAAGCAAGAAGTGATAGACCTAAAAGAAAGCTCCTTTTGAAAAAATGGTGTAATTCTTATATATTGGAAATAAGGTAATTAATAGATTTTGGTAAGCTTTTGCAGCAATGCAAAATATATAAATATGTATTATTAATACTACACTTAGGGGGCTGAATTGAATCACCTTTTTGTGCTATATGATTTCAATAAAAAGTAAAACTACATTAGATATACTTACCACTTCGTGTTTTATTTGAGATAGCCCAAAAATGGAGGTGGAGTATTCTAATTCTATTAAGAAAAAGTCACATAAAAAGCAAAATGTCTTTTTGTCAGCAACTTTATGTTTTGCTGCAACAGATATTTTTGCTAAAAGGCTTTTTAATTTTTTTTGCATCAATATTATTTTCAGTGCATGAGTAGATTGGTACTTTAGTACCGTTTCTGCTCTGCTAGAGATTAAATGATAAAGTTCTGTCTGAAGAAAAAGTCCATTTTTAACAACAGTCCAAGGCAAAAAAACCTAAAATATGTGTTGGTATAATTTGAATGAAATATCTTTTCTCAGCACAGATTTCTCGTTATCAAGCCCTCTTTGTGTAGGACTGCTCTTAGACTTCATAGGCTGCCCTGTGTCTGGAGGTCATGCAGAATCACACCCAGGAATTTAGGGGTTAATCTTCAGAGCTTCTCTGAAACCTGGCTATGACCAACCATTGTTTGTCTGCTACTGGCAAGTAGCTAAAGTGCAATAGTGCCAGACTTCCCTTTCAGAGTAATACAGAAAAGGTCCAGCTGTGCAGATTCAGTTGCTGGCTGAGATAAAGCTATACTTTTTCATTAGTGATTTTGATTCTCTAGCCCAAGGCTACCTTTTGGGACTAAGAACTGAAAAGGTTGTAGGTTTAAATCAGGTTCTTGTGCTATAAGGATAATTAAGATCATTAAACATTTATAGTACATAAAGGTTGAAAAGAATAAATGTAAGAGTGTGCAGTGCTCTTTGGAGAGTCCACAATACCTTCTTTTTAATTTTCTGGGTAGCCAAATCTCCATTTACATAAAGAAGAAAGATGCACATATACCCATTTGACAAAAATAATTACAGCTGGCAACTCTGTGTCTTGTTCAGCTATGCAGTCATTTCCCTCATAACTATTATTACACAATTAAGCCTCAGAAAACTGTGGTGAGGGAAATAATGGCCCTCTACTGATCACTCTGCTTTTCAATGAGGCAGCCACTCCCAGGGTGAAACATTCACAGTACACTCAGTGCTATGTGACTATTTAGGACAAAGGAATAAGAATTCATTATTCAGCTGAACCTCCATGAACAGGAAGAACAGGAGGAGATGGCATTTGTCTGAAACATCAGTTCCAGGACCTTATTCATACACAAAGGCCTGTGGGATAATAAGTGAGAAATATACCAGAATTATGACTTCGGGTTTTTGAGTCACCAGCGAATTAGCACCTGCAAGAGCCCAATGCCTTGTCCACTGTTGTGTGGTGTTAGTTTAGCCTTGACTTGAAAACAAAACCTTGTGTACCACAGCAGCATTTTAGGAGGTGTTTCCTATTGGTAATTCAAGTACTGATTGTCAGAAGCTTTGATAATGTGAAAAAGTGACATTATATAAAAATGATTTCTCACCTATTGGAAATTTTCCAGCCTATGGCAGGTGCAAATAAAAAGGAGGGCATTACAGCATCTAGAGAGGAATGTGTTTGAGTGCATGCCAGCAATGTCCCTTTTTTCCCTGAATTATGCTGAAGAAAAAGACCAGGGGGAAAGGATGTGCCATGAGCAACTAGCAGTGCTCTTTGCACTGTGAATCCCCTGTGATCAAGATCTGTGGTGTGGGGGACTGTTTTTACTTTAATAATAGAGTCATGTTCTACAGCATGGCTCCCACTACCCTTGTGAGCTTGCAAATGGCCATACAAGATTTGAAGTAGGGGAATTACATCAAAAATCCCTTTTTTTTTTTAAGTGTTTGTTACACATATGCTTGTCTATTGAAAAGATTCACTATTCAACCTCTTTTTATATTTTCCCCTTTTCTTTTTAACAGGATTTTCTTTCTTCCTCTTTTTTTTTTTTCTCCTAGAGGGCTTTTTATATACTCAATAGGCTTTTCCCCTTCTCTCTTCTGTCCATGACTCAGATGTTACAAAAGATTTTAAATATCTTCTTGTTCAGTCCTTTTCAATTCTGAAGCTATTATCAGCCTCAACTTATAGCATATGGAAAAAAGCAACACCACCCTTTGTTTCTCTCCTCTTGCAGAATGTATTTATGGAAATACATCTGCCTTGCAAGAACAGCTAGCAGCCTACAATCTCTCCTCCCCTGAAATTAACCTAGAAACTCCCAAAAGACCAGATTCCTTTTTGGTGATGCTAATCTTAAGTGCCTAAAATGCCTGTCTGTTATGTTGACAAGCATTTGTTAGAATATTTCTGATACTCAAAGTCACACAGGGGAAACTAGGTACTCTATAACTGCTGGAAAATATTGCTTTATAACAGCAAACACAGCATTTCCTTTTTAGCCTAAGAGATCTTAAATCCATATCATTATTCTACACCAGAAAGCAACTTTAAGCATGTTCTAGAGCTTTAGTGATTTTACAGAAAGTTATTTCCTGTCTTTTTTTTTTTTTTCCTCATGGGCAGATGCATGGATAGACTTGCTTTATTTCAGGGCTTTACATTTCTAAGGTATGAAAAGATCCTGAACTATTCAAAAGGAATCTCTCAAAAACACTTATATGCTTGTATTTTGAGGGAGAGAAAAATCTGCATAAAGGGTATTGTTGCTGCCACGAAAACATGCTACTGGCACTCTTGCTATGACCTGTGTAATAAATGACTATGTGAGCCCTGAAGTTATCATGTTATAGCTGTGTCCTCATCCTTTCCTTGGCCTGTCTTCGGTTCTCTTTTTGTGTCAGGCTTCCTGATTTCACCTCTCCAGGGGAGAGGCAGGATTTCACAACTCTCCTTTCATTCTTCTGGGCTTTGGAACACTGTGTCTGTCATAACTATGCCAGCCCAGGGAGTCTGAATGAATATGTAACTTTTCTTTCAGGGAGTCTGTGAATACTCCACTTCATTAAAAATGGAATGGTATTTAAATATTTAAGCTTAAATATGCAAACTTAAATATTTCAAATAAATGGATTTGAAGATAACAGCCTATGTGCATAGCTGTCCCACCTCAAGCTTTCCCGTCCACTAAAGGAAGAGCAACCAAGCTTATTTTTTCTGTAAATTACAGGAACAGCTTGCATCCCCAGCCTGCTCAGACAAATCTTGTCTGTTCTTAGTCTGATCTCGTGATCTTTCCTATTTTTTCCTGTGGCTGCTTTGGATCTCACTATTTTAGAAGAGATGCATTTTTCAGACTGGCTATGGCACTGGTAGATTCTGCCAGGCCACTGAGATGGACAGTAACATTTTGTAAAATTCACTTTCTTCTGAAAGACTGTCCCTTGCCAAACATTTTCTTCCAATTCTGTTTTTCTCTAAAGCCTACTTATTGAACTCACCTAATTTAACACCAAGAGCCAAGGCAACTTATTGTATTCATAAATTATTACAGAGCAGCTCCACTCTCATCACAGCAGCTATGTAACTTCCTGCAGATCCAACTTCCAGAGCACACTGTCTTATGCTTCAAGGAGTCAGCATGTCTTTCCCATGAGAGAGACAGCTTTGGTATATGTGGTAACTTATATAACCTGTAATTATGTGTGTTAGTTTAATTTTGACAAGGTTGATACTGAGGGTCTTCAACAGTGCAAGCACGATCCAGCAACACAGGCTTAGCCATAGAGAGTGCTGTAAGAAGTGACCTGTCTTGGATCAGTAAGGCGTCAACACTTGTCCTTAGTATTAAGAAAGTGAATAGTCCTTATGAGGACACAGTGCCAAGCTTCAACTGATTTTTCCTGTTCTGCAAATTTAACATGCTTTCTGCCTTTCCAGAGGACTGAGTCCCCTGTAACATAAGACTCACAGACTATACTTGTGAAGAAAAAATGTGCATAGCAATACCAGAGGCATTCTCCTCTCTGCACCAGTAAAGAGGTTTCCCAGCAACAGCAACATTGTAGAGGTACTATCAGATAAAACATAAAATCACAGCCCTGAGCACCTGCTATCATCATGCATCCCCTAGCACTCCACACAAGATTGAAGGTGTTAGTTCCATTTTCCTGACCAGATTCTCTTGTGATATTTAAATCCCACCTGCAGCTTCACTTTCTCTTAGCTTTCTAGCTCTTAGTTTCCTGCATGCTGTTAAAAAATTGCCATTTTCCAGATGGGGTTAAGGAAAAGGGGAATTGTGCAGGAGGTATTTATTCATTTGGATGAGTAAACAAAAGATGCTTTTTGAAGAGAAGTTGTTATTTGCCTTGGAAATGCCAAAGGGCTGTGATCACCACCTCAATTAACTCCCATGCTTAATGCCTATGTTTTTTCTTCAACAATCTTCTTTTGTCTTGTTTTACAGTACAGAAAGAAAGGACAAGTGATATGACTATTGTAATTATGTTTCAAAAGGAAGCTTTCCATTTCAGAGCACTGGCAGTTGCATCAAATAGCTTTGTGTCTGCTTCCACATTTTCCTTTGGCTTTCTTACCTCTGTGGTCTGCTCTGTGCTATGATTTATCTGCTTTCTGACACCAGAATGCTCAGTTTAGACTGACAAGCCTCAGAAGCTAAATCAAAGTGAATTTCCAGCAAGGGGTTAAAACAAGTCTCTACTGTGGTGTTAATGAGAGAGAAAATTTCCCATCCAAACATGCACCAATATTCCTGTTATATATACTACATTTTATCCATATTTTGGATGGTCTAACATATTTTACATGAGCTTTGTCCAAAAGTCACCTCACTGTCTGATTAACATATGTCATACTTTAACATCTACAGAATTTTCAAGCATATTCATTTGTAGAAATAATGTGATATGAACTTCTCAGGTCAAGGAACTATCACTCCGTACAGATTTTTATCTATCATGAATTGAAACATATTCCTAATTAGCTGGGGGTGTTGTAAGAGAAGTGCTAAATAATAGTGATTGTATGTTTAGTAAGTGCAAATACTCGTATGTGCAAACCTAGGTTTTTGCATGCATGAATAAGGTGATTTTCAAATTTTGCAGGCACATTTATGGACCTCTGAAAAATTTTACATTTTCAGCAGGAGAAGAACTCTATTACTGAGCTCTGAAATACACCCCTTTTAAATGCTTATTCACTTAAAAAATACAGTCAAATGATTTCAGATGTAGAAAGCTTGTTAAATTAATGGAGTATAATAAAATGTTAGTACATATAAAAGTTTATAAAAAGAGATAGCAAAATAATCTTAGAACTAGACTATCATGTATACATTGTGCATCATCATGTTAAGTATTTGTAAAGAGATTACATTGAAGCCAATTAAAAAACAAAGAAAGAGGAGAAAAGGATGGACAAATAAGTACTTTTTTAAAAACTTAAAGTTTTCTTAATATTTCTACAAAACTGCATCCATAGAAAGAAATTAGGTAATTAATTAATTGCTTTTCCCCTTGGAAAAAATCAACCCTATGAAAACATTTCCTGTTTGCTCAACATTTTCTTCAAAAACATTGAATGTGGTTGTGATTCTTTAAGAAAAATGTATTGTTTTGTTACTTAAAATATAAGAAGTCAAAAGAATTCCATATACTGAAGAATAAATTTTGTGGGGGAACTTTCTGGCCACTTTATCTGTCTCTGACCAATATATGTACCCCTGAGATACATATACTGTTCTTTTAGGGCTTGCTCAAAGCAAAAAATCAGACAAAGTTACTGATTTATGAATGCCTGATGGTCATAAAGGACTGTGGAAAAAAGAGGTTATTTCCTTGACAGCTCTTTGTAGAATGAAAATGAGTGATGCAGCTACCCTCCACCTTTTGGTGAAGACCCCACAGGTTTCATATTACAACTTTTTTAAGGCCAGGAGTCAGCACTGCAGACAAAAGTAAGGGTCAGTTTTCTCCTGCTTGAACAGAAGCCCAGTATAGACAAAAGATGGTGGGGAAAGAGATGGTTGCTTGCTGGGAGAGGGAGGAGAAGGGCCATACGAGCAGAAGTACACACTACTGTGATCTGAAGTTGAGGTCATGAAGTGCACTAAGGGACTGACATCTCATCGAGCATACGCTCAATTCTGCTAGTGTAAAATAGCTAAGTAGTGCAAAATACAATTCTTATTAAGTACTGTTGCTGTTTCCAGTAATCTGCTTCAATAAAAGTAACTCAAGCTTTTGGAAAAGTAAGCATTTCAAACTGTTGTATTTTACATCAAACATTTGCCAAATTTGATTTTTCTCAATTTAGGCCAATGTATAAGATATGGCATAAATGTGAATAAGAAACAAACAAACCAACCAAACCAAACCAAAAATCATGGTGGGAGCAGGGAATTTACAACTTCTCTAAATTAAAATATTTTAAATTTCTTAATAAACATATACGTAAAGTAACACATTCCTTGACTTAAACTGTGCTAAGCTTTCCCTCAGCGCTTCCATGAGTACGCTCAGAATAACTTGTTAACCAGGCTCCAGAGCCAATGGAGTGGTTATACGAAGTATGTACCCTGTCTTGTGAGATAGCTAAGAAAGCAGTGGGGCAAAAATATCTTTTGCATTAATTCTATTAATCACTGTTAAGGGACTAAATATAGTTAATGAAGGGATCATTTGTGAAGCTGGATGTTCTGGTAATTTTGCAGCCTGATTTTTCCTAGATGCAGAGCACCCATCAATCAAGTTTAGACACAGAAGTCATTCACTATTGTTATTAACAATACCAAAAATAACACAACAAGAGGGCACAAACAGAACCTTTGGTATTTGACAACAATTAGAATTTAAGAAAAAGAATCTTGAAATACCTTACTACCTATGATGAAACATACAGGATACTCATAGAGAACAATGAAATAGTTAAAAATACTTTGCTCATTGCTGAACACTTATGCTACATTTGATTGTGAAATTGTTAGTTTTTTGGATATTAGGTGCAAAAAAAGTGCAAAGAATATTTAGTTAACTGTTACAGTACCACATTACAAAAAGTATTTTCTAGGCCACAAAGGCCACTGCTGATATAATTTATATTAAGATAAATGTATACACAAAATAGTTTTTCAATGTCCACATATATATATATATATTTATCTATCTGTTTCTATATCAACCTTGCAGAATCATGTTGAAAATGATCTAGGCCACAGAATTTCATTATGATAACAATGATGGGAGGAAAAAAAGCTTCACAGAGGAAAGTTTGTACTTCTATTAATTCACTCAGAGCAAATGGAGGAATGAAATTCTGCAAGGACATTCTGTATTAATGGTGGTGAAAATACAATCTTAAGCAGGGAGGATCAGTGTTCAGCATTACCAGTCCTCTCTAGGAGAAACCATTTCTGCCTAGAGGCCATGAATAGCAACCTGAAACAGACATTCAAAAACTTGGGCTGGAGCCATTTCTTTTTTTTTCTTTCCTTTTTTTTCCCCCTTTTTTTTTTTTTTAAATTTGTAAAGACTGTCTGAAAGATTGATTTGTGTATTTATTTGCTTGCTTGTTGTGTTTGTAGGCACAGAAGGCAAAGTGCAAAACCTGCCTCCTTTTTTTTGACTTAGAAATACCTGTAATATTGACCAGCCTTCCCAACTTTCCTGGAGCAGTTAAGACACTTCAAGACATGTTTGACTGCCTTACAGATTAGTTAGTGGAAGGGAGGGACTGGATCTTCATAAACATATTCAGTGTCAGACATGCTAAACCAACCCAAAATGGCTCTTCAGAAGTTTGTCAAAACTACCTTTTCCCTTCATATCTAGATTAATTCTCAACATTTCTTTCATTATCGTAAACAAATCTTCCATTGGCATTTTTCTTGTGTATGACACTTTTCTTCTGTAAAAATGCTGTTTTGGAAAACATTGTCTCCTTGGTTTTCTTTATATATTGCAAAGATAAAAAAAGTGCCACTACCTCAATTTCTTTCTAGTTACAGTCCAGCTTTTAAAATCTCAGACCCAATCATGCAGTCTTTGCTGTGGTCTTCACAGACAAAAAAAAAAAAAAGGAAAAAAAGAAAAAAGGGAAAAAAAGAAAAAAGGAAATAACTATCTGATTTAAATGACTGAGGTAAACTGCAGTGTTTAAAAGAGACAAATCCACAAAATATGTAGTTCTCTTCTAATTTTTAAAGCATCTGACTACAGCCAATATTTTTTTGCATTTGCTGTCACTGTGTATTCTAAGAAATGAGTTTACTAGTGTATAAAATAGCTACATTTCAATTTGTTTCTCTGTATACCGACAGAAAACATACCTCAAATTCGTATTTAGTATATAACTCTAGAGGCATCCAGTGGGCAACCAGAAACTATTGATATGCATTATGCTTGCAGTCAGCATAAATTCAAAGAAATCTGAATCTGTCACATTAAATCAAGAATCTGAAAAATGTTGTGGGTAACTGCAGTATTTGTTCAATTTTCTGAACAGATAAAATACATTAGATCAATTTCTTTACTTCAGAGCCTTCTCCCTGCAGTTTGACTTGTGTAAACACTGAGCAAGGTCTGCATGATGCCGGCAACAAATGGACTGTTTTGAAGGGCTGGCTGCACCTCCTCAGGAGACACCTACACCCCTGTGGAACTGCCTCCACTTCCACACAACTCACTGCAGAGACATTAGCTTTCCACAGTGGTACCCAGATGTGTGCTGCTGGTGCCACACAGAGACATCCGAGACAGCTCTTCATCGGCCAGTGAGAAGCTGAGGCAAACCATCATCTGAGGGCAGCCACCTGCCTGGGGGCATGTGCCTGGCTGCTTTGCTGGACAGGCTAACGAGTTCCTGTGGGAGCAGCCTGCATCGCGATTGCTGGAAGATTATAACTGCATAGATCCAGTTCTGATACCTCTTCCATAAGGGCTCAACTAAAACCCAGTGAAGCCAGCAGATCCTTCTCAACGGCTTCAGTGGAATGTTGATCAGCCTTTCCTCCCTGCCCAAGGAACGAGCTCATTTTACACTCAAAACATGACATCCAGTGTTTTGCATCCAGTTTTTTTGTTCATGCAACATTCAGTTTGGAATGCTATCTTGTGAAGTCTTTCAGGATTCAGTGCAATTCAGAAGAAATTTATTACATGAGCTATACATACTATTCGCTCACCCTCAAAAGAATTAGGCATTACAGGCTGCAGTAGTTTTGAATTGCTTAAGGGTTTGGGTTTTTTTTTATTTCTTTGTCTATGCAAAGATACAGGCCATATCAAAACACTGCTTGGATGTGACACTGGATATATGCCTGTGATAAAACAAGTGAATGAATTTGCATGATGAAAGGTTATATTTGACTCAAATCAACTTCATTCATATATTAAGAAATTATTATAAGCTGTAATATAAGACTTAGAATAGGAAAAATGTATTTTAATAAAAAAAAATTGATACAGTTCATCTGTGGAAGCTGAACCTTTTGTTTATGTAGATGTGGGCTACAAGGGAGCTTTGGACACTGAACATGATGAGTCCTTGTTCCTTAGGGTGTAAGCGGTGGTTTTGGTGATGAACAGGATCCCTGGCTATCAAAACTGGTTGCTCTGCCAGGTAGCTGCAAGAAAAGTGTTATTTTTACAAATGTCATCATATCTGCCTGTGTATCCCACTCATTTCAGAGGATGAGAGACTCTCTCAAAAAAGAACTCAAAATCACACCCAGACCCTTTCTAACCTCTGGATCAAAGTCTCTGGCAAGAAAGTCTCCAGCAGAACAAATAATGGACAGAAAATTTCTTAAGTGACCTAAAAATGCCTCTGACTCATTCCATAGGAGTGGATTTATTTCACCAATCAGGAGAGGTACCTCTGCCTCCAAACCTACATAAACCAGAGTCATAAACCTCTAAAGACACTTCTCTGCTGCCTTGGCTGATTTTCTCTGCCCCCACAGGCTTCTTTAGGTGTTTTACTGAGGCCTTGCTGTTAGGCCTTTGTTACCTGTCACAGTACACATGCAGCCTTGTGCTACAGAGTGGGGAAAACAAATGGCCCATGATGCCTCAGACCGCTGCTCATTTTTCTATAGAGATTGCTTTTGTGATGGCCTAAACACTGTGTCGTGTGTTTCCTGAAACTGGGCCTGCTACTTCTTAAGGCTTCCATATGTATCTTTCTGACTCCAAAGCTGTGAGCATTTTGTATACAGAACAACAGGAATATGTGGCCACAGCAGGTTGAAGCAGCAGCCCAAGTCCAGGGACTTATACATATAATGACCCATGCATTTGAATAAGCTTCCAGTAAGTGTTTTTTGAACAGCTGCTGGTACATTGACTGAATTTAGCCTAATTCACAGAACAATTTCAGATTAATGTTTTAGCAACAACTGTTCATGCTAAAGGTTTTTGAATAGGACATGCTTTTGAAATTCTTGCAAATGATCTCTAAGTAGATATAAGTTCCTTATCATAATCTTTGGAAACCTTAAATGACTTAATGTAATCTTGGAATGCCTTTAGAGCATCATGGAAACTTTTGAAGTGACTCCTTTAAGTAATCAATAAACCCATGCAACTAGATTTAGGTTATGCTAAGGATCTTGTAGCTGATATTTAGATGCTGCCCCAAGTTTTGTGATTCTCAGAAGCATGTAAGTGTGAGAGACAAAAACGTTCAATATACTGATAATGAGAAAATTTTACTTCTTACCTCTACTAGTGGATGCCAGTGAGTTATTGGTTTACGTGGGTAAGCCAACATTTCATTCCAATGATCTCTTCCAAGCCCTTCAGCATCAATGCCTGTCCGACATACCCCAATGACCTCATTGTGTCCTACTCTGAGAATTGCAGAGAGACAGAATTTGTTTTTAATAAAAATAGTTTTAATAATGTCTGATGTACAATTCTGTTGAGTGGTTTAGTGTGGCACAGAATACACGACCAAAGTTTTCACATCACTTATTACAGTTATTAGTGTTAATGGTAGTATAGTAATATTAAATTCTGTAATGGTGACATCAAAAACCTCCAGCTACTACAAGAGTGCTTCTATCAGATCTAAAAAAAAGTAATGAAGACATAACCTTTGCCATTAAAAGGTTACAACCCAAAAGAAACAAGGACAGAAAAGTATCATAACACAAAATTATCTAGAAGGAAAACATACTTGAATTTTGTGGGAGAGGAAGATTAAAAAAGTGAAGAATACATTTCATGCTGCAAATCCTTCAAACATCATTTCATAAACTATTTCCCAGCTCTAGATGTTGTGATCTTTGGAAGTTCAATCAAAAATGTGAAAGGTAAGCATCATAGCTGTAATAGGCTATACCTTAATACTTCATACTCCTAGCAGTGCCAGAGACTTGTTGAGGGACTGCAGAAGGTAATTTTCTGTACCTTGACTGTATGTACTTTAGAATAATGCTTTCTAATTTCCTCTTAGCAAATGCTGAGAAAAGAGCAGCTCAGAAGGACTGAAAGTGTGCAAGTTGCTGTGCTGCTCCCCTGCTACCAGCACCACAGTGCCTTTCGTGTCTGACTGAGAAAGTCTTACTGACAGAAGTTGGAGGACAACCAGAAATCTGATGGCATGGAAAAACAGTCTGAAGGGTGATTTTACTAAATTGGACTTTCACCATTTATTTGCCCTGCAAACTCAAGAGCTCATTACTAATAGCACTTGAATGAAGCAGACTTGGCTCAAGCAGGATTCTGTCAGTCACTGTCTAGTTCAACCTGCAGTCCTTGAGTCACTTTAAACAGGAGTCTCTTCCTGTCAGTTCTTGGTGAGGACATAGATAATTGAGACTTTGATATGTTGTCAACGAGGGCTGAACCCAAACGTTTTCTATTGAAAGGTTACTTTATTGAATCAACCAAAGAATCCATTATGACTTAATTCAACGTGGTAATTAGCATCTAATTCTTTTTTAATCACTCAAATTTTCTTTGGTTTCAGATACCTGCCATTTAAATAGAAATTAGAGGTGTGAGGGACTTTTTTAAACTGGAAGACACATCTGATTTATAAAACTTTTACATAGTCCAGCCACCAGTTGTGTACAGGACTGTTTGCCAAGGCCTGTACGAAGATTGAGCCGTATTTGTCCCTCATTAGAGTTATTTATGACACAGATAAAAAGCTAAAAGGTGTGGAAGCTTTAAACCTCTTCAGGAAAAGACCCCAAGGCTCTATCTTTTGTGCTACTGAAACTGCTTATAAGTTCAAGAAGGCAGAAACCAGTGACTTGCAATGATCAGGTATTGTCTCACTGGCGATTAATGGTCACAAAGCAAACTGTCCTTACCGATCGTAATCCATCACTGCAATGGAGAGGCTGACCTGGTCCACATTCTCTGGAGGGATATCAAAGATGATGGCCTCGTTATAAATGGGATTGAGTGTGTTCTTCTTTGTGGTTGTCTTCCGTTTTTTCAGTCTTCGTCCCTCACACATCAGTGACACTTTGACATACGGATCTGAGTAACAAATTATCAGTTTCATGCATTTGGACTCAAAGTCATTCAAACATGTAGGATGAGAACAGTATTTGTTGTAGGAATGTCATATTGATAAGATAAAAATTTGCAAAGATTTTAGTGACCCTGGCAAACATCGGTTTCAACATGCTGTAAGTGCAAAGGAAAGGTATGGGCATTCTGAACAGACATACTCACTGCCAGACCAAAGACAGCCAGTAGATCTAAACAGGGTCTATATCCATTCTCCAGCTATTTCTACCACACAACCACATCAAACACAGGAAACCCAAGGAGTTCCTATTTGTCCCCTTCTTGAATAGACTCTGTCTTGTTATTTAAACAAAGAAGTATATTCACCTGATGCACCAGTTATATCCATTGCTTTGAGATTCCTACATTTGATGACTGTCAATGTCATTCTCCCCGCAGTAGGCAAATAACAAAGGGAAAACATTATCTCACCCAAATCTATGCTTTCCTGAAAAAGAAAAGCAATGATTAGAAATCTCATCATACTGCCCACAATTCAGTACAGATCATGCAAAACTTTAGAATTTATGTTTTAACATGGAGAGACCTTTTTTTTAGCAGCCTCACATGCTTTTGAAGAGGTCACAAGCAATTTTCAAAAATTATTTCTATAAAGTACAGAAAGAGTAACAACAGGATAATATTTCAGTGACAATTACTAAGCTGAAAAATTAAAACAAAAGCAGAACCAAAACTTTCTGGATTCCTGATATGTTTGTGTTGAATTCACACAAATGAAAAGGTGCTGAATGTAGAATGTCAAGCTCTGCTTTTAAAAAACTCATACTCTATCATTGACACTGGAATTTATATGGGAGATTTATTTCTGCACAAAGGTATGTGAATGAAAAGCTAATCCTGTCAAAGGATTGTTCTGTTTAAGAGGAAAAGCGAAGTAAAGGAGTAGCACCTATAGACTTCCTGGCTCAACAGCAACTTTTTGGAGGATAATACACTCAGAAAGATGGATGAAGTCCATATGGATCTTAATAAACCTCACAAAGAGTTTCTATAGTGAGACAATGTGCTGTGAATTTATGCAATATGATCTTATACAGTTCTATAATACTTGAGAAATACTATCTAAGGAAGACAGTTTCCATCAGCCCTAATTTTTTTTTTTCTTTTCTCACAGGTATATAATTATCCTAATACTGTAAAAGTTTAGGTCGTGAAATGTTAGTTATGTTCTAAGTTGTTTCTGTTCTAAATTTTAACATTCTCTTCCTCCTAAAGAAAGACCCCAAGAAAATTATATATTAAGAACTCATGATATGAGCTTGTAAGGAGCATGTAAGGAAGCCACTTCTGTAAGACAGCCACTCTCAAGCATGCTCATGTGATCTCAAAGGACTTTTTTTGACTACTACTAAAAGGCTTATTTTTAACAGATCAGCTTCAATATTTTATCTGTTGAAGCTACAGTTACACTGAGAGCACAAATGCTCTTGAGAGCTTCTGGATTTATCCTGCAGCTGTGCCAGCATCAGAAGGCAAGCAGGACATATTTTTTAATGGAACATATTAAAATGATAGCTGTGTAGATGACAAATATATAGTTTATAGTTATGAGGCAAGAAGGGGCTTCTTGTTCACATTCTTCAGCTCCTTATGTGAAGAGTTTTATTGACTTCCTTTGGGTTAATACTCATACACATGCTTCAGGGTTTTGGCGTTTTTTTGTATTTTGTTTTGTTGGTTCCTTTTGTTTCTTTTCCCCTCCATTGCAGACTTTAGATTGAAGAATGTAGTTTTGGAACAGCTTTAAATTCTCTATTGTGCTGGTAATAAAGTATTGACTATTGTGCAGGTTGGTCAATTCACATGTTCAGTCATTTTACTGGAATTCTATTCTGAGAATTGATAGATTGATAAGCACTAGAACATGTGTTGTGGGAAAATTTCATGCTTGTCAGGATTTCAGATTTCTAAGGATTTCAAAACAATTTAACTCATTAAGTCCACACAGGACAAATACAGCTATTTGACATCTTAGACCAATCCCTTTTTTTACCATGAAGAGCACAGAATTTTGTGCTACACACTGTATTATCAAACTCACTTTTCTATTTCAGAAAATACTAATAAAACTTGAACAAATGAAATATGATTCTTTTCACTCATTTGTTAAAGTGGCAAGTACTCTTTATATTTTAGTTTTTGTTGTATCTGAAAACTGTTTAAAGCAGTTTTTTGCTGTTTAATATGTTCTGTTACTAGCACTACTTTCTGAATTCAGAGTCTGATAGCTGCTCCTCATATCCATATGTCAAACAGATCTCACTCTTTTGTTTGAAAAGGTCCCCCACTTTCAGTGCTTCAAACTTTAAGGTCTGTGTTGAGAGAGGTGAAGATAGGTTGGATGTGAAACTATGTGGGCAGCTCACAAAGAGGCCTAATTTTTCCCTCTTCAGAGAGACGACTTGTAGGTGAACAGAGAAAAAATCACTTTTGAAGACAGGAGTAGGAACTTGAGTATTCCATTATGTCTTTTTGAAGAGAAATTGGATAGACACCTGCAGGTTTGGTGAGCTCAACTGATAAAGTAGAATACTGTAGTATATATACTGTAGACATACCTACTCTGTATATGTACTATAGTCATACATACTATGTACTATGACTTAAATATTTTAAAAGAAGCATTGCTCAAAATGCTTGCAAAACTCCATGTGGTAGTAACTCTGCAGTGCTTCTTTGAAGAGCAGAGGAAAGCATCAGTGCTTAACAGAATGACAACCATTTGAGGCTCATGGCCAGTCCTTTTTCTTTCCTTTCTGAACAGTATGTATTGACGTTATACTGAAAAACAGCTTGGAAAATACCCTGCCATCAAACTCAGTGCTTTTGACCATTCAATGAATAAGGAATCTGCCTTAATGCAAAACAGATGCTTAGAAAACCAGTGAGGGGGATCTTTTCACTCCACACAGCAGACTGTTCAAAGGGCAGATGTACTGAAGTTACCAGATGTTATAGTTTCAAACCTTTTGAATTCCTTCCAAAAGCTTGGAGGCAATGCATTAGCATAACTACAGTGGTTAACA
>JAWWEW010000041.1:60984574-61006341 GCA_035583185.1 Anabacerthia variegaticeps | reverse complement strand
GGACCAATAAAGGTATTTTCTATCTTATCTCCATTAACCTTGTGCAGAGTGTCTGTTTTGCAGGATTTTAGGCATCACTACACTGCCCAGTATTTCTCCTTTCTTAGGAAACACAGTGCTAATGCTCAGTCTAGTGAGGACATACCAGTCCTCTTTGTCCTTCTGATCATTCAGGCATAGACTTCACTGTTTGGCAGTCTTAGCATCACAAAACATTTGGTTAAAAAGGCATGGGAAGTGTCTGACTGTAATGAAGAGATCCTATGAAGCTTCTGTCACTGGAGCAACATCTAGTACTGGTTTGCCCTTTTTTCATCCCCATGTGGAAGTTAGCCCATGCTCAAACCCAGGGATGAGTGAGACTGTTTTGGATGTAGCCACAGACCAAGGCATGGGAAAACTTCTATATAAATAGCATAGTGGTTAAAAAGAAAACAAGACCAAAATAAACGTCCCATACCTCAACATTCTACCTGCTTTTTTCCCCCCTTCAAATTCCAACTAGGGAAGATGAGTTTGGATTTCAAGGTTAAGAAAGACAATGTTTGGAGACTGTTGTTTTTCTCTCTGGTAGCCTGTCATCCATGCACAGGCCTCCTTTTCTTGCTTGCAACAGTAAACAAATTAATTTCTATTTCCTAATTCTACTTGCTTGTGTCTCTTGAGTTTTGCTAGTAACCAGCAGCAATGCAGATACACTTATTGGGGGCTCTAAACACAGGGCAGTAAGCAAAGAACATTTCAGACTTCAAGCGCTTTTCTCTTCTTTTCCTTAACAAGATTCCTAACCTCTGAAAATCTGCTAACGAGCAAGATAGGATGGACCATTTTCCTTAATAGACGGTCATTTTGCAGGATTGAAAAATGTTAATAGTTCTTCTTAAACAGTGACTTTCATGATGTAGTTTTTAATTAATAAACATAATTTATATAACACAGTGAGGCATAAAAATGACAGTATGTTTCCAGATTTTTTAGTAATTAAATTTTATAGCTTCCCAACCATCTTATTCTCTGTGCTCAAAAGAAAATATTGACAATTTTTTTCCTAGGTTCTGCTGATAAAAAGGATACACTGCCACAAACTACAAAAGAGAAATGAAAATATCATATCAATGCTTTTGGAACACATTACTTACTGTGGTGGCACAGTGGATGTCTTTCCATACATTGGCTTCCCTGGAGAGATCTGAGATTTCAAAAAGGTTATCAAGAATAACTTCCCCAATCATGTCATGTCTAGAAAATCTGTCAAAATCATAAACACTGAAATGCAATTTCCTGTTGCTGAGTTGATCATAGGCTACAGGAAACTGAAAGGTTTCATCAAAGACAGGATTTAATGTCTTTCTGTGAACTCGTGTCTGAAACTTCTTTTTCCTATCTGGAAGCAGATAAATCTTAACGTAGGGGTCGGATGTTCCTGTGAAGTCTTTAGCAGGCAGATCTAAGGCTTTGACAATTGTGACAGCCAGAAGTTCATTTTCATAATCATACCGGAGAGTGAAGTTAAGTTTTCCACAAGTTTTCACATCTTCTTGTTGCCCATCAGAATCCACAGACTTCTGTTTGTAGAGTTCTGGCTTTATTCTCCCAATGCTGGTTGTTGTCTCTCCCCTTTGCAAAATCGGATCCATCCCCATGTTAAAATCAACACTGGACACTTGCATCTGCCTTGGCAAGTGCCTCCTGAAAGAATTGTGCCTGCACACACACATATGTACACACACACACACACACACACACACACAAAACAAGCCATGGTTATCTCTGGGTGCTTATGTTTAAAATAATTTTAAAATAATCCCCCTCCCCCCCCTCAATTTTTTGCAAGTGTTAAAACATATTTGAGAGGAAATGATCATTCTGAATTAAGTTCTTGACCCGAGAGACACCCAGTGTCTTGGAAATACGTATATTTATAACCTTGCTTTTAGACTATGCAGCTGGAAACTGAATTCATGTTCTTTTACAGAACAAGTTGACAGTTCCAGCATTGCTTGATCCCACTGTGCTACAGCCTGAGTAAGGTATGGTGAAGCAGCAAAAAAAAGCACTTGCAGAATTGTCATCAGTGCTTCCTGGTTTTTGGAGGCATTCCATGGTGGTTTTCCAATTAAATATTTACCAAGCTTCACAGTGATGACCGTGAAAGGCGCCTGAAAAGGACAACTATGTCTGGAGGTTTTCACCATGGTGTTTTGCCATCCTCCAACATTTTACGTACACCTGCTTGATGTTTGCTACACTGAGATACAGGTTGCCTTCTGCAACCGTACTGGGAACATTTTGTTCTGGCTGCAATACCTTTCAAAGTTTTGGTCAACATTTTCCTGTGATAATTTTTTTTTTCTTCTGTTCTCATCATCTGCTGTGCAGGGTATTGAAAGCTGATTCCGTTACTAACATACAATATGTTAAAATCCTTGTAATTCTGAATACAGTGTTGCAAAAGCATATGAATTTATGGGCTTATCTTGGCTCATGAACATAAATGGAAATCTGTGCCTTTCCTACTAAGAGTGAAATCAAACCCCTGGTATGTCATACCTCTTTACAGTAGTATAAAAACACTGGTCCAAAAGCTTCAGAGCATTTATCAGCAGCAGATGCTATTATGGCTGCACTATCCAGTTTATGTCCTGGACATTCTCACATTTTCTTGCTACTTCACTACTCCAGCGATCTGTACTGCAAAAGCTTACTACCTCCTCCTGTGAGCACACTTAGTTGTTATTAAAGAACAATCTGATTGTCAGAATTTCCTCTGCTTTTTGCAATCAATTGCTTATTAATGCCAAATGTAGCCTTGCCTTATTGCTTGGTTTCCCTGTGGTGTTGTGTTCTGAAAACAAGAGGTGTCACAGCTGTGTGTTTCTTTCTTTAAATCAGAAATGCAAATTGTCTATTTGAAAGCAACCAGGACTCATTTCATAGACATTATTTGTATTTTTGCTATAAGTGAAGAGGTTGCAGAAGGCATGAAGCACAAAACTACTGCAGTTCAGCTGAGCAGAGATACAAGAGGGTAATCTGCAACTATTAAATAATAGACAAGAACATTTCCCCTTTCAGCTGTTTCAGTACTGCTAGGTGCAAGGAGCAGTCCTAGCACAATACAAGAATAGGAGAGAGAGAACTTCACAGTCTAGAATTTGAAGTAGCTCCAAAAAATCCAGGTGTCTTGATCTCAAATTTAGATGAACAATACAACCCTCCTGTAACATATTCTGTCTGCCTTTCTTTCTTCACAGACAGACAAGTTGAAAGATTTTCTTTTCTGTTAAATGTTAAAACTCTCTAAATTCATAGTAAATTATGTCCACATTAGAATGGAATGAGGAATGAAGAGGCCCTGACTAACCAGAAAAGTACAATGTTGTCCTCAGGGAGTTTCACAGCGGTCTTTGTTCCTTTGTCCTCCAAGAAGCCCAACCTTGTAGACGTGTCAAACACAGGGAAGGAACTGAACTACACCCAAAAGGTAGTGCACTAAATATTTGGGCAGGCAGCAATTCAGGCATGTGTCTTTTGTATCTTTGACCCATAATGAGGTCCAGAAAGATCTGTGTTACTCCTGCTTCTATCACGGCTAAGGAAATCTGTGCAGGTAGACCTTCCTGAGTGCTCCTCACACCTGCAGTTGTAGTACTGAGATGCCTAGATAATCACAGAATTATAGAATGATTTGAGTGGGAAGAGACCTTAAAGATCCCAATCCCCCTGCCAGGGGTTATTCTGTTCAGACCCTGTTATACATAAGAAGTGGATAAAACTCCCTTTGCAGGAGAAATAGTGAAGCCAATTGTATGACATTTCCAGTTTGAGTGAAAACAGGTACACAACAAATTCCCTTTTCTTCAACTTCCCTTGCATTTATGAAGATCTTGTTTAAAGCATGTAGAAGTCATATATAAGATACCGAATCCATGATTTCTAAGGTACCAACCCTTCAAATTTTTAAACTTTATGCACATCAGATCCTGTAGTGAATGTAGTCGTTGTTGTGAGGTGTCACTAAGTAAAAGAGTGCAGCTGCATGGCTATACCCTGTGAGAACCAGCGGCACTTTTGCTCTAGTAAGCCATCGTCCTAATTACATAGTGCCAAGTATCTGTTCTGAGTCACAGCATTTCACCAAGACATCTAATTGGTCTGTTAATTATTAAGATGTTTCATTGTTGCCATGGCAACATATTTATCTTCCTTTCTTCTGCAATAACAAAGGGATTAATGACTGTGATAATGAAGTACAAGGATGTCAGACAACCAGGTTGTGAAAATGTGGCAAAGCTACTAACATGAGCAAATCCAGGTACTTCAGTATCTCTTGACAAGCAGCACTCCTATAGCCTTGCCTTTCACACCTTAGAACAAATGCATTTTGAGTGACAGTAAAGCTGTGTAAATCTCTAATATAAAACTGTGCTTGCATAGGAATAATGATAGTATGAAGCTGATTTCTAACTCAGTAAGGTGCCATGTGTATGACAAAAGACAGGGATAGGATGCTGATTTATGACTTGACTTGAGATTTGTGAGGAGTGACTGGTCTAGCTTGCCTAGATGGCATTAGACCAATCTTTTGGACCAAATCCAGAAAAGAACATGATTGCTTGTGATATTTAAACAGAATGGAAGCTGCTGTCTCCTCCTTACAAACACTAAAGTCAACAGATACGCTTGTTTTTCTTTAACCTTAACATTCCCAAGCGCCTCACTTTTGTCTTTGTGCCTCTTGGGAACTGACTGACTCAACATGCTATGTTAATGCCAGAGAGCAAAAGGCATGTTCTTTGAAAATACAGGTGAACATTTCAAGAAGCAATAAACTGTATTACAGAATACTTTCAAAAAGTACTGGAAACAGTGGTTCTCAGTAACACAGAGCAAAAATATTTGTAACTGAACACCCCTGCTGCAGTTCTTCTATTATATTGTACTGGTTAATTGAGATCAAGGACTAAAGAGCTTTTAAGAAAAAGGTCTTTTCACATTATCAGGAACTATCAAAATGACATAGTTCTAACTAAGGAGAAATGCATCATTTTGCTACACTAATATGTCTCTGTTAAATGTACAGTCTAAAAAATGTGATCATGCACATTTTATTGCTGCTCTCAATGGTTTATTAAAATACTTATGTTTCAATTACAATGACCTAATATGATTTCATTTATTTTATTGAGAGCTGACAGCTGTATGAACCTGTCATAGAACTAGTTACAACCCTTTTATTTGCCGCAGCTGGGGTGAGATCAGGGTAGAGGAGAGAACCCAGAGAGCAAACATTTCTCTTTGATCCTTTGTCAATGGAATACGTTTAGAAGATGGTGCATTTGAATCACTCAGGACTCCTGAGGACAATGAAACTGCTGCACTGAAGGCAGTGCAAGAGAAGTTGTGCTACCTCTGTGTCTGCTTATGGCTCTCCTATGTTTAGAGGACCTCAGTGAAGAACACCAGAGTCAGGTTTTAGATATTTTGCTGATACATAGTTGGCAGCTGGACCTAAATCACAATCAGGAACAACCTACAAAGCGGGTCTAAATGTCCAGCCTTCCCCTCATATATGATATTCTTTGCAGCAATAATTATCACGGGCTGTCAGAAAGGTAAGAGTCCCTTAAGGCAGGAATGGGTATAGATGCATTTACAAACACAGAGATTACAATTTCTGGGAAATTTTTAAGACATGCCTAATTCTAAACATTCTGCAAAGATGCAGAAGATGCAGAGTTTTCCTGCAACCTTTAAAAGAAGGTGTTGCCTCCAAACACCCTGCTATTAACTGGCTGTGGTGGGACAATCAGGATTTACTCAAAGCAAAGGGACAGTCCCTTTCAGGAGATATGTACCCATGATCTAGATAGGATAAAAAGAAAACTCCCTTACAAGGATACCAACATATGCAGAAAGAGTGAGATTGATAACAGTTTTTAATTTTGTGAAACTGTCCTTGGCTTCACAAATATTTTATAGGCATTTAGATCCCAGTCCAAATCACTCTAGAGGTCTGTGAGAACATTTTCACAGCCTGAAGTAGCTCTAGGTCATGTTCCTGGAACTTCTTTCTTTCCCTATAGAACCACAGGGACTATTCAAGTCCATTTGCCAGCCAGCTATTTCTTTTGTCTGTTCAGGAAGTCAGACAGTCTGATTACCTGGATTTACCTATTGGTACATGATGGATAAAACTCTTCCAATTAATATCCAATTAGGCAATAGTGAATTGGGTAACAGCCTTGTCACACTGAACTGTACCAATTTTTGTCCCTCTGTGTTTAGTATAACAGTTACAATTTCAAAATTGCCATCCCAGTACTGTGAAAAATGTTCTTCAGAGTGGCTTGGATGCTGTGCTGTCTCCCTGAGCAGATACAGGAGCCAGGCACAACCAGAGCATTGTGGCTTAAAGCCAGCTGTACAGCCTCATAATTCAGGAGATGGTTCAGCTGCTAAAGTCAGATAGACCTCCCCTGGCTGGAGTGCTCTCATTTTTGGGAGCCTCCTGTGGCTGCCCGTTGACTGTTTCATGATGTTTGAATAGCTGGGAAAAAGCACTTGAGCACTCACCACCAAACTGGGCACACTGAACTAGTGAAACACTGTCTTGGGGACTCAGAGAAGGCCAACGAAGTATGTGCCACTAAAAGTAAAGCACATGGCTTCTCCAGTCTCATGCTTCTAATGATTATTGTGAATGTGAGCCTTTTTCGTTTGTTTGGTTGGGCTTTTTTTGACTTTGTATGCGTGTGTTTCCTAAGCAAATGGTTTATTGAAAGTTACTTCCTATACAATATTCTAACTTAAGGCATTACAAAATACTTCAGGTGTCTCCTCTAGATTTGAATTCCCCACTCTTTATTTATAAAACATTCCCTTTATTAATGTAGAAAGGGATACTTGCAGCTCACTGTATTCCATGTATTAAATTTGTTGACAGTATTTGAAGAAAATCCCATTTGAAACTAGAGGTCCTTGCACATCTTTATTACTTTTCAATATAAAGTGGTACCTGATACAAAATAAAAGTTTGTTTCCTCCACTTTAATACAAAATTAACCATTTCAAGAATGCCACATGCAATTTATTGCTTTAAGATCAGTCCATAAGGACCTATACTTATAAACTATGAAGGTTTTGATTTCTTTATAATAGACACCATAATTGGAAAACAATGTCTTACAGAAAAGTGGCATCAGCAATGAATCTAAAATTTACTTATTGGAGAGGAAAAATTTCTTTTGTAAAAGCAAAGATATATCTATAAAAACACCTCTGTCAAAAGCTAGATTTGCAGTACTTTAAAAAATAGCACTGAAGTCAGTTTTCCTATAATCAAAACCCAAAAGGGAAATGCTTAAGGTAGCAACATATATATTTGCAAAAGTAGTAAAAGTGGTAATTTTTGTTTTCATACGTTAAAATAACTGTCTAAGTGAAGGTACACTATGTTTCAGAACATTCTGATCAAAGAACACTGAGGCTTTGCTTTCACATGACTGCTGTTTCACCCACAACTGCAAAGAAGCCTGTGAATAATCCAGGATCCTGGAAATTTCCAGCAGAGCGTTCCTGCTCTACCTGTGCCTAGGAAAGGTGCCACAAACACGAGTGCTCTGACTTACCTTGATGACGATGTGGGCTCAGTGATCTGCCTCTGCATGCGTGCATGTCTGATCAGATGCTCTTTCAGTGCGTTCTGGACCTCTGCTGGTATATCTGGTGAAGTGTGGCTAATTTTCAGTGCAGCTTCAAGTACCTTTGTTGTAGGTTTCCCATTTTCTTTAACTTCCTTTTTCTCACTGGCCTCCAAAACCTCCGTAGGAGCACTGGAATTGCTCTGAGGGACATTACTGGCATTGGAAGCGAGAGGTTTGCTCCTCCAGCAGGGCCAACACAACTTCCAAAAGACAAAAAGCGAGACCACCAGCAAGGCGAGCCCACAGAAGCTGACAACTACTGCTAACAGACTGACTGAGATGTCTGCAAAAAATTAGAAACAAAAATCATCATGACAGACAAACACGAAGAGAAAAAAAAGTTACACAGGCAAGAACATAGAAGCATTTTTATAATTATTTTTTTGTGTAGAGCTTTAAAGTCCTATTTAAGGTTGTGGAGTTTTTGTTTTTTGGTTTACCCCTTTTGGGTATCCAAGCCTGTACCTTTAAAATGTAATTATTTTCTAATATCTGCTTCACTTCATTAACTGTTGATCAGGCCAAGGGCCAGTTTCTAGCTACACCGTCAGGCACACTTCTCAGGAAGCAAGAGACTGTGAAACAGACCCATAAACTAGCCATTGTTGTCAAAGGATTTAGAAATAAGAAGATAAAAGAAATATTGACTAGGGCTAAAGCAAAGTTGTTGTAATCAAACAACAAATGTCCTCAGTAAGATTGAAAGCAAACACATGAGATTCTGTTTCCATATTTAAATTTCCAAATTTAACAATAAACACCTTAGCCTTGTAAGTTTTGTACACATCCCTTTGCTTAGTGACTTAGGGTGGAGGACAGAAAGCTCCTGAAAACATCAACTTTAATTTCAGTGAGAGGTTGTGGATGCTTAATCCTTTAGAGCACATATTTAGAACATCAAGAACAGATCTTGATGAAGAAGTTAAACCACCTTCAACATTTTCTATCACTGCGCATGAAGATGGACCAGATCTAAACTGCCAGGCTGATACACAGGTTTACTCAGGACTCACCAAACTTTTGACTCTCTATGCCAACTCCTTCAGAAATATTTTAAAACCCACCATTTAAGTGGCGTAAATAGGGAGGGGATAAAGTTTGACATAAATTTCTATGGTTAAATCTTCAGCTCTAGACCAAGACTGCATTAACCCAAGGTAGCACATATACATAAGTATGTAAAATTCTACTATGAAAATGCAGCTGGCTTCAGAGAACACTATCCAAATGCCTGAGCTGTACTGAGGTCATACTGTACATTTAGCTACCCCTCCTGCCCCGCATTTGACTTCTGCTGACACAAGCGCTTATCATATCCAATAGCCTGGCCAAACATAGAAGAACAGATTTTGTACCAACAATATTCTGTGAACACACTTGTATTTAAGGAGATGGTGGATCAGCAGCACTGACTGTTGATCCCTAATTAGGAGTCTTATTCTGTGTGACAGGTTTCAGTTTGATTTTCCCAGTTTCATGTAATGCTAAAACTAAAAAATCCCTTTCCTTTTCAAAAGAACCATTTGTATGCTTTAAAATTATTCACTAAACCGTTCGTAAATATTCCTCAAACAATGGCTGCTTCTGCTTGTTACAACAAGTTTTGACAGTTTAACAGACAATACTTTGTATCCATAACTCCAGGCTACTAAACTGAATCAGTGGAAAAGTGTAAAGACGGTTTGAGCATACTTTTTCTGCATTTTCAGAGGGAGAAAAAGGTATTTATCAGTTCTGCGGGACAGAATATACCTCGCCAGTCCCTCTGAAAGTGAAGATAGAAAGATGAAGATGAAGGCTAGAAAGATGAAGTAGAAAATTTGGGAATGTTTTCTTTATTAATATATAATATTTAGGTACATCTCTCAGTAACAAATACTGAACTTAAAGCCCACGCATCATGAAAATGCATGAGAAAAGCAAAAACATATAGACAATGTTGCAGTCTGGAGATTTGAAAGATACAGTTCTGTTCAAACTTACTTCACACACGTCCTGGCCAGTGCCATGGGGTAATTGGCAGATGTGGTTCTGGATTTAAAGAGTTTGGCACAAGCTGCTGCCCTGCCCTGAACAGAAGCATGTCTTCTCCACCATTTTCTGCCAGACCTGAGAAAGGGGCCTCCCTTTTCTACCTGCAGGTAAGTGCCAAAATGTAGCCCTTGGAATAAGCATGTCAGTTTAGTGAGAAATTCATATGGCAAATTTTGGGTCAAAGGTGCTTCCATAAAATGAATGGATGCATAATTATATCTAATAATAATGTAACACAAGAAGCAAATTATACTTTTACATATGATTTCTCTAGATAATTTATCCCCAGTAGGGATTAGTAGGCTATTTGGTTTAATTTACTATTTACCCTGCTAATCTTCCTGAGCCCACTTATTTTCACTTGGTTTGCACATGTTTTGCAGCAGGTTGTCCTGTATTGACAAGGGAAGACATTAAGAGAAGCTTTTACATCTTCTTTCAATGCCAAATCACTTTGTTGCAAATTTATATTTCTGATTTGTATTTTTGTAGTTCTAATTTACAGTCATTGCTCCTTTCATGTTTTTGCACAAGAAATTAAAAGACTATTTCCTCATAAGACATGCCTGTACAATATGCAAATAAAATAAACTGTGCCAGGAAACAAACCCAGGACCAAAACTCACTTGCCTATATAATTCCCTGGAATGGTTTCAAACCAGGCTAGTTCATTCTTTCCCAGTCAATTCCTAGCCATGGATCAGGAATTAGAATGGGACAATGATCATTCTTAGAAAGTAGTTAGGATGTGGTCCTTCAGTTACAGCAGATGACAGGGACAGAGGCTCCTGCAGGGAATTGACCTCAGTGCCTGGGAACAGGGAACAGTTGACTGATGCATGACAGGTGCCCATCAAAGCTGGTCTATCACTTCCCTCCTCAGATGGACAGGTGAAAGAAAATATAACAAAAAGCTTGTGGGTTGAGATAAGGACAGAGAGACATCACTCAGCAATTACTGTCATGGGCAAAAAAGACTCAATTTGGGGAAATTACTACCAATCAAATCAGAGTAAAGTGATGACAAATAAAACGAAATCATAGAACACCTTTCCCCCACTCTTCCTTTCTTCCCAGGGTCAACTTCACTCCTGATTTCTTTACCTCCTCCTGCCAGCAGCATAGGGGGACAGGACTCATCACACTCTTCCCCTGCTCCTCTTCTCCAGGGTGCTGTCCCTTTCACATGAGACAGTCCTCCACAGACTGCAGTGTGAGTCCTTCCTACATGCTGCTCCAGTGTGGGTCCCTTCCACTGGGACCTTTGGGAGCAGACTGATGACACGGTCACAATTCCTACCAGCAAACCTGCTCCACCATGGGCTCCTCTCTCTCTCTCCATGGGCTCACAGGTGTTGCCAGGAGCCTGCTCCAGCATGGGCTTCCCACAGGCTCACAGCCTCCTTTGTTAATTCACCTGCTCTGGCAGGTCCTCCAGGAGCTGCAGGTGGTTATCTGCTCCCCGGACTATAGGGGCACAGCTGACTTACCTTCTTCCCCTCCTTCTTCACTGACCTCCATCTCTGCAGAGTTGTTCTGCTCACACATTCTCTCTCCTCTCTTCCAGCTGCTGCTGCACAGCAGATTTCTGCCCCCTTCTTAAAAAATGTTATCCCAGCGTTGCTACCATTCCCACTGATGGGCTCAACCTTGACCAGTGCTGGGTCCATCTTGGAGCTGGGTGGTGTCAGCTCTATCAGACACGGGGCAAACTTCGAGCAGCTTCTCATAGAAGCTGCTCTGTAGCCTCTCCACTACCAAGACCTGGCCACAAAAAACCAATACATGGCAAAAAGTGAATCTAATCTATTAATACAGAGGTATGCCCTGCTGAAGAAACTCCTTTGATAAATAGAACCATAAATTTTCAGGCAGGCTGGCCAAATTTTTTCCATCCTCAAAGTGACAAAAAGTAGAACTCTTGAAAATGCTGATGATCTACCAGAAATAAAAATAAACAAACAAACCATCCAGTCCCACCACTCTTCATCCCCTGAAAATCAAAAAACCAAAAAAAAAAGCCCCACAAAAACCACAAAAAAATCAACCCAAACAACCAACCAACAAAAAACAATTAAAAAAAAAAAAAAAACACAAAACCCCCAAACCAAGTTAAAAAAACAAAAAGCAATTCAGTTTTGGGTAATTTGCAATATTTCCAGTTCAGTTTAGAGATGGTTGGCATAATTAGGTTGCATTTTGAGAGGAAGGCTTTTAAAAATGAAAATTGTAGGTTTTTTTTTTTTAATTTCAGAAATGTTGAAACAGGATGTTTTAGCAACTTTGAAACTGCTGGAAACATTTCAAAACCAGAAATATAAAAATTGATCCCTTCCAGCAGTTTCAATTTGATGAATAGATACTATCAGCTGGAAAACATTCCATCAAAGCATTTCTAGCCAATTCTAATTTAAATTTTTCACTGCAAGACATTTTTCAAGCCTTCAAATAATTTGGTGTCTCCTTTCAACACCTACTCTTGCACTTCAACTTTCTCTAAGCTGTTTTTCTGTATTTCTACTGAACTGTTTCAAATTCGAAGTTGTTCCCAAAATCTTTACAGAAAATATGTTTTATAGCCCTGAAATAATCATTTGAAACATCTGAAGTCTGAAGAGCAGAGATAAGGAGCTAATTCTACAAACAAGTGTAGTATCCATTTTTAGCTATTTTATTAATAAACTTTAAACCTCACATATTGTACTTCATAATGCAATAGATAAACAGAAACATGAAATATTTTAATTGCAAAAATTTGACCAAAAAATAGTTCACTACAAGGAAGCATTTACTACATTTACATCCGCAATTGCTCAAAAGCAATCAGTGTGCCATATAAATTGACATGAAAAGCATATTGCTCCATTTCCTTATTTCTGTCAGTCACTCAATTGAGCAATTACAAGAGGTTTTTTCTTACATGAAGACTAAAATCCTCTGAAGAGCAGTAAAATAGAGCTTTCCAAAACCTTTGTGTGCTATACTGGATATGTCTCTCATATATTACCTTTTTCTGGGAAGTTTGGTCAAAGAATATGAAACATTAAGAGAGTTCTGCACACTAGGAGTTTCTTCACATCTGTGCCACAGATACCTGGTTACGAACTAAAACGGGTACTGAAGGATGGATGTGTCATCAGACAAGGGTTGCACTTCATAGACAAAGTATTATTTAGAGATGTAGAATTGCGGACAAATTCAAAGATTGCCTAAGTTTTTAGGGGCATTCTGTTGCAACATTAATTGTCAATATTGTGAACAATATTCTCACTAGTCTCTGGTAAAAAGAAAAGAAACACTGTCTCAAACTAGAAGCAGTTGTTTGACAACTCTTTTTCTGAACTGGTAATTGCAGCTTGTCTTCAATGGTATAGATTTACACTGACTGGGACATTTTCCTGAGTATTCATCTCCAGATGAAAAGCATTATGATTTTCCCATTCTTGTTCTCATGTTGGGTATAGTCAGGAATGTGAAGAAAATCTTTTTTCTTGCAACACTCCCTTCTGATAGGTGGGAAATTTTCAAATTAGTTCTGTGGAGTTACCATTTCACTCCTGGTAAACTTCCTTTATTGATCTCTGTCCTTATGCCCTCTTCCCGGTCTTGACAAAATTTCATAGCTGAAAGTACCATGTTTCCTTGTGGTTTTATATTTACAACTACTCTTTGAAGATACGGAATTTTGGACAATTTTATGTTTCTCATTTGAGAAAGGCATGTCCATTTGAGAAGCCTCAAAATCCCAATTTTTATAAATATCCTCAGATACATTTCTACCATAAAAGGCTTCTGGATAGCCACTCTTTCTTTTGACTTTTATACAAGTAGTTCAGAAATATCCCCATTTTTTTGTTTAGGTTTTCTCCCCCTCCATCCCCCCCCCATCCCCCCGGCCCTTCCTTCTAGATGCTAGGTAATATTTTGAGCAATGGTTTCTGTTCTATGGCTTCTAAAATTTTCTTGTTTGGAACTTGACTCAGAAAAGTTCTGCTCATGAATCTATTTGCAAACATGCACATTGGCAGACTTCCATTTCCAGACAAATTAAGGTCACTTACATTTTAGACAGTGCCCAGACAACATATGCCTCTTGAGGCTTAACTGTGGAAAAACATACTCCACAAACCCATGATTTTGAAGAGAGGGAGAAAGAGCAGACAATGTTGTGACCCAGCTGCCCATGCATATGAGGGTTAGGCACAAGTATGATGTGAACCATAACAAAAAGTCTGTGTTCTTGAAAGCAAAGAAACAGCGGGGAAAGGAACACATGGAAAAAAGGGGGATTATATTCCCTTTTGACCCACTGCTTTGCCTATATCTGATCTTGGTTCTTTTACATAAAGTACAGTGTCTGTAACATTTTTCCACAATTTTTTTTTTTAACTTTAAACTTTTTCTCTTGTTCATTAGCCATAAGGGGCCTCACCCTTCCCAAGGGAAGGGAACTCCTGTGTCTGTAATACCACAAGTCAGCTCCATCAGATAAATGAATGTGTCTGATTCTAAGATTGGAAGAGAGGTGGGAGCCTTATAAATTATAAAAGGTCTAGGGCCAATAAATCTCCCTTATCCCCATGTATATGAACTAGTTGGTCCAACCCATCATTTCTGTTGTTCAGTTTTCCTTGGGGAAATTTAAAGCATGTAAAAGTTCTCTAGTGTTCATTTTTATTCTGCATTAGCAGATCATTCACGATTACCTCTGTCTCATCCAGATCCCTTCAGGTGGGGATATGATGCTTTAGCATGCCTCAGAAAGTGCCAGGTGTAGAGTCTTGTATTTTTTTCTCATAATCTGAACCTGTCAAAACACCCAATTTATATTTCAAATGACAAAAAGAGCCTTTCACTTCAAAGTGTGGGTGTGACCTCCTCTCCTGCTCTCATGCAGAAGCATATTTTGAAGATCTTTCTCCAATATTTTTACTCTGGCCCTATAGTGAATGTGTCCCCTCCTAGGTTGTTAATTCATTCTGGTGTCTGAATTTGTTCAACACAGCCATCGCCATCTACCTGCTGGTGTGTCACTTCTTAGTGCTAACTGAGCACTATGGTAGCATAATTTCTGACTGTAAGGGAACTAAATTAAGTCAGGTATCACTGTGATTTATTACATGATTGCAGCACATAGAATTATTAATCTTTTCTCAACATCAATTTATCTAAGTTATATTACAGAAGACAGCTTTCACTTTTGCCTGACTGAGTCATTTTTTTTCTGCCTGCAGTATAGAAGAAAAAGATGTTGCATGTTGCCCTCTCATCTGCAACACACCAAATGTAAACTATTGGTCTTCATTTCCAAGGCCTTTTCTGGCCTACCTGCTTTTCTACTTGTTGACTCTCACTTAATCTCAATAGGAGGGAACTCTCTGCTCGACCCACATCTGCCCAATCTAGCTTTCCGTTAAACACAAAAAAATGGCTTTGGGCTGGGTCCCATGCTGCTCTCACACTTGTGAGGATGTCTCTGTGTCTGCAAGAAACTCTCATTATTGTCTTTCAGATGAGAAAAGGAAATGAAAATGCATCATAAACTCACTGGACTGTCGTTCATCATAGATAAGCATACCACAGCTGTAATGGAATTCATGCAGCTCCAGTGTAATTTTTGAATTGTCATGGTTATGTTTATTCTTATCCAGCATTATATAACAAACATCTCACACATATGACAGGACACAGGAAAACACTATGTCTCTTCATCATTACAGTTTTGTCTTTCAGGTGCTATAAATGTTTCTGAGTTTTTCATCTCTATTTCTTTACAAAATGAGTATAGAAGAAGGTTCTTTTGTAAACTCCTTGTTTTTACTGTGCATCACTGCTGCCTGCGTGCTGAGCACTTCTGCATTGTATCTTCCTTCACATTTGCTGTAAATAAATTTGGCCTCAGTGGTATGTTTACCCCTCTGTTATGCCTTTATACTGCTGAATTAGATACATTTCTGGTTTTCACAGCTGTTAACACTGATTTCATAAGTTATATTTCTCAGTAACCCTGCAACTTTTTCCCACCAGGCCATATTTCTCTGGCATTCATTGTTCTAACCAAGTGATAAACCAGGTATGGTAAATAATTTGATCCGT
Organism: Anabacerthia variegaticeps; assembly: GCA_035583185.1. NCBI lineage: Eukaryota > Metazoa > Chordata > Aves > Passeriformes > Furnariidae > Anabacerthia > Anabacerthia variegaticeps. The sequence continues at coordinate 60,990,505 of JAWWEW010000041.1, read as the reverse complement.
CTGTTAACTGTTAAAACATTTGTTACTTAATTTTATTGCATTTCCCTGTAGCAGAGGTGCTCAGCTTCATTTCTCTATAACAGAATGCTCAATTGTGCCACACAACAGTTACTTTCTCATGAAGAAAAATGTTCATTTTCTGTATGACAGTCCTACACTGATCACAGTATCTTCACATTCATTCAAGCCATTTCTAGTCCACTTCATGCTTACTTTGGCACAGTTGAGAACAACCTAGAATCACTCTAAAGGACAAATCTGTTCTTCCTCCTCCCCTAAATACATGTAAGCATACCTACAGCTTAAACTCTCCGTGTGTGTGTACTGTGTGGATGAGCACATGCACATTCAAAGGAACCAAGACTAAATGTAAACCACCAGATGCCATCCAGGAGGTTGAGGGGTGTCAGGGAAGCATCTGACAGTAAACAGGAAACTCATACTAGCTACAGCAGGACACAAGTCATTTCTCTTCATGGAAGAAGAGATTGTGTTACAGAATGGCCATGTGCAGGAGGCTCCAGTGTTTTCTTACTTCCTCTATATTTCTATAGTAAATTGTCAATAAGGGGTAGAGTTGAAAACCTGGTTAAAAAACTTTAATGTTAATAAAATAACTGTGAGTAAAATATCAAGCTGGATAACAAAGGATCCTGTAGAGGCTGATGCTCTTTGCATGGTCACCATTAAAAAATCAATTGTTTGACAAACAAAAGAGCAAGAGTGAACATCACTCTCTAGATAGTCTCTACCCACTCTAGTGGGCTAAAATATGCCGTTCTGCCAGGGAAGCAGCTGGGTTCCCAGCTCTATAATAAACATTGGTCACCCATGAGAACTGATAATTAGATAGCAAAGTTTTGCATGACCAGCAGGACTGAAAAAAGGCAATGACAGCAGAAAGTACCCACCATTTGCAGAAAACATAAAATGAATTTTAAACATGTTTCCCTAGAGCAAAATGCCCAAAGTCCTCACATTATGCTGTATGCAATTGGCTTAATCTTCAGAAATGCTCACAACTGGAACTTTTGATATGCTTGGTTCCATTGAAATTGAAAGGGATGCCTGACTGGAAAAAATGAATTAGAATCCTTTATTAGTCAGATGTCCTGAGTCAAAATACAGGTATAACCATGCTGCATATATGAATTTTTGAGACTTATAGAAATAAAAAATTTAGGAGGCTCAGATATAAATTATATTGGGTGCAATCCTGCACATCCAGCTCCCATTTATTTTTCACCTGAACTCTTACAATTGACATCTTAATCATTTTGCACAAATGTACTGCAGTTATAAAATAAAAACAAAACAGCTGCACATGTAATTGACCATTTTGGCAAAAATGTTATACCTTTCAAAAGAAAGCTCACATAGTAATCTAATATTATAAAGGTACCATAAACATAAACAGTTTCCTAATCTTCTCACTTTTCCCCAGAGATGAGAGAATGAATAGTTCTTGTAATTACCAGGGCAGAAAGTATAACAACATATGTCTATCTTCACTAATTGTCTAAAGTTTCTAGAAATTTACAAAATTATTTATCTCACTAAGATTCTTTGCTATGAGTTTTATAGATTAATTATCCATTACATTAAATATGATTACCTCTTCCTGACCCAAGCAGTGAGCAGTAATTGAGGGTCCTAAGGTGATGGTGCTGTCACTAAGAGGAAAAAACCTACAGAATAATCAGTCATTTCTTTGATGTAATCCTGTTTACTCACAAAGAACGTACAAACTCTTATTTTTCAGGTTGGCAGCAAACCTGAATATCTCTCCTTTGTGCTTTGCTACTTCATTTTGTTATACTCTGCCTTCCCAGAGCCATACTTACCCTTTTTTGTTCTGACTGTGTTACTGGCTTCCTCTACTTTGTATTTAATTCTGTTATCCTTGTTATATTTTTTCCTCCTATCTAGACACCTACACTATCAAAACAATCAGTTCCCAGTCTCTCTGCTTCCCTATGAAACCTCTTGGGTCAGTGGGTCAATATTTTGCTTGGAGCCTGTCATTGAGTGGTGCATCTTTTGCCTCAAGTAGCTGATTCCTTTGAGAAACCTGGCTGCTTTTCATGGTCTAGCTGAACGGAAGGCAGTCACAGGTATCAATGCAGTTCTACTTGCATTTTAAAATATTTTCAAATTCAAGAAGGTGTGTTCATTCTTGTCTTAAATAGAAATAGTCTGCTTTCCTTTTCACCATCTACTATTTTACTTTCTGAAAGGTTCCTTGCACTATTCCTTCCTTTCCAAATATGAGTCTCCTCATTGTTTACAGAATCACAGAATGTTCTGAGTCAGAAGGGATCCACAAGGATCATCAAGTCCAACTCCTGGACACAGAACATCCTAAGAATCACACCATGTTTCTGAGAGCATTGTCCAAGTGCATCTTGATCTCTGTCAGTCTTGGTACCGTTTAGACTTCTTTCCTTCAATGAAACCTTATTAGGGATTTTTACCTGTGCTATCTTTGTGACACTTTCAGGTATCTTTTTGAGATGAGGAGAACTCAATGAACCCACCACTTACAGAGAGAACACACTATCCCTATGTATCCATTGGTTATTTTTTTCTCTCCTCCTTACACTGTTTCCCAGGCTATTTGTTTTTTGTATTTTCATTGAAGGTTTAACTGTAATTCTATAACATAACAACATACAACAATAAAACTTTGTTCTGTAATAACCATCTCAGAGTTTCTTATCTTCCTCGCATATTCCAAAAGCCACAGAATCACAGAAGATGCTGATTTGGAAGGGACACACAAGGTTCAAGTCCAACTCTTAACCCTGCACAAGTCCTCCTCACCACTCAAGTATCTTCCTACTACAGTGTCTTTTTCTCCACACGCTTCAGTGTTTCTTGCAGGAGCTAATTCCCAACACACTGCTATAGCTGGAGCCCCAGAGAGCAAATAACTGAACTGGTTCCATGATGTGTGTCACTCATTGTGGGCATACACTGTGGAAGTGCTTCCCGTATCATCATTTGGGACATACAGCAAAACTGGTAGGGCTGAATTAGCCATTCCTCGAGGCTCTCTACCATTCTGTTACAGCTGCATGACACCAGAACTGTGCAGAATTTACTCAGGCACAGAAGGATATAGCTACATGATATAGACTCTCAAACCAATTGCTACCACCCTATGTATGAGGCACAGGTTCAGACAAATACAAATATTTATGGCTTCATTTTCAGAACAATTATGAAGAACACAACACTTCTACCTTTAATGAACAGGAACTATGGATGCTCAACACTCTGGACAACATTAGCTTTATCCACAGAGATGATAAGGAACTCTATATACGTTTGAAGAGCAGAAGAGATATGGCATTGCTCACCTTACAACAACATTTCTCTCAGCCTAAACTGTATTTAGAATCTTTGTGTTCATGAAATTGATGCAAGTGATATTTGTATCTTATCTTAGTGTTTACATATTAAAATATTGTCAATTATCAACAATGACAGTGTATCTGTTCCTCCTCTGGAGACAGAAAGAATTAATATATGTTCATTAGCAGTGTTATTAATGAGACAATGCTCAATATAATGTGCATGTCAATAAAACTGACACCTATCAATGGTTTCCTTTTAAGGAGGAAAAAGTGAGATACAGGAATTCACCTGAGATGTGGGACCTAGTGGTTCAAGTCCCTGGTCTATTAATTACAATTTTCTTTTGCTTAATTCAACAATTGCAAGGTAGTTAGGGTTTACAAATGAAAAACCACAAAGACCATTGACTTTCCAGAAATGTTTAAAAGAGGCTCCTGTTACTGCACACAATGCAATATCAAACCAAATGCTGAAGATTCATATTTTCTAAACAGCACATCTTGGTCTACGTCGTGGGATGTTGTGTATCCTTCATATCCCACCTGTTCATATATCAGCCTTGTTTTTAGATGACACCTAATACTGACTCCCTGCACAGCCCTCTCTAAAAATCAGCTAAACTCTTTTCAGAGCCCAGTTTTCCAGACTCCATAAGGTAATGGTATTTTCATTCACCTTTCCACCATTCAGACCATGATGACTAACATAGCGCATGATCGATCAGAACATATTCAGTACTTGGCATTTACAAAGCACAATAAATTCATGATCCGTGCTGGGGGAAGCGGGCTGCGCCTCCCGCGCCTTCCTGCCCTGCCCCGGCGGCGGGGTCGGCAGGGGAAGGAAGGGGCGCCCGCGGCAAACCGAGACCCGCCGAGTAGGGCCGGGCTGGGTCGGACAGGATCAGACAACAGGTATTTTTCATCCGAGATATTACAAATAACCCTGGATTTGCGGTTAAATCTGTGGGTATTAGAAGAAAAGAAAAGAAATATCATCAGCGGCGACAGCGCAGCTGAGGCACAGATTGAGAACCCGCTGCTTTACATGACCTGGTGTTAATTAATTTAATTTGCACTGTACACTTGGCATTTGCTGGCCATAATGCAAGCTGTCCATTTGCATTTATGGACAGACAGAAGAGATTATCAATTAAGCACAGAGCTTCGACTAATTTTCAAGCCCTGTCCTAAAAATAAGTGCCAAGGAAAGCAAGGTGTCTAGAGACTGCCGCACAGGATAAGGCAAAAGGTTCAAAAAGGTGCAGAAAATCCAGAAATCAGGGACCAAAAATAGCACTTTTAGGACTCAAAATCTTGGTTTCTATACCGACAATTTTCCTGGCTTCAGAATACTTAAATTAACCCGACTTCCCTCCTTCCACCCTCCCTAAATTTTTCTGTACGAGTCCTGGACCGGAGTGCTGCCCTGACTCTACAGGTTCCCACCGCCTGTCAGACAGCTCTCCTGCCGCCCTCAGCGATTAGCGGAGAGGATGTAAAATACCTCAAATCTCGCTCAGAAGGGGGATACTGCGAGCAGTGGCTTGGCGAGCTGCTACCCGAGCCCAGGCTGTCCCCTGAGCTCAGGGTCCTCCCGCCGCCGCCCCATCGCTCAACCTGTTGCCGCGACCGCCGGTGCGATCCGCCAAACGCAAAGGGACGGCCGGGGAGAAGGGAGAGGGCGAACGGGCTAGCCCACGCGTGACGCGCCCGTCGCACGGAACCGCTGCCCACCCGTGGCAAGAACATCAAACGCAGCCCTCTGCCTCGCTCCCCGCACGCACGGCCCCGCAAACACATGCAGCAGCCCGAGTCCGAGCTTTGCATGTGGAGGAACTACCACCGTGGGGAAAACCTGGCCGAAGCGGAGGTGCGGGGGGTAAACGAGAGAGCTGCGGGGTACGGGGCCATCTTCGGCTGCGACAGCGGCGTTTTCTCTCCGCTCGGCATCTCTCAGAGCTCCCCGTCCCCATGCCCGCATCCTCGCCCTCTGCCCCGCGTTTCCTGCCCCGAGCGCTGGCTCCCGCCCGGCGGTCCCGCCGCTTCCCTCGCTGCTCCTCGGGAGCCTCCGCGGGCTGCGAGAGGGAGAGGATTTTAAAGCGGGCTGCGTGCCTGCCCCCCTTCCGCCCCCTCCGCACGCAGGGAAAGCAAAGGAAAAAGTTGCGCTCTCCGGCCGCCCACGCCGTGGCTGTCCGCCCCGCGGCGGCGGCACGACCAGCCCGGAGGCGGCGGGGCCGGGGCCGGTACCTGTGCCACCGATGCCCTGCCGGGCTGTCTCCAGGGGGAAGATGCCAGCGCACTTCTCCCGCTCCACCTGCCCGCCCAAGCACAGCTCCGAGATGATCTGCAGCGCCTTGTGGCAGAGGCTGCCCACGCCGTCCTCCGCCTGGAAACTCATCTTCTGTCCCGGCCGGCCGCCCGCTAGGCCATGGCCGGTGCGGGACGGCTCCGCGCCCGACCCGCGCTGCCTCCCGCGGGGAGCAGAGCGGCGGCGGCGGCGGGAGCGGCGCGAGTGAAGCGAAGAAGTAGTGAAGGAGAGGGGGGGAGACAAGAAAAAAAAAAAAAAGAG
>JAWWEW010000041.1:60901510-60984564 GCA_035583185.1 Anabacerthia variegaticeps | reverse complement strand
CCCCCCCCCCCCCCCCCCCCCCCCCCCCCCCCCCCCCCCCCCCCCCCCCCAAAGAAACATCCACTTAGCAACGCCTTTTGTGGCTCCGGGCTCCGGCAGGCGGCTCGGCCAATGGCAGCCCGGCGCGGAGGGCGGGGGACCCTCGCATCCCCAGGGAAACTTTTCCTTCCCTCTCCCCACGGCTCCGGTCGGGGCGCGGTGCGGTGCGGTGCGGTGGGCGGCGACCTCGGTCAGGGGCTGCGCGGGGACGAGCGGTGCGGGGCGGTGCGGGGGCTGTGCTGGTGCGGCGGGCGGAGCCTCGTCCCCTTCTCCGCCACAGAACTCTGGTGCCCCGCGGGGCAGCGGAGGCAGCGCGGAGCTCCGGGCGCAGCTCCTCTGCCGCTCATTGCTCCGGCAGGACGAGGCAGGGTTGATTCCCCACCGCTCCGATCGTTCTTCCCCAAAAGCTTTTTGTGAGGTGACCTGGGCGGTGTGATTTCAGCGCGGTCTGCCGAGCCACCCCAGACAACTTCATTAACCAAATCAGCATCTTCACTTCTCGGCAGCGGAATTACCCAACAATTGACTTCGGCTGTTTCTTTAACTTATAAAAGAGTTAGAGGAACCTTATGGTTGCCCGGTCAATTTCCTTAACAAGTTTTGTAAAGCTGGGTTATTTTATAGATAAAAAGTCCCAGCATGTGTTTGAACATACTTCTGAAAATCAGCACAGCATATACTGTTCGTGGCTGTTTCAACTATTGGCTGTGGAGCTGAACAAGACTTTAGCTGTTAATTTGTTCATATGCTTACTGAAAGTCTGATACATTTTTGTATTTGTGAAGGATAATTCTTCTAGTTCGATGGCATACATATGTCTTGCCATACTTAATAATAATTAGGCATAGTTGAAAGGATGTCTGCTAGCAGTTTACGTAGCAGCACTGCCTCTAGTCTGCTGCTTGGGTGTCTTGGTTTCATAAGCATGAGAAGTTGTATGCTGCTGTGCTTTTTTTCCCCTCCGGATTTTGAATTTTTTTATCTGTTACTTGTAAATTAATCAATGTAATAAACTGTAAAGTTTAACAGTTGAAAACTTATAACCATCATGCCAGAACTATAAATTATTAAATTGTACTATAAATGATTATTCCAGTTTTAATTCTGGAATTCTGTATTTTATATAGTATAGATACTTGTTAAAACCACAAGATGATACTTCTAAAAAAACAGGCATTTTGAAAGTTCTTGCATTTATGCATATGAATTCATACACATGCATTTTTCAAAATCTTGGGAAAGTAATAGACTGTGTTGTATACAAACTATAACATCTGCTCCATAGAGCTATTTCACAGATACAGCATGTATTCCAGAAATATCAGATGCTACTAAAGAAATCATTCCCTGTTCAATGCCTTTTCTGAGACTGGCATTGTCAAAACCCTGTGTTAATGCTGCAAAATGTTCTGACAAATTTTAGAATGTTTAGACTGTAACTAGTCAGGGTACAGAACTGTGTAGGTCTATTTGAAGACTCCTTTAACCCTCACAGAGATTTCAATTTGTATAATTATCTCATTAAAATGAGCTTGCTAGCAACAAAAAGGTATGTACATATTTTCATTACACAGAAGGCAATAGATGCCTACTTCCAAACTTCAAAATATGAATGTATTTACTGTCTGCGTGACATTTACAGTCCTGTCCTCAAAATTCTGTCATGCCTCACCAACTAATAATTAAGCAGAGTGTTTATCTTTGAGACGTACCCAGAACTCTAGAGAAAGCTAACAGGAGATATGCATGTAGACTGATGAAGAAAGGATCTTAAACAGAAACTGGTTTTAATGAGGGTAATTACTGTATCTGAACTTTTCTACAGACTAAATGTGCCCATGGATGTATCAGACAGTACATGAATGAAATTTTCTGTCTCTGAAGTTACTGGCAGTTTTGCCACGGATTATAGTAGAATCAAAGTTTCGTACATAGATCAGTTTGCTACCCTGCTTGTTTATTTACATAGTGAGACTTTGGTGCATTCTTACATTGTTCATCTTTGCACACCAGGACCATATTTCAGTGACGATCATACTACCTTATTAGTATTGAGAGTATGGATAAGTTGATAGATACAGAAAAGCACAAGCAGGTATATCCTACATCAGTAAATTAAAACAAACAAACAAACCCAAACAAAAACACCAAACCAAAACAAAAACCCCAACATTTGAAGACAGATTTTAAGGTAGATATCTGGAAACAGTTACCTAACTCTTATCTCTCTTAGCTGTCCTAAATATTTTTAAAAATGTTTTTAGGTATACAGAAAACACCAGTCACACTAAGTAATATCTTTATATTTTTATCAAATGCATCACTGTATAATCCCTATTCTTCAGTAAGTAGCATGGATATAAACTTAAATTTATCAACAGAATAGGTTTTTTTGAGTCCAAGTACTATGAGATTAGTTTCTCTAGGAGATTAATGATTCTCCTGGTGAGATATGAACATAAACTTGTCCTAAACTGGTTCCAGGCACAGCTTTTGTTGTTGGAGTCAAGTTATTGATGAAGGAAATACTTCACTTCTCTATTGAGTAGTTTAGTCTGAAATGTGAATTCAGATGAGGAATCATGGCATTTTTCTCCAGTGTGTTCTTTCACTGGAAAACTACTTTTTCTGCATATGAAAGGATTTAACAGCTTGTTTTCTGGCTTCAACTCCCACTGCTTTGATTTTCAATAGCATTGCAGTTTTTAAATGAATATGCAGTTGCATTGTGTACCCTTGTATCCACAAAGACCATTAATTTCCCCTTTGGAAGTACTCTCAATCTGTGTCATCACATGTGGTGTTTTAGGACATGGTGAACTCATTCCTCATGGGTTCTGGTCAGTGGGATCAGGCCAGACCCTATCAACTCTTGCTGTACTGATTGCTGGTCATTACCAAATTCATACTGGCTTTGCTGCTTTCTGTTGATTGAAGTTGATTAAGGAAGAAAATTGTTTTTTTCAAACTAATTGAATGCATTCACATTTTCATGTCCATGCAATATATAACCAGTGATTAGGGACTGGAAAACTGTGACATAAATACCCAGTTTTGTAAGATGTATCCTTTAACAAACACTCTGTTGGGAGTTTTGAAGTTTAGTCAATATAGGTAGCCTAAAGGCAAATAAGCTTCAGAAGTCTTTCAGAGTTAAGCTGCACTGCTAACCTAAGGCTACAAATTATCTGGTGTAAACGAGTGGAGGCCTAGCAATTTGCAAAGGAAGAACAGGTTGGTCCAGGGAGGACTGAGTCAAAAGTACCTTTTCTTCTGCAAGTGATAAGTAAGCATTGTGTAAGAGTAGCCATAGTAATGGTACACTCCACAGTTCATAGCTCTTGACTGTTTTCTGAAGTGAATTTCTGTCTGACAGTCAGCTAGAGTGACTGTGTACTATGCCAAAAAAATGTCTGCAACAGAAAGTAGTCTCTGAATTTGTAGCCATGCTTGCAAGCAGAGGCTGGCTCTGAGGGCAGTGCTGGGCATAGCCAAATGGAAGCCTTGTAGAATTACCTGGGGAGAACCACGGTTTGCTCTTCAACCTGGAACAGCTCCCTGCTGTGCTTCCCGTGCATCGCGCTTGTTTACTTTTTCAGAAGGACTTTGTATTTGTAACAAGGTAACAGCCTGGTCTTAGCTGGAACCTTCAAGTATTTCTTCTTACCTAAGATGAGATTTTGGCCTTGGTCTCTTAATTTGGAATTCAATAAGGATACCAAAAAAGCATCAGGGCTCAGGGAAAAATAAACATTTCAACAATCACCTCTTAAGAAGCTATGAGCAGAAGGAAAAATTGAAAACATTGGTTCCAGAGTTTGTCTTTGCAACATTCGCAAATACATTTATTTTCCCCCTGATAGTATTGCCATAATTTTTAAATATCTTATAAACAGCAAAATAAACCCTAAAACCTTAAAGTTTGCTTTACTCTATCTACATATTTTTAACCCTCTAATTTTGATTAAAAAAAAAAAAAAGAGAGATAGTTGTCTGACAGGCATTATTAGAGTTAGACAGCAATCCAGGAAACAGTCAAAGTGGAATGTTCCTTACCTGCAAATTAGAGAGGAAGGGTGTCATGAACTATGTAAAGGTGCCAATAATAACAGACTGAAACATTATGTTAGCTGGATATGGGACTTCTGCTGCTCTTTGTATCCTAACTGAATGGAGATGAGATCATTTTGGTCAGAATGGGCATCCACTTGTGAGATGAAAGGCCAACACAGGAATCCAACACATGAAATCACGGCCTTCTTGTGACATAAAAAGGTAACTGCTTGGCATCATTTTGTCATCACATTAAGTATTGAATACACGGAGAGAGAACTTCCAGCTTTTTGAATATTTGGAATTGCCTCCTTGGAAGAGGACTGAGGCTTGTGGCTACAGCAGTGAAGGGCCAGTGTGAATTCTCATTTTCCAACAGTCTTCCATCTGTCCCTGTGACTTTGAGGGAGATACTCAACTTCTTGGAATTATAAACTATAGCATGATGGCAGTAATTCTTTCTGGTACCCTTTATTTTTCTTTTCTACATAAGGTTTGAACATGTATGAACAGGGACTCTACCTCAGCTTTAGAAGTAATACAAAAAAAAGTTTAATTTCTTTTTTTTCCCCTACCATTCTTCCTGATTTGCTCTTCTTGCTTCCGCACTTTCATGATGTTTGGTACAACAGCATCCTCATCTGGGTTGCTTTTTCCAACTTCTAATTCACTGTGAATAAAAAACATAATCATGAAGAGAGCTCCCAATATTTTGTCCAAGCAGATTCTTCCTCGGTTTTCAGAAATGTGAAGCAACAATTACTTTTTTCTATTGTACCTTTTTTTTTAGCAACCATTACCTTTTTTCCACTTCATTTGGTGTAGTTGATACTTAAGGCTATAAATCTGAGCAAAAAGAGTCCTTCAGGATCTGCGCAGACAGCTGAAGCAACTTCTGAGAGCCAGCAGCAAACAATGCTCTCAGTTTTGTGGAAACATTTTGTAAAAGATGCATGGCATGGAATAATTTATGGAGATTTAAGTTGTTTTAATTTCTCAAGAATAATTTCTTAGGGACAGAGGACAAAACAATTACTATTCTATTTTATTTCAAGTCGTGATTTTCAGGTGATAAAGAGGATGGACAAAGTTTTGGTCTCTTGGAGCTCTGCATCCACTGTGAATTGTTGCCTTTTTAGCTACCACCAAGAAACTACATAAAATCCTCTTTTTCACTGCAAAGTCATAAGCATGTGGCATGGCATTTTTTTGTGGCTATTTGAGTGGGAGGAATAGCAGAACAATCAGTTGGGAAGTTAGCGGATCCCTAGAGCTCATCCTGGCCATGGGGGAGAACGACCATAGGTGGTCCTGGCTTGGTGCACCCAGGGAGGGCAGGGCTGTGGGAGCTGGAACTGGGCCCTGCTGAGGTGTCACCAGGGCAGGGGCTGGTGGCCACAGGGGCTGACATGGAGTCCTGGGCCATGAGAGGGTGAGGGGAGCTCCAGGGCACGGCCAGGGATGGTGTGGCCTGGCAGCACCTTTGGGGCCCTGACAATTGCTACTCCAAAGGTCACAATTATTAGATTGAAGTAAAGAGCATTTAGAAAACCTCATCTGGTGACCCTTCAGTCCTCAGTGGGGTGAGACAGCGGCTGAAGTTGTGGTGCTCCGTGAGGAGGTGGCTCCAGGCTGGTGTCAGACAGTAGAGCATGGTAACAGTGACTGATGTGTGATGGTTAATTACATGCTGGAAGAGGTAAGAAAGGTGGTCTGGAGACAATTTACTTCTCTGATTTTTTTTTCTTTTTTTTTTTCTTTTTCATTGTTGTTGTTGTTTTGTTTAGGTTTTTTTGATTTTTGTTTGTTTGGTTGGTTGGTTTTTTTACCAGCTAAAGTACTTTGAGGGCTAATAAGACTTTTATATCTGCCATTTCTCAGTTGAAGGGCTTCCTTATCTCTGCTCTGTGGCAACAGGATCTATTGCCTGCCTCACTCAGCATCTCATTTTTGTTATTTTTCACCTACTTTTTGAAAGAGAAGAAAGACAAGGCCACATAAAATGAACTTGTCTGAAGCATGTGTGTGTGACACAGTACCTTAAAAGGACATATTCTATTGCATCATAGCATGTTACATCTCTGTTGCCTTTCTGTTCCTATTACCTTCCTTCCCTTTGTACTGAGGAATGAGGTTGTAACTGACATCAGTATGGTTTCTTCATCTGTGGACAAGAAGTCATGCTGAAATAATCTCACTATCTGTAAAGCAGGTGGGTTTGAAGAACTCGTAGAATAACAGAAAAACTACTTTTCTTTTGTCTTTCTCAGCGTACTTTTCAAAGTTCTTTCTCAAAGCCAACTATCTTAAAACACTCTCTCTGATAGTACAAGCCAACCATAAACTTTGGTGAAATGAGGTGATTTTTTGCTACTAGAGTTGCTTAATGCAGACAGGTTTTACTGATTAACTTGGGCTATTCCTCCACATCTAATGAATTTATGTCTCTGTGTGTCTTCTAGTGAGATGGCTATGAGCACTCTCCTTATTGATTTCCAAGACCTATTATCAACCTGAGCCTATTCACAAATAGTTTGTTTGGTGATTATAATTTTTGTTCTGGTTTTGTTTCACTGTACTTGATATCTCATGGTAGAGTGCCTTCTATAACAGCTCCAAATTTATTTTGCTTTAAAAATATTTAATTAAAAAGTCTGATAAATTAAGGATATTCTGGCACACTTCATTGTATCCTGCTCTCACAGCAGCAGCAGCACTATTTGGTGAATGTAGGATTAGGTCCTAATGGAGCAGTACAAAACTCACTGAAATAATTTGTGATAGTGAAAACACAACAAAAAAAATTGTTTTGAAGGACAACACTCTTTTGCTACAATACATTAACACATATCTTGAGCTAATTAGAATAAAATAGATCAACTATTATGAAATAAACATCTATTCATCTAAACTATCAATTGTCGTTGCATAGGTGTACTTGTAGATAATAAAATTATTACATCTATACAAATAATTTAGTGTCACATTATAGAAACAAATAATTACTACTCAGTATTGTCAAAAGAGTAAAGCTTCATGCTTTTAAAAGATAGCAGCTCTGTCTCAACATTCATTTGTGATAAATGAGCCTCATTTCAGCTTTTGTTGAGCGCAGGAGACCTTTATCCTGTGACATTGTTCTATTCCACTGTCATTATTTCTTAATTATCTCTGTCATCACTAGTTTGGAGCTTGGCATATGTTACTGACCAAATTCAGATTTGACTTAAGTGGGTACAATGTCATTTACTCGCAAGAGAAATTATGTTTGTGTCAGAACTTTGCTTAATTCTCAGCTCTTAACTAGTGGCTCATGATTCACTTTCCATGTTCACAACAGATGCCCGAAAATAAACTCAGAAAACTAATTTTTAGAAGGAGAAGATGCCATTCCCACATCACACATCTGTGTATGACTCTCACCTTGCTGTCCTTGCCACCTGCCCCACATTCTGCTGGGGGAAAAGCAGAGCTGCCTAACAGTGTGTCTGGTCTGTCCTGCAAGCCAGGTTTGCTATTTGCACAGTGAGATATGTTCTTTGAGGGTCTGATGGTGGCAGAAGGAATGCAGCACTTCTCAACCATCCTCAACCAAAGCAGTCCTCTTAGGTAACTGAGAACTAATCAGATTCTCCCTGCTGTGTTTAAGTCCTTTGCACTTTAACAGCTACTGCACAATACTTTGGCTGGACCATGGGACCACAGTAAGGTGCCCAGTCATAAAGTGATATCTCAGGCGCTGATTCTGAGAGAGCCTGTTTTTCACCTAGGTCATGGTAAATTGATTATGTTGGGTTTAGAATGATGTTTTCTATTATATAATAATATGCAATTAATTTATTTTTTTTTCCAGTGAAAGAAAGGAACTAATCTCTGGTAATTCTAATTGACACAACTTCAGTTTTGCATAAGCAGTTATTTCAGGGATTTCTTCCTAGCCATGAATCACTGCTCTCCGTTTTGTTTACAGTCAGGGGAATAAGTAAAAAACAACGTTCAGACAGTGTGTCAGCACCATGCAGAGAACTGTTTATAGGGTCTTTCACTGGCAGAGTGTAGTTGTTACTGACTGAAGTCTTTGGAAGGGGTGGGGGCTGGCAATGCAGTGCACATTGTTTCCTGGAAGGGATCACATTGGGCCAAGGCATCAGTTTTTTCAGCACTGACTGAAAGAATGGGCAAGTCTGGTGCCCTGGTGTGCTGCCAATGTTTGCAGTCAGCCTGAGGGGACTGAGATTTACTGGTGGAAAACCATAATAATTGTGGTTTGGCAAATGGCATAAATAAATGCTAGGAATGTTGATTTGTTCCACCCCATCCCAAGGTCTGGTTACCCATCTTGAATTAATACCACAAATACAGTATTTACAAATTTCTTGATTTAGTGTGTGAGCACTGAAGAAATTGACAGCATCAGAACCTGCCTGAAGGTCACAGCTATTGGTAATTGTGAAGGGTATATGAGGGCTAATTTATTTTAAGTACATTTTCTTTCAATGTTTATGGAAAGAAAATGTTTTTTTTTCAGCTGTTTTGAACATGCTGTCATATTGGCCCACCACATCAGTAGGAGTCCTGCGATGTATATGCAGATGTCAGAATGGATGAGGTTGTATGACAGTATACCACAGAAACAATTCAAACATGTTAAAAATCATGTTTCAAATGTGGCTGAATCATGAATAGTCTTATCAAGATTTCATATCGGAGTTTCTAACTTGTCAGTCAATCATCGTGTATATATATGAACAGTAGTTATATATATAAATTCTGGGGAGGCACAAAGTTAAAGGAGTGAAAGCAGTGTCAAACATTCTTGTTAGTACATCTGAGTCCAAAACATGGTTCACTAACTTTCACAGGCAGCTTCTATTGACATCTGATCTCTGTATTCTTACAGGGAGGCGTCATTGTATTTTCTACATTAAAAAAAACCCAAACAACAAAGCCAACCTATTTGACAAGGAAGCTGATAGAGTTGTAGAAGATTCTTTAATATTTTAAAGTCTTTTAAGAAAATCTATACCTGCAAAATGGCACTCCTACCTTTATTTTTTTTTTTTTTCAGAATTAGTTGTCACTAGTACTTTTTCTCTTAAAAATGTTTTCCCCAAATGGTTTACAATGCATGTAGTCAAAGACAATAGATATAATGATAAAATAATATAATGATACCTTTAATCAACTGGAGTACTGTAATACAGCATCTCCCTTTCAGTGTAAAATTCAGAAATCAAGACACAGTTTTAGGGTAGAATCACTGCCAAATAACTGTGAGCATGGAGCGTTTCATATTCCTTTCGTAACAGTGAATGAGGTGCTTAGGGACAGAACTCTCAGAAGATGAACTTTAAAAATGCAGGTTTTAAAGAAAAAAACAAAAAAACCCAAACCTAAAAGCAAGCTTCTTTTTAAACTTAAAAGCTTTTACATAAATTCTGAGTCAAGCACTGTGGACAGTAATTTCCTCTGCCCAAAAAAAGATAAAAATATCATTACACTCTTCTCTGTATCTAGTTGTCATTTGATTTAATGGAAAGAAGCTCACAAAGAATATCTAGGTGTAGTTGTGAGACTGGCACTATATTCAGGTTTTGATGAAGTTTTGATGTTTTGCTCTATTTGAGAGCAGCCTAAAAGCTTTTTAAAAATAAATTAATAGATTGTGACTCCACTGTGCCTGTCCATCAGCTAAAAATCATCTAGAAATCACAGCTCGTGAGTGCTGAAGACCTTAGCATATAAAAAAAGACTGTAGAGGAATTTATGTGTAGGATTTGTCTTACCTACATTTTTCTATCTACAGTGCACATTCACATATCTCATCTGTCATCTGTTTATAGCTTATGGACAGAAGTGGATGCTGTACTGTGTATTATCTGAGCTCTCTTAGTTACCTTAAGATGAGATAAATTTGTCCTTTAGCATAACTATTCTTCTATTGACTGTGAAGGGATGACCAGCTTAAACAAGCAAATGAACCCCGGTGCAGGACAAAGTCCAATTCTGAGATTTAGAATTTCACTCTCCTAAGATAATGGCATTCATAGAAAGCATCAAGATGTTGCAATATGCCATGAAACTATAGAACCAAGAGGTTCTGGAGAAAGGGATTCCCCTTTCATTAGTTTTCCAGTTCTTCACAGCCTGATCTCATGATAGTTCTTGGATGTTTTTCCCTGATGAACATGGTGGAAGCCACAGGACAAGATAGTCCTGGAGCCCACTTGAACAACCTTCTCCTCTGGCTACTCATTCCCCAGGGATCTGGAACACTTCCATTGACTGCCTGAGTACAGTGACTGCTTTGCAGCCTGGTACAGAGAGGCAGGATAGCTGCTTGGTGGCAGGGAAGGAAATGAGGTGGGAATGGGACTGATTTGGGTGGGAGAACTAAAAGCATTTGTGTTTTCTCTGCCTAGCTTCCCTTCCTCTGGAGCAACCATGTCTCAGTTTTGGAGGTGGGGGGGGGAGGTGACATAGAGGCTCTATTGTGGGTCATGAGATTCTTATAGCAACTAGATTATGAAGTACTGATATGGTATTTGCATACTGTCCATCCTCATCAGGAAACAGACACCTGCCTTTCTAAATTGCATGAGTGATCTAATGTGAGAGGAATCATGCTCAGATCTGTCTTACAGAAGCAGCATCTGGTCTCTTACAAATCATGATTAAGACCACATACTTTCTCCCTGGCAAAGACTGGCTGTCTATGTGATGAACAGTTGATTCATGCAGGTCTCATGAGCCTAATACTAAAAAAGTGATAGATTTTCTGCACATGTAAAGGCCCATGTGGGAAGAACATGTTAAAATTGGCAGTTCCGAGATCTGTGTAGAGCCCACTGTTTATGTAATGGCTTTGCAATCACAGCTCTTGGTCACTAAAGGGAACTACCTTCTTTGGGATTCTGTTTTTTTCCCTAAACCCCACATATTTTAGGTGTGTTAGAGCAGTTAGGAAGAATCAGAAATTCCTTGGTTTATTAAGCTGCCTGAATGACAACAGAGTTTAGACTGAAGACGAGAATTTGACCCACAAAGCACATGGACTCATGGATACAGCTGATCCAGCTATGTGGCTATGTGGAATCACTTATAATGAGTATATGTGTGTCCTCTCTGAAGTGGTAAATCTATTCAAAGAGTGAACTGCAATAGGCTAGACTGGAACAACCTTAATAAAAGAATAAACACATGGATCTGCCCACTTGCAAATGCATCTGTATGTGTTTTATACACATTGTCTATTAGGAACAAAACTAAGTAGTAATTATATTTGTACCAATTTTAGCACATCATAAAGAATATAACATTCTATAACTTCTAAATATGAAGGTATTCTGAGCTCATTACAGAGGACAGTGAGACTGGGAGCTAGGGAACTAATCATTTTATATCAGTATTTTTTATGGAGGTGTGGTGAAGCTCATGAACAGAAAGTGGTTTTCATGGAAAAATCAGAATGCAGATGTAATGGAGACTAACATTTAAGAGATCAATTATAAAACATGTAGAAAAACTTGCAGTACACAATATTTATCTGATATTTGGTGAAAATTCTAATGAAAATAAAGTGTAAGATAGAAGAAAGACTGACATAATACGAGTTTTAGTCAGCTACCTGAGTGGTGAGAATTAGCAACAAGTTCTTCAGAGAAACTAAGGAAAAATATTGGAAGAAGTGAAATCAAAGAAAATGTAGGCAAACTGGGGAAATAAAAAAATAAATGAATGTATCAAGTTATGCCTACTCTGACTAGCAGAAAATGCCAAAATAAGCAGCAAACTTGGCTTGAAAGGTAAGAGAGGAAATAAAGCAGAAAGAAGGCTGGAGCAGGGGGCTGAGATTTGCACCAATGCATTAGTGAACAGTGTCTTGTGTAAAGAGAGAATTAGCGAAGATGGCCAATAATGTTCAGAGACACAAAGGTTTGATTCAAGAGCAGTATGATGGAGAGAGCTCGGGGTCACATTCTACTGGCAGGAGATCTCTAGGTCATACATTTTAGTTGGCAGTACCAGGCACAAATCACTCTAACCCACACTTAGTAAACAGTAGGCTGAGGAAGCATCAAAATTTGCTGGTTTTTTTAACCAGCAAATTATGTAAAATTGTGGTTGTTGTTTTTGTTTGTTTGTTTGTTTGTTTTGGTTTTTTGTTCTCTTTTTATCTCAACCATAAACCTGTATGTGCTTTGACTAGGAGTAATGTCAGACCATATCAGAGATGACTTTGTTCCTTTGAAACACAGACTGGTAATGCACTTCTATAGTATAGCAGTAAAACACTGTATGCTTACAGTTTATGAGACTTTTTTTATCACTGATTGAAATACTACTTTCAAATATGTTTTAAAAAATATTATTTTTTTTGTAGTTTTAAAAATATATGCAATT
The DNA here is from genome assembly GCA_035583185.1 of Anabacerthia variegaticeps. Lineage (NCBI taxonomy): Eukaryota > Metazoa > Chordata > Aves > Passeriformes > Furnariidae > Anabacerthia > Anabacerthia variegaticeps. Next base: position 60,972,069 of record JAWWEW010000041.1, on the reverse strand, counting down.
GTGCTGTAAAAAAAAATAAAACATCACTTTAAATTATGAACTTTGTTTAATTTCTATTGAGTAAGACCATAATAGTTCCTAGCTGATGGGGAGCTTGTTGAACGAGTAAGAATTCAATTAGTATTCAGGATGAACATTTAATTTTAACTGTTGTAGAGAGCAGTATATGTATATTTTTATGTATATACGTATGACATACATATATACATCTATAATTGATTGCTATGTTTCCAAATTTCAATCACCAGCTGCTTTTGCTTCCTGTAATTTATTATTGTCCTACAGTAGCAGAACAGTCCTGAAGTTGTCTGTGTAACTGATTAATATTATACAATACCTACTTAGCACCAACTTGAACCCACTTGAACTAATGAGCAGATTCTTACTGAGTTCCAGGGATTTGGGTGCAAGAGATGTCTGTTTCTCAACAAATGTGCTGCATTTTTGCTGTTATATAATTATAGATAAAAATAAAATATATTTTCAGTGAGTTGGAAGCAGAAGGAACTAACACACCGTATTTTAATGTATGTATAAATACATACACATAACACACTTATCTTTGAAGTAGTTAATTTCCTCTAAAGCCTTTCATATATCAATAGATATGTCTTTTAAGAATGTACAACTCTTTAATGTTTTTTGTAAGCATTATATCTTTGGGCACTAAATAATTAATCACTTCATCTTACTTTTCAGTAGAGGGCACTCAGAACAAATCATAGATCAAAATAATGTGTAAAAGATACTAAACATAATGCAAGATATTCATTAAAAACTCTCCCATGTCTTAAACAAGACTACTATATTTACATCTGTTTCACATGATAAGCAACTGTATGAAAAGATAAAACTTTTCAAAACTTCAGCTGCCTCTTGTGCACATTCTTATGTATTTCACAGCATGATATAAGCAAGCTATTAAATCTGGAGAAAAAGCGGTTTGTTCCTTTTAATGGATTAACTAGCCGGGGTCTAATAAAAAATTTAACAACTTTTTAATGAACTAAGTCTGTCCTCTCTTTCCAGACATAATGAATAGTGTGTGTAGGTCTTGGCAATAGACATCATTCCCTTTTTTTGGTGCAAATAATTTAAAATATGCAAATTTGAAAACATTCAGGTCTTGTTTCTAGCAAAAACTGATCTGTATGTAAGAAGAAAAGGGTCCTGATTCCACACTAGTTTTATCTAGCTTTCATACCAATATAATGAATGCAGCTATTAAACCATTATAAAGAGAGTAATGCAGAGTAAATCTGGATAAGCAATTTGATTATGTTGCATTTCATGAACAAATACTGCAGATTCAAAGGAGCTTTTATAAAAATGTCGATATATTAAATAAAATTCAAGAAAAGAATCAACCCATGTCACTTAGAAGACTTTTACAAGGGGTTGTGAAATGTAAACAAGTTTAAAGGATGAAAACTTTTGATACTGTTCATAAGGTTGTTACATAAGAGCTCCATTTTATTCTAGAAATAGAAAGAGAAGCTATATTTCTTTGGGTTTTGTTTTTTGGTGGGTTGGGTTTTTTTATACAAGTATCTGAACTTAGAATATGTATCTGCACTTTATAAAATGGATGCTTTCTGAGTTACTACTTACTAACATAAGCCCACAAGCTTTTTATACACAAAAGTGTTCCATGATCACTTAGTTTTTGTCCAGGAAGGTTTTCCATGCGTACATGGAAGGGAGTGTCTATCATCTATTATGGCTGGATTAAACACAGAAAATAGAGGGTGTGTTCATCTGTATCTTCTCTGAAAGAAACATAAATTGCAGACTTTTAGCTGTTTCTTCAAATGCTAATTTTATACTTTTTCATACATTTTTTAAAAGAATTTTTATCCTTGCAAAATACCAAAACTGCCAGTGTTTATCTACAAAGGAGGTGCATCAAGACAGTAAATTTTCTTACACTTTTCCCAAAGTGTGATTCAAGTTTGATCTGCTGGTGAAGCAGCAAATTCCACCTGCACGCTGATTCTTTACTGAGCATAACTTGTTGAAAAATGGCTATGCTAAGGTTAATTAGCACTCTGCTTTTGAGACCTCATGACTAGAAGCAGTGACAGCAGCTATGTCACTAATATGGCACAACCCCTGATGTGCTAGTGATAAGTTTCTATTAAACTAGCACTGGTAATCATCTGGAACCAGGCACCAGTTCTTTGAGACTAACCACTGAGTATTAGCAGGAAAATTGCAAATTCATTTTATTTCTGAGTTAAATTGGCACCAGGATGTGAAGCTGCTTCTATAGAGGGCAAAAGCTAGAAAACTAATCTACCACACTGCTAACTCTAAGGGTTTAGCCAGTCCTGTATCACTGTGTGACATAATTCAAGGCTTTTACTTTTTGAAATATATAACCCTGGTGATTTAGATATTGACTTAAAAGATCATCCTACAAGAAAGTTTATTATATTATCTCTCCTCCATGTCAGAAAATTACATACTATGAAATCAAAGTAACACACCATTTCTCATAAAAGGAAGTTAGTCTGTACTCTAGCTTTATTGGGGAAAAAAAATCTTTATCACAAAATCATTTAAATGTGTTTTATAAAATTATGTGTTTGAAGACTGTGACCTGAAAAGAAAAACCTATACATGCTTATGCTCTTTGAGATATCTATGTGTATAGTATATTGTGTGTATGTGCAAATATTTTAGACTCCTACAATAATACTTAGGACTACTTCAGAGATATAAATACTAAATGGAAACATTGAGCAATTTTTGTTGCATGTTTCTCAGGAGTACCTTACAGTATAAATACTGACAACAAGCAATGCACATGTAAGGTACACCTACAGCCCTGGTTTTATTTCAGATCAGGTGTGCAGTTCCAATTCTTCCCTTTTTCTGTGCTTTGGTTTGCAGCTTGGGGTGGTCTCAGAGTTATGGTTGAAATCCTTTCTAAAGAAAAGTACCTGGAAGAAGAGATCCAGGTGTGTGCTTAACATCCTCCATCCGCTATTTGCTCATTAGTTGTTCATTCACTTATCTGGGGGACAGCTTGAACCTTCTTAAAATGGGATGTGGGTACTGGGCTCTCAGGACCAATGGTTTCACCCTGTGTGAGTTTTCTTTTGTATTATTCTGTATTACTTGTAACAAAGGTAGTGTCAACCCCCCCCAAATCTATATACTTCAGACATCTTAAAAATGCTCATTAGTATTTCTTGGTCCATAAACCATGCAGAGACAGTTTATCACAAGCATTCCAAATCTGAAATTAAAATTGTTGATTTAAAATGTGTATTCAGATCAGATGGTAAGCTTCATATCCTCATGATCAGCTGAGGATGGGAATGGAATGTTTATGTTTATAAATTTGGTTTGTTTTCCACAAATATTCTTCAGTGGTCACTTGAAGTTCAATGTTTTGTATATTTCTGCCAAAAGGAAATTTGCTGTAAAAGTCAAGGAAAAAAGGTTCATGATCATAAGCACTGTGAGAGCAAATTAATCTTCTTAGAAATAGTTTTACACTCTTTGTCCAGGACTAATTTGGTCTGCATGCTTTTTCAAGAAGAGACAACAGTTTTTGATTGTTTCAAAAATTATTTAAGATCTTAAAATATTAATAACCACAGGGAGCTTAATTATTTTTACTTGAAAAATAAAATGCTAATTATGGCTGGAGGAATCATTGTCCTTTTGCATAATAGCATGTACTGTAGGCACAGAATAAAATACCAAAAGAAAAGATTTTTACTTAACTTTTTTATAACACAACACATTTTACATTATTGAAAACATGATTTCTCAAAATGTCTGCTTGTACTTAAACATAAATGTCATTGCCCTCATTCAAATACATCTGTAAATTGTCTTACATGGATTTTTCTTTTAAGATGCCACACCTACTTAAATAAATGAACAAAAGTGGGAATGCAGAAGAATCTTTAACTGCCTGATACATTAAAAAAATTCAGAATGTGCACAAGCTTTGATGGATGCCACAACAGCATGGGGTTTTAGGCTGGGAATTATAGAAATTGCAAGCAACCCTCATTATTATATGGATAAATTTTCTTTTAATCTTAATTCTTTAACTAAATGTATTGGTAAAAACCAAAGACTTTACCTTGCAAATTTTTCTGCATGACCTCTGTTGCTGGGTCTCTGTGTGGGTGCACCAGATCACCAGCACAAAGCCATTTACAGAACTGGTCTTTGCATTGCTTTATCCAATCCATATTCAAGAGATTTAGATATTTAATGGCTCAGTTTACCAGTGGTAAGCATAAAGCAGAACAATTATCAAGCTATAGCAAATTAGTCATGTGTTAAGCTTGGCACATTTTATTTCCCAGTGTTGAGATGGAATTATTCTAACACCAACTTTATGCTGATATTATCTCAAAAAAATACATGCCTTCATTTCTCATTTAATGAATGAATATGTTGATTACTCATACACATAGTTTTTTTAATCTTCTTTTGTAATTCTATTTAAAGCTTGCCTTGAAATAATACATTCTGCAAGAAAGCTTTTTAAGACATTTCCAAAAGCCAGAAACACTAGATTTCAAATCAGTTATATCCCAATAAACACTTTCAGTTTCAATTCTTTCTGGCAATTTCATGGGAAACTAGTTGTCTTGTTACCTAATTTCTATAATAGAATTAAAATGGCATTGGTCCTAGAATAGGTAATGATTTTTGTGGCCTCTGGAGAAGAGAGAATGAATTCTTTACTCTGAGGGTGGTGAGACACTGGTACAGGTTTTCCAGAGAATCTGTGGATGTCCCATCCCTGGAAGTGTTCAAGATCAGATTGGATGGGGCTTGGAGCAGCGTGGTCTATGGCAGGTGTCCCTGCCCATGGCAGGAATTAGGTGATCTTTGAGGTCCCATCCAACCCAAACCATTCTATGACTCAGTGGGTTTGAGCTAATTTTTACACCTCCAGAGCAGATCCTAGGCATCTGAAATCTTCCCTTTGTTCGAATTATATTTGATTATGCTGTAATGCACATCTTTATTGCTACAAATCACTGCAAATATTTCAACAGAAAAAATTTAAAAAAAACCCCAAAACAAAAAACTGATGTTATTTTGTGCATATTCATATTAGCTTAATGATGCCAGCACAGGCATGAGGAAGAGAACAAAAGAATGCAGACACAGCGCTGTCAAACTGTTTAATAGCAGTGTCCATGTAGCTCTCTATCCACTTTTTAACAGTAGCCAATATTTGATGCTTTGGGAAAAACTGCAGAAACATGGTGAGATGTTTGCACTTCTTCTGGCAAAAGAGTGCAAGGTCATTCTCCATCCACCAGCTTCTAATGACCTCCCTGATTTCCAGCCACTAAGTGTTAATAGCTGTCAAAGGACCCCTCCCTCCTGAATTTTAGTTTCCAGATCTAGCATCAGGATTCTTCAGACTGGTAGATCCTTTTCTCTGATACATAAAATAAATAAATACATTGAAAAATTAAAAATTACGATTTTGGTCTCCAGAAGATCATATTTTAGGCTCATAATCAGAATCTATAGTATTTATATATCCAATATTGCATATATAATTTTATATCTATATCTATGTTTTTATATATTTCCTAAATAAAACTGTAAATCACAGCAACGAAGCAATCTGTTCTAGCCTTTTACTGGTGCAGATCACAATGAAGAGCAAGGTCACACTGGTCTTGTGTGATCATAGCCTGACTGCTTTGTATTGCAGTCTGGTGGAAAAGTGCAAACTCACTTCAGTGTTGATGGAAGAATATGAACCATGGCCAGCCCCTTGCCATCTTTGCTGGAGGCCTAGAGGGAAGAAAACAATAACTTTAAGAGAAGAGACTGGATAAAATAGCTTGTCACTGTCAAGACTTAAACTACTGCAACAAGATCTTCCAAAGCTCACCTATTATTTCTGCTGCTGAGAAATGTAGTCAAATGGCTTGCTACTCACTGTGGCTCAATGAGCCAGCAAGATTATTATTCACATAGGTGAGACAGCATGAGATTTAGCTTTTACAGAAAATAGCAAGATTTTCAACCTAGTTCCAGAATTTGTTATTCTACTTGATACAGGAACAAAGTACTATGCTTAAAAGAATGAAAAATGGAGTGTGTGCTTCTATGTGAGGTACTTGTTATTCTTAAGTTCAGGTGGATGCCATCCTGATCAGGCTGCAGAAATAAAGAGAGAACAGTGTGCAGCTGCATGGTTAAAACTATGTTATAGGTGCAAGAAAACATTCTGAACCAGGCAGCGCCAGTAAGGAGGTTAATTTTTCCCAAAGTCAGGACAATAAAGTTTTCAGTGCTTCTGCTTTTGAAGCTTGCTTTTACTTTATATAGAGACTCCCAGATGTATTAATATTGTATTCCTCCAATACTTTTTGAAATGTGGACATACATGGCAGTCTAGTGTTTCTAGTTTTTTTCAGAAATGTAAAGAAAATAAAGCTCTCCTAGAAATGCAGCACTTTAAAGTTAAAATTTCTTTTAGTTACTGCTCTTTTACAGAAGCTTTTTTTCCTATGAAACAGGCTGATAATAGAGATGTATCACAAAAGGGAAAATCAAGATTTTCCATATAAACATTATAAAGGTGACATTTTTATCATTAAAATTAGAGATATTGCAGTTGATTTGCTTTTCCTGGTAAAATGGATTTCATGGGCCTAAGTCAGGACTGTTGATCCTTCACTAGAAGTCAAAATAATGGTAGTACTTACATACTGAGCCTTGCAATGATTAGGACTCTTTGTAGATCTGTCTTCTTTGAAAAGTATTATTAATAAAGAGAAGGCAATGAATGAAAGCAAATGAACAGCTTTTGAGGGCTTCTTATGCTCCAATTAAACCAATTTCTTTGTGCTCTAATGCAAGGAATGGTGAGGGCAACGAGCTCTGAGTCCAGCTCCAAGGAGCCCAGGAGAGACCTTGATGCCCTGTTACACCTCTGATTTAGGACAAGGACTGCCTATCCCAGGGCAGTGATATAAATCCTAGAGTTCTACAATTTTTACTCCAAACTTAGGTCCATCCAGATGCAATGCCTGCTAAATAACACTACAAAATCAATCTATCACAGATCTATTAACAAGCACCAGCTTTCCACTGCTGATCTTTCACACCAATGTTTTGCCCCAGACTGAAGGAATAAGATTGTTCCATTCTGCAGGATTTCAATAAAAGCTATTTCTGATGACTCTGGTTATATGAAGCACCACATTCTGTAGCTCCTTGGGTATGTGCAGATTTGTCAGTGTGGAAATCGATACGGCCATTTTAAGACTAATGACATGTTTTAGTGAGAATGGGGTTGCTAGAATCTGGCCAACACTGGCAGTGTTTGGCACCAAATTACAGGAAAACATATACTGGACAAATGGCAGAAAATGCAGGGTAAACTTGAATATTTCTCTTCCCTGTCCAGCTGAGGAAGGGGAGTGATAAAATTACTCTGGTGAGCAACTGGTTTCCAGTCAGGGTAAACCTATCACACCATGTTTTGTGTTACTTTGCTTGTGATCAGCTTTTCTGAGACCAGCAGTGGGAAAAGGAACTATAACAGATAGGAGTTTAGTAGGAAGCATTTGGAAACAAAACTAGAATAGACAAAGATGGGCTTAATTTAATTTAGTGATATAATTTCTGTATGAAAACCCAGTGCATCTACATTCTTCTTCAGATATTTCAGCAACTGCAGGATTCACTTGCATATCTGGGTTAAATTCTTATAACTGGGAATAGCAAATAATTTTGTTTTGTCTATGCATCATGACAGGAAAAAGATGAGTTAAGGAACTTTTCTGCATCTAGGGCTTTCTACTACTGATGAATGGTCAGTAGACATTAGCCCAAAATCCCAGGTGCAGGTATTAGATAGTGTGTTATCATTTGATTTGAAGTTGCTGTAATACTGCTGATGAAAAGATTATGCATAAATGACAATTCATAATGTCTGTCAGAATCAGCTGAAACAGAAAATAATTATTCTGTCTGTTGCAATGGATTCCGCAAAATGATTAACAAAGTGACAGCTTTAAAAAGTGTTCCTGTTAGATTTGGAATGAAAGACCTGCAGTATAATCTGTATTTCACTATATAGGAAAGAATGTATTATGACAGCTGGGAAAAGCCAGACCTAAAAGCTCATATAGGGCATTAAACAGAAGAATTGAATGACTTTTGGATAGCCTTATGCCTTCTTAACAGTCCAAAACATGCATCACATGTTACACTGATTTTTAATAAAGAAGTGATACTTCCATTTTTTCATTTCTTCAAAGCTGGAAAATTGTAAATGTTAAAATTTAAATAGGTTTGATAAAGAAGCAAATAATCTTCATTGAATTAAAGAAAGTACTTTTGAAATATTTTAGAAAAAATAGTGAAGAAACAAAGTTCGATGCAAAAACCACAGAGGGCAATATTAGGTGGTCAGGAACTTGATCTTTGACTTTGCTTTGAATGATTATGGTGAGACAAAGAACTTGGAAAGTCAAGATAACTAAACATGTGAAGATTTCCCAGAAGATGACTAAATGCTGGAGATTTAAAAATTCATCACATCAAAGTGATCTTTGTGGCAGAAAAATTGCTCACACTGAGACAATCTGCAGTACTCAGAGGAGAGTCCTTACCTTCTGCACTGTCTGCAAGCAAGAGCAGTCAACTATTTCCAAGCAAATAGGAAAACACATTAACCACATCAACCTCTAAAATGCAGCCCACTAGCAAACAAGGGCGCTACTTGAGGGTCTTGATTGGCTTTGAGCACCTTCACCTGCAGGTCTCTAGTTAAAGGAATCCAAAGAAATTCACTGGTAGGTCTGTACCTTTGTTGTCAGCTTTTTAGTTGATGCTGAAGTGACACAGAAGGTCAGGACCATCATCTTGGAAACCTGGTTACCAATCGAACTGGTGCAAGAAGAGCAGCATTTTGTAGACTTTGTTTTATTTTTCTACACCTAAAACTCCTCACCTGACAGTTGAAGGAAGGAAGGCATCTTTGGACTGCCATTTGCTTTTGCGCGTTTTTTTTCCTCCTGAAAACCACTGGCAGTTGAGTAGTATTTTATCTGCCAAGTGCCATAGTTATCAGAAGAGTTCACATTGATCTGCTGCTCCTTTTTATGTACATTGGTATATAGATGATGCCCCAAAGTTCAGATAATACACAGTGGATTAAATTTGGGTGGAAGTACAGGCTACAAAAGATTACAAACCCAACAATTATCTGAATAATTTCAAATAAAACAAAATGTCTGAACCTAGTTTATTTTCAGGATGAAGAAAATAAGGAGGCAAGAGGAGCAGCCACTCTTTTCAAAGCAGTACCTTTTTGTTCTTTACTGCTTTTGCATTGTAAAACCCCCTCGGTTGACACTTCTGAAACAATGGCCTCTTTATTCTTTAAGAAATATGCACTAAAATAGTTTAGAAAGTTTAAAAATTAATCTTCTCAAAATTATGTTTAATTTAACTAATGTTTTGCCTTACATCCAGAGCCTACCTGCTTCCCTTGATCTGTTCAGTGTTTTGCCCTATTTTGGCTGGATTGAGATTTGTTTACTTTTTAGCTCCTTTTGTTCACAGAGTGCTTTTATTTCCTAGGTTTTTCATTTGAAGTGAGGATATTGTCTCTATATAACGTTTTTTATGTTCTGGGCAGCTCAGCACCTTTTTAATATTTGTTGATAAAGGTTTTAATTTTGTTTTATTTCTGGATCAGTTACCCACTCAATCATCTTTTCTTCAAGAAGGTCTATGGGTCTTTGTAGTTTGCTGCATTTTCATGAAGATATAGTACTGAATTTTATGTTTGGTTATCTTTGATATATTTGTTCAGTTTTTTATTTTGTGCCTATATATATATATGAAATTATTCCTTTGACTCAATGTAGTTAAATATTTCAGTTCATGACACTTTTAGTGAGATTAGAATTTGAGCAACTGTGTCTGCCATGATTAGGATTTAAAGCCATTTGAACAAGAGAGAAGACTAAAGAAACAACTGCATCATTAATAATGAATAGGCTCTATCACAGTAAGGACTATTCCACTAAGTAACTCCATAGAAGTGAGAATCATAGAGTAGCCAAGTGAATAATAAAAACTTAGAGCATGTCCAGATTAGGTGTGAATGGTGGTTCCAGCATCTCTTTCCAGTATTACTAGTTATTAGTTAGTAAGCATGGTGGCTTTTTTCTACTGTAGATTCCCTGTTGAATATTTAAGGCCATGAATGAGTTAAGGCTCACACAATTTGATTCAGTGCAAACTTTTGTGCTGAGATCATGTATGTCTACAGGTTTATCTCTCATCTCCTAGGAAATCACTATTTTCTCCCCTTCTGTTATCAATATGGAAGAGTTCATACACACCTGCACTAATGTGCTGAATAACACAACTTCACAGAAAACACAACCGTAAGGGAAAGAGCTTTCAGCATTTTCCTTTTCACTCTTGATTTCTTCATGACAAGAACAGAAGCATCACATTGAACTTCTAAACAGAGGAATCAAAACAAAACACTCAGGAATTTGGTGGCAGGTTTGGTTGACACAACCAAAGAGTGATACCATTCTGGAGGGGAAACTGCTGAGTTGAACCTTTGATTCCTGTTCAGTCCAGGCACATTACTTGGGGAATTGCTTGTGTGCAGGTTTTCTAGGACCAGTTTTAAATCCCATCATGACAGGATCTAAATTAAACCTGCTTTGGCTAGATTGCTTTATGTAGTCTGCTACAAACCAAGTCTTTGCAATCGTATGGTGAGCATTTGAGTACTCAAGGTTATGACTCACCAGGCTTGGCAAGTAGTGTGCAGTCTGGTGTTTTAGAGGGAAAGACAGGAAAATTTCACTCCTCCAATCTTCTCTCCTTTTATCCACTGAATGCCATTTTATAGATGTAAGTGCTTTTCAGAATTTAGGCAGACTGAAGTTTAAATAAGGTCAGTTTGTTCAGGTTTCCCCCTTAAATTCCTAGCCACACTTTATACTGCTAGAAGCACAAAGAGCCTTATTATTTCCTTCACAGGTCATTTTCATGCAGAGATATGGAAATTGTGATTTTGAACTAATGATGTTTTATCTTATTACTCCATTTGAGAATTTTCCTCCCGTATAATATGCTAAAAATTCAGCATTCTGAATACACAGATTGTTGTGATCTGTAGAGGTCAAGGTTATGAGCGTCGAACAATGTCTCACTTAGTACAATTGCTACCCACCTCCACTTCTTCATTTATTTGATCTTTTCTGTAGTGTCTGCTGTAATGCTATTCCTAAAAGCCACTACAAAGATGGAGAGGGAAAAGTGGGAGTTGGAGAAGGAAAAGTGGGAGTGTTATTCCATTCTACTACACAGAAAAGATGAGGGAATCTCTACTACACTTTGAAAATACTTTCCATTTGCTAAGGCAAGTAGAGCTGCAGCTCCTGGATGATGTGGGTGTTTCAGGAGTTTATATCAGGCTAAAGTGACTGTTCTTTCCTTAGCTTCAGCAATGGGTTGGGACATTGCATCAACCTACATATCCTCATGGTGACCCTCTGTGCTTTTGTTGCCTTAAATGAAACAAAATATTCAGCTATTTATTTCATGGTTGATATGCAGAGACTGTTCTTTTAGAAAAGGACACTTAAGATCAGTATGTGGGCTGCAGATAAATTACTTATCATTTGTATTTTCAGATTTACATTAATTTTTAACCAGCTTCTTCAATTGCAAGTATCAGTTTAATGTATGAATGATACTATAGATATATATGTTAGGATTTTAACAATTATAAAGATAATATAAATTCTATAACACTGCTATTTAAACTGTGCTTTTATAGAATTATTCAGAGTGAGTATGTAATTTCACAATGGGCTTGTTAAATAAATTAAGCACTCACTTAAGGAGTATTCTAAAACTCTTCTTCAGACCTTTCCTACAAATGCTGTTGATGACCTGTTTTACAAAACTATGTCAGCTTATAGTTACACTTCAGACACTCCTGGAAAGAAAACTTCCAGCTACAAAATTGTGGAAAGACAAGGTTTGGAAAGATTTTGCAGACAGATGTATCAGCAATTGTGGTAAAAGAACATCCCTTTAGAGGTGTTGAAGGTCTGGCCTTGACATTGAGTATGTTCTGTAACTGCAAATGTTGGCTTAGCCTATCTGGAAAACAGAATCTGAGAGGGAGTAGAATATGGAGTGCTGGTACTAGTCTCACTTGTTATCTAAAGGCATATATTAACTTCAGTAATGTCTATGAGAACCTGGAATGTTGTCATACTAAGTGTGTGCTGTGTATATGTAGGGAAGCAGCTGCCCTTAATTTCTAGAATAGTTTAAAAACTCCTGTGCTTTTAAACTCTGTAAAAATTTAATTCACTTGAAAAAAGGAATGTTCCTAAAATTGCCATAATTTTATAGCAGATGTTATGCTTTTTTCATGAATGTGTGCATGCACACATTCCAGAGCCTTACAAGCAAGCTGGGCTACAGAATCCCAGAAGCTGTGTCCCTCTAAGCAGACATTTTTCCTACTGTCCTGCCATCAGCTTTCTGGAGGTGATGCAGGCTCATTAAACCACTGAGACTGAAACAAGTAAATAAGTAAGTAAAAGTGTAATCCAGCATCACTCCTTTGACAACAACCCTACAGGTACAGTGCCAGAAAACAAATGGAATCAATCATTGATTACAAGTTTTGCTGGTCTTAATGGAATCTGGAAACAATGTAAGGTGCACAGGGCATTCAAGTGCTGATGAACGTCAAGATAATGGAATATATTTATCTTTCAGACATATCTACTGCACATTAACTCTGATTTGCCTTTAGATCATACAAAGAGGACAATTTCAGGGACTACAGGACATGCCCAACTCACATAAATCAATAGACTGCCAATTGAGCTATTGGAGCATTTAGATAAAGAGCAGATCTAGTCCTGTATTATCTGTGCCTCCTTAAGAGCAAAGTTTTGCCAAGAAAGACCTGAAGCTACAACTTTCTCAAAACCCACAAAGTGCATCTAAATCAGTTGAGCAGGACAATGAGGTTAGAATCATTCAAAGTGTTCACAGACCAGGTGACTGTTCTGAAGGAAGATCTTGCAGGCTGTATTGATGTGCATTTCGTGACTTGGTAGAGATTAATATCATTGTATTTATCTCATAAAGCCACAAACAATTTTCAGTCCTGGCTGTGTTTAAAAAGAAAATTCAACTGTCACTTTTCTTGTGCAAAACCATTTGAAATGGTAATGGAAAGAATTGCTCCAATTAATGGTCTCTTGGATCAAAAGGTGAGGCAAGATAAAGATACATACAAATTACTAATTGCTGGTATGCTGAAGAGTCTTGTAAATAACATTTTTAAAGAGAGAACCAGAGCATCATAGATTCATTTGTAGACTGACAGGTTCATCATGATTTCTAATAGCTTCAAGTATACTTCCTTTTAACACATAATTGATTTTTCCCCCCAGAAATTGCTATGTCACTCTCACCTAAAATAATTACAGAATGGAACAAGTATTATAGAATCATACAATCATAGAATGATTTGGGCTGGAAAGGACCTTTAAAGGCCACCTAATCCAAGCCCCCTGCAATGAGCAGGGACATCTTCAACTAGATCAGGTTGCTCAGGGCAATCTGTCCTACCTAACCTTTCATATTAAGGACTCATTTATTCACATCCTCACCCTCTTACATATGCTGGTGGAATAATGCTCACCCATTTGTTGGATTTTACATTTCTAGGGGAAGCAATGCCTTCTCAGCATTATATGTTCTCAAGAGAGAAAAAATTAGAGTTGGAAAGAAAGAGTACTCGTGTAATCCTTTACAATGATGTCCTCGTTATAATCACTTGGAAAAACATAAATTTAAGCCAGGAGTGTTAAGGTGATGTGTTGTGCCAGAATCCTCATGTTATTCTCCTATTACTTTAATGCTTGACTGAAAAACTTAAAATCTTTGTTACCTTGAAAATGTCACAGAGATGTTATCAGACATACCTTCTATTCTCATGTAAATGGAGGGATTATAGATAATCCCCGATGTGATTTACCAGAATTCATTCAGGATTTCAGAGGTTAAAATTGATTGAATTTCCACCTGAACTGTGCTACGGGAAAAGAAGGAATGCTGTATAGTGGCCTATGGAATGGTAAACTTACATGTCTGATGCACACACATAAGAATGAATATGGATGAATTCATTCAGTAATAGCAAGTGTCATAGATTGGTTTCTGTTTATTTCATCTAGACAGCTCCATGATTTTATGTAGAAACCAATTTTTGAAATTAATATGAAACTTTGGTTGCTAGCAGGTTCTGCGTCACTGTGAAATCCACATCTATTAATTTGGATGATGTTTATGAATGCATTTTCATTTTAGAAAAAAAACCACAAGCAAACAAACAAACAAAAAAAAGCCACCACAAAACCAAACACTTTAAAAGTCACTTTAAATCAATGCAATTGCCTAAAAAGAAACTGTTTTTCACTTGCACCTTAATTGAGGACAATATTGCTTAAAGCCTCCATAACTAAATAAAGACTGGAGTGCCTCTGCTATTTGTTTAAGAAGGAATAATGATGCCAATTTCTTCTAGCAGAACTTCTTTAAAATTGCTCTTTAGAAATTTATTGTTTAGAAAACTAAAGAGAAATTTTATGTTTTTAGAATATTATCCCAGACAACTGCTGCTCCTAGCTCAGTTTTTCTCCACGTATTATCATTAGTTTCATCTCCCTTTATCAGGGAAAGAAAATGCATTTTCTAACTTTATAGCTGCTTAAGCTGACTATTTAAATCTTTGTTCTGTGCTTTTCAGCTACGACTACAGGGAATGCTGCTTTTGATTGCTGAGAGGGAAAGTAATAAATAATTTAATGTTATTTTTACTTTCCTCGTTGCCTACGTTAGTTTAAAAACTGTTAGGGGTTGACTCTAGCTAATGGTAACCAACAAGGTCCATGTTGATGCCAGACTGTCTATCAACCTCCTTCTGGCTTGCCACTACCAGCTGTTTCCAGAGGTTGGACTGGGGGACTGATACCCTAAATCATGTGTGTACATTGCATGATTTTCCCAGCTGGAGTGTGGAATGCTGCCACATTATTTTTTGCCTTTTTCCTTTCCTTTATAAATATGGCTCCACTTAGTATTTCCAATGTTGATCTGCCTTTTAGGGCATTTAAAGTAATGCTTAGGACTCGTTACCTTGCATTCTTCAAAACTTAGTGTTTTCTTCAGTATCACTGAATGGGATAGGAAGGCTGGCAATCTTGATATGCTGAATATCAGAGGGAACTAATTGTTCATGCTGTGTCTTTTTTCCTGTCTTATAGGTGTTTCCTACCTGCTTTGAACTCTGGCATTATGATAACAAAAGAATTTCTCCACAGACGAAAGGAAATTTGCAATTTTTTGTGAAAAACCTGTTTAAATGACTTGTGTTCAGGTGGCACATAAATTTCTGATGAGGACAAATAGGTCTAGACTGGTTTATATATAAACAAAAAACTGTAAGTATGAAAAATAGGAACAGCAGAAGACAAGGAAAACTGGTAGGAATTTCTTACTACAGATGTTCATTTTTGTAACAGGAATCAAAAGTTAAAAGGAGGTGCAAAACATTTGCAAGGTACAGGGGAAAAGAAAGCTTTAACAAGGGTGTGAACTTTTGTATTACAGGATTTGACCAAATTCTAGCATAAATTAGGAAGAATAGTGGCTTTCTTGTGTCCCTTCTGGTGAGGCATCTGCTGTTGAAAAGACAAGTCTATTGGGTTAGACAGACCTCAAAACTACCCTGAGGGGAAGTCTTGCTTTGTTAAGAATGTTCTTGAAATAAACAGATTAGGATGAAAAAAACCAGCTCCCTGCCCACCCCTCCCAAAGGGAAAAAAAAACCCAAACAACCAAAAAAAAACCAAAAAACTCAACAAACAAAACCAACAAAAACACCCCAAACAAAAACACCACCAAAACCCCCAACAAATGCCAAACTGTGCAAAGAAATCCGATGTGGGAAAAATTATCTCATTTTGAATTGATTTTTTTTTATGTCAGTCTGAGAGATTGGTAACTTTAGCTTGATATACAAAGCCCCAAAGGAATCTGAACTTGCTGGACAATTTGATCCTTGGAGTCACTGTCTAGAAAAACCACTAATAAATACATATAGGGACCAAGAAGAAAACAGAACAATCTTCCAGCTTTCATATCTTGCTTTCCAGAATTTATTCTTTGTTGTTGTCTTATAGTTCTCCATGGTATCTCAATCCTGGGATTTGGCCTGAGGCTCTTTTCAAGGAAGTCTAACCCAATCTCTTGCCACAGTAGTTTTTGAGCAAAGGCAAACTTAAATTCCATGTGTCTATATTTCAATAATATTTATTGTCATGCGGAAGCGAAATGTACCTGGTTGGCTGTGTCCATGTTCTGATCATTAATGATCTTTTTTAAAAGAAAGGTACTAAGAAGGGAAGGATTGGTTTGTGATTAAATTCTAAGAGTGGAACTGTAGATCTAGAATTAATCCATGGTTCTGTAATACATTTCCTCCATAGACTTGGGAAAACTGTTATGGTTTCTGAGCTGTCTATATGTCAAAAGCCATACACAAACACACACACAAGGCTTGGAAGTGGACATTATTTCTTTTCTACCTATTCTTTTATCCATCTTTCATGAATAGCCTGAGTTAGGATCTGTCTCTTTCAAGTATCTGCTCAGTACGAGCAAAGCAGCCCCTGGGATTGCTCAGTTCTTCTGTTTCATACCTGGAAACATTGTAAATCCCAATTATTAAAAAATAAAATAAAATAGGAGTGAATTGGGGAGAAAAAGTAGAGAATAAGGTTCAGAACTCATTTGCTTATCAGCCTGGCCTTAAAAAGAAATAACAAAAATGAGAGGAGAAAATAAGTCAAAGGGAATCTCAACTTTATTATCCTGTAAACAACCTGTGAAAACACAGGTCAGTTTTCACAGTATTTCATCTTGCTCTCAGCTGTCTAGGGCAAAACCCCTTTTGGGAGAACTTTGCTGGATTTTGCTGTACCGGTTTGCTGCATGGAAAATTCCATCTCTTGACAATGTAGTTTATTGTGTTTGCTTGTTTATCCGACTAAATCTGAAACAAGGAAAAAAAAAAAACAGTCTTTGTTAATACTCTTTTTTTTTTACTGTTTTTCCTGGAAAGAGAAAGTAATTATATCAGTCAAGTGCGGATTTGTGGGCAACTTGATTTCATACAGGACACAGCAAGAAGATTTGAAGCCAGAAACTGCTCCCACCAGCCAGCTGGTGCAGATACACCTACAAAACACTGCTGCTGCTGGTATGGCTCTGTAAAAACCTTGACCTATGATAGTCCTGGGCCACTGTCTCAGTGACCAGCATGGACTCATCTGCTTTGGGTTGTCAGTACCTCTGCTACTGCTAGTTTAGCACTGCTAAACCAAGACAACTCTTCCTGAAGTAAGGTCAGATTATTTTATAAACATTGCAAGGCAAAATACTGAAGAAACCTATATAGAAATGAGTGGTAGATAATATAGATCCAAAATATTATTTAAAATATTTATTTATGCAGGTAAAACATGGGCATATTTTATATATGCATACATGCACTTAATTAAACTTTATATACAAACACATCTACCTATCTGGTTGTCTGAGTAAAAGTAAACATCTAAACAGGAAATACCTTTCTAATTTCTGGGGTTTTTTTAACCAGGATATAGAAATAAAAAATCTTAACTTATGTAAGAGATGCATTCAGCTCTAAAGAAATGATAAAAATTTGATATAACTCTCAGCATCGACCGCAGTCCATTAGAGGTTTCTCCTTTTGTATTTATGATACAACATCACCAAATATGTAAATTGATGGTGCTGAGAACTGACTAATTTGATATAAAGTTTCTGACATTGTAGTTCTGATAGAGCATGGAAGTTCTGAAATAAAACTCCACTGAATTCTCCATGAACAAAGACAGAATTAAGGAGTGCAAGCTGGCTTTAGATCTTATGTAAAGATAATTGCTGAAATATTTTGAAGTAAGAAAGAAACACATTTATTTTAGTACAGCACACAGTACTGTTGCCTACACAGTTAATTTTTGAGAGTGATTGTAGATGGGTCATGACACAGTTTCTATTGTTTATAGTCTGCAGAAATAAAGCAAAGGCAGGAATCTATATTAATAGAAAGCAAACAAATAATAAATTGATGAATTTTGCAGTTGAATTTCACATGAGAATTAGTAAATTGGAGCATCTTCTTTATATTTTATGTTTTATGCACACATAGACATTGAACACTTATGGATCCTTCTCCTTTTTACTAGTAAATTACCTTTTTATCAGTTTGCTGCGTCTTTTCTCCCAACTACTCCAAGGAAACCCTCTACTTTTCTCTTTGCAGCAAATCTAAACAAGGTCATTCAGTGATGCTTATTCCTCCACCTTTCTGTTACTAGCTAGCAATACAGAGTCTAATTGTATATATATAAAGCAGAGACACATCTTATGATTGAAAGTACTTCAGTGTCAGGGAAGTTTGTGCCTACAGGTTGTCTGTGGATAGTCAGGAAGATTGAAACGAAATATAGAGGACTGGTGGCAAGGAGAATGATGGCTATAACTTTTCCTTTAAAACAGGCAGATCTTCCCTACTGGGTCTCCTCATGGAGGAATCAAGTCTCCCTCTTCTCTCAGATATAGTACCACCATGTTAGTAAGAATTACAGTCAATGAAGAAGGAAAAAGTTCATTAGGGATGGGCCCAAATACTCATACTTAGAAATGGTTTTGAGGCCAGGCAAAAGTTTAGTCCACATGTGTGGGAAAAAGCAGGAGAGAGTAAACAGTGCATGCAGCCTCCATCTCTGGCTTGGACAAACAAGCTGGTCTTTTAGGAGGCCATCTTTCACAGACATTTTCCTGCTGTTTCCTCTATTCTGACTCAAAGAAGACCTTAACTATATTGGTATTCCTGTCTGCTTTTGCTGTCCAGGCACTACCAAGGGCCTCAGGTCTTCCAGCCAATTGCACATTATTCCAGGCTGGTTACAGTGTTCCTCTCCTGTGGTTTTTGTTTAAACCACCTCCACTGCATACCACAGAGAAGACAGCTGTGCAGGGAACATGTGACTGGCTGGGAAGTGTTTCTGGGAAACTACCAGGCTCAATACAGGGACTGGAGGGAGAAGCTCTTAAAAAGTGCTGATATTTTGAGTATAACCTAGGGATTTGCAGAGAGAGGTAGAGAAAAGTACTCCTACTCACCTGTAATTGAAAATATAAATAGTAATTAGCTGGTGTTGATTTCCCAAAGGTGTTTGCCTACCTGTGGCACTGCATGTGGCTGATTCAGCTCCAGAGAGGCAGGCTATGGCTGCAGGCAGCCTACAATGCAGCTCATCAGAGACAAACAGGTGAAATTTCAGTCTTCAGTGAGTTTTCAAATGTTACTAGTCTTATGTATTCAGAAAGCTGTTTCTAAGGGCCCTTCATGAGAGCGTGCATCTGATGTCTCAGACTGATCACAGTAACCTGTCTCCAGCAATGAGCAGGGGTAGGTGCTGGAGAGTTTCCTCTCACAAGCACTGGTTGTGGCAGTGTGCTCAAGAGACGTGGCACAGCTAGTACTGCTTTGTATTCAGGCATGAACACAGGATAACCACTGTCAGCTATGCTCACTGATACTGAGCGTCCCAGTTTTGGATTACTGTCAGATCCCTATTTGCTTGTGGATATTCAGGGAGAAACTCTGTGGAGACTTTTGGCATCGGTTGTTAGCTAGAAGGGTGTATGTCTTGTATTCAAATAAGAAGGGAATTTGAGAGTTTATAATAATTTCAGCATTATTAGGAAGATTGCAATTTCTGAAGAATTCAACTAGCCAATGTTCTACACCTGGTGTTGTTTCCAGAAGAAACAAATTATTATTGGTGATCTCTAGAGCCTCCAGCTCTCTAAATGCTGGTGCCATGAATCTGCAGTCTGCAGTTGGGACTAATAGAACCATGGTTAGCTAATTCAGAAGGAAAGAGCAGATCATGTCAGGCTGTCTGCTGTCATAACTTTAGCACATTTCAGGCTCTATTCTTTTCAGGATTCTATTGAGGTAACTGAAGAATTTGGCATGGGGCCGGAGTTGGGAAAAAGGGAAGTGGCAGGTGCTAGGGTATGATGGATTCTGGGCTCTGCTTGCATGGGTCTATTTCCTGGACAGAACATAGCTGTCCCTAGACATATTTAACCTTTCAGATTGTGCAGTTATAAAATATGAATAATGCTGAATTAAACTGGGTTAGCAATAAAAAAATTAAACAACTTTGCTGGAGTTGAACACACCAGCACCACACAACCCTCCTATCTCTCTAGTGTTCAGCAGGTGTTTATTTGAAACCATTTTGTGCCCAAGGTTAAGTTTCCATTTAATGACAACAAAATGTAGAAAATGTGATTCTGGCCACAGGAGATTTGATGACAAACTTCACTGCAAGAGTTAGAATTTTTTCCCCACTTCAGAGTAGCTGACCAGCAATGCTTATTTTCCTTTCAATTCTTCATTGAATACAGTATGATGGATCATATCAAATCTATTTAAATAGGAGCACAGCAAAAATAATTATTAAAATTGAATGGAATATTATGCTATGACTGCTACTGAGTATATCTTAGCCAAGAGCATATAGAAGTATGCATATCATGGTCCATAAATATTTATCTGGGGGAAAAATCCTGACAGTAGAAGTCTTTTTAATCTGGCAGATGCACATATCATATTCCTGAAAAAAAAAATTCAAATACTGTGCTTTCTTTTGTTATAGAAGGGGTAATTAATCATCAGAATAATTTGTCCAGGGGATGTTTTGGCTTCTTTGTCACTTGGAATTTTCAAGTCAAGATTAAAATGCCAGCCTGAAAGATTTGCTCTAATAAACCAAAGTTTATTGGACTTGATGCCACAATTAATAGACAAATATCTCTGACTGTAATGAACAGTGAGTTTGACTAGAATCCCTCAACAAGTGAATAGACACAGGAATAAACCTACTATTTATTACTATTTAGTAAAATAGTGAAACAGCTGAGATGATGATGAGGAAGTAATAGAGATCCCATCCAGCCTTGACAGACACATTATAGAAGTATTATCTGTTCAGCTGATACTGCTTCTGCCAGTTTGCGGGTTTGAATACTGTTGTCTTGGCACAGAGAGCTACGTGGGTCATGGGAGCAATGGGGCAACTGTCTCCAAACAGTCAGGCTGCTGTGGGGTGCTGCATTTCCCCTTGAGAGAGGGGACTGGGGCAGGGCCCGGTGAGTGTTAGAACTGCAGACAGCAACACATGGTCTAGCCGGTTAATGTTAAATGTATGGGAAGTCCCCTTGAGGCCAAAATGTGGAGAACCTTAACCCTAAACTGCTCTCCAAAGTAGTTGGGTGCCTTGCTGGGATTGGACTCCCAGCAAGCAGCTGGAAGCAGGTTGTTTTCCCATGGCAGCTTTCTAGAGAGTTACAATGGAAATTAATTTAATTCTGCACTGGTTTACTGAAGGCAGCCTCCAGTGATGTATTGGGTTTAAAGCATTCCAATTTCAGGTTTGTCTCTCAAGTAACAATTCTTCTGATCTTCTAGGATCCTTAAATAAAATATATCTTCTCTGTAATTCTTCCCTGTCCCCTAAAAAGCAGTAGAAACAGGTAAATGCCTGATGCAATACTTTTTATGCCACAAGCATTGTTACCAAGCAACCATCCCATGCAGCTTTGGCAGAATGCAAACTTGAGTCACTAACCCTTCAAACACCTGAACCAGCCAGTAGAAAACGTCAGAGATCTAGGAGAAGCAATGTTTTTTACAAATCAACAAATGATTAAGGATGATTACCGTACACTAGTATTGTGGTTATCATGCGCATTTTCCAAAATGTCATAAACGAGTGATGCTTACTTTCATGTGAAGATTAATTGTATCTATTGGTGAGAAGAAGTAATCTCTCAGGTTATCAGTAATCTAAATATTTTTATTATGGTAGGTCCAGCACATTTTGGAAAAAACATTCACAACTTCCACCCCCAACTAGAGTAAAGGGAGAGATGAGAGATTTGTCATGTCTGACCAAATGCTCTCCCATCAAGCACGACAGGTAGTAATTTGTGTCATCACAAAGCTAGTGTAAAATTATCTTACATTACAGCAGCATTACTGGAATGTCTTTCATTTCACAGGCATTAGAATAAAATTTGTGTACTTTGTTCATCTTCCAGATTTGTGGTTCTGAGGCTTTTTGGAGTCAGTGCAAATGCATAAGCAAAGGTGAAGGATCAACAGGTTTAACTCATTGTAACTCAGTTGTCTACAGTCAGTTGACATGTGCTGGAAACTGGTTGTAGGGTATATTTTTATATGCCCAGTCGATTAAAGTAGCAGAAAACAAAGTAGGTGGAGATGAGTACTGCAACCCATGGGTGTAGGTACAGAGACATTCCAACCAAGGGACATGAGCTTCAGCCAAAATAGGCCAGTCAGGTAAGAAATTTCAAAATGTGTTACCACTACCAGAAAAGAGGCAATTTCTGTTTAATCAGTGTCTTAGTTCAAGGAGAAAACTAAGATATCTTGTTGGCCAAGAAATAAAATAATCCCTCTCCTTAAATTTAGAAAAAAAAGTTTAATTAGGGAAAAATATAAATATGAATGGATAACAGTTCTTAATCACAATACACAGATATACACATATACATATATATATATCCAAAAGAACCAAACAACAACAATTTTAATTAAAAAAAAACCAAAAAAGTTAAATGTCTTTTCGCCTGTGTTCAAAAGGGGAGAAGATGCAATTATATCTACAGACAGCAGGTGGTGCTGTTGCACCTCAAGCGCTGGCTGCTCCCGCTCCCAGGGGTGGCAGTTATATTTATGGACAGATGGTCGCGATGTTGTGCCCAGCTGGCTGGCCTCTGTCTCTCGGGAATGGTGGCAGCAGTTGTAGTCGGCTCCCGTGGGGTTGGTGACAAAGGAAAACAGCAGCAATGCAGCCTCTGCAGGGTAGAAAAAACAGGCAGGTGTCTCTCCTTCACAGATGCCTTTGCAGTGTCTGGGAGTGATTGCTGAAAAAAAACAGAGAGAGAGAGCAGAGTACACAGTTCTGGTCCCACAGTGATGTCAGACCGGGTGTGTGTGGGTCTGTTCCCCTCCGCACTGAGACCTGAGCTCCTTGACTTGTGCAGAAGTCCCAGGAAAAACACTGCCCCCTTCCCCCCAGGTCTGGGGAGAGATCAGAACAAAGACTCTGGATTGGGTCATCAACAGAATATGCACATCCACTGTGCCCCCCACCCCCCCCAACCACCTTAGTGATGCTAATACATTGCCTCCAGGCCTCTCTGGAAGGAATTCCAACTGGGCTCTGAAACCACAACAATCAGCCTTCCATTTGCTTCTCTGCTGGTTGAAGGAGTTGATATTGTACAGGAGCACAGCTTAGTTTCTCAGAGGAAAAGGTCTTATAGTCCATCAAATCTCCTCTTAGTCCATAAATAGAAACAGGAGTTAGAGACCTTGGAAAATGAGAACATAACTATATACAGTTACATTCATCTTTTTAAAAAAAAAAAAAAAGAAGTGGAAACCAGCAGGTAGATGATTAAATTATGGTACTCAAGGTCATTTATTTGCTCGATATCTGGTTTGAAAAATGTAAATGTTATGAAGTACATATATAAACTATAGCATGCAGAATCTTGTATATACAGAGGCCAAGTTTTTCCTTTCACATGCAAATAAATATCCCAGGGCTAAGAGCAACAGTGCCTAAGGTCCCTTTGACAACTATGTGCTTGAATAGGTTTGACAGATCCAGTCCCTCCCATGCTATAGATGAAGCATTCAAAAGCATTTGAAGACTTCATAGCACATTGAAAAAACTAGAAGATTGATGCTGCCCAAATGACTGACTCAAACACAAATTTCTCTTTCTCTTTGATTTTTGCAGCTGATTTCACATAAAAAGTGCTCAGAAATAATCCTAACTTCTAAAAAGTACCAATTCTCACAAAGAAAAACTTTTGAAATATGATTATAAATTTTGCCCTTTGTGTTTTTTGAGGAAAAGGAATCATTAAGTACCTCATCCTATTTTGACTTTTCATGGAAAATTTCTTTGAATGGCCTTTCAGGGAATGCAAAAGGGCAGGAAGAAAACTCTGTATGTTATTTCCTTCAGCGTTTTGTGGTTCTAGGGCTGTCTCCTGTCATCATGTATCATGTCTCAATGTGTGATTTGCACTTTGCTTATGGACCCTGGCTTTTTGAGACTTCATTATTTTTTGTTAATAAAAAATCTACAATAAAATCAATTGAACTGTATGGATAACCACAACTCAAATAAGTGTTTTGCTTTCTCAAGATCCTACAATAGCAGGTTCACATAATGATAAAGATATTGATGCAGAGGTTTCCCGAAACTTTCTGTCATGCTTTCAATCTATATATGACATATCTGTTCCTCCCCTTTTTTTTTTATTTAAAATCTTGCAAATTTATGACTTTTTCTGGTACTATGCCAGGGTTCCCTGTTGTCTAGACAAACAAAGCAAATGGCAAAAATGTCTAATCCTTTTCTGCTTCCTTCTAGCAGAAAAGAGTTCATTACAATCTGGCTTCTACACATAACACAACCATAGATTTTTTCTGGAAGTCTATTTTGAATGTATTATTTTAAGTATGATTATCCATGCAGAAATACTTGCTTCTAAGTGCTCTTCCTGTGGCATTAAAATTAATACTAAATGTTATTTAAAGGTGGACCACTGACAAGCTTAGTGTTTCTTTGAAGAATTGTCTTGTTTTAAAATGATTTATGGTAGTACTAATGCCTCCTAACCTGGACACTGTGCTGTTCCTCCTCATTATTGCAAACAAGGCCATAAAACTCAGCTAATAAAATGTTCTACCACACAGATGAAATATAGCTGAAGTCCAGTCTTTCTTTTTTTTTTCCTCTGTGTCTGTCACCCTTAGAGCTACACAGCATGCTTATCATTGTTATTTTTTTCTTTTTAGGAATCATTTGTTTTCAGAGTAAATAACTTTTTAACTTTGTAGCTTTTACTAATTTCTTCTGATTTGAAATGAAAATATTGTAATATGAAATTATTCATTGCATTTTGTTGCTCTATGTCAAAATAAAATTTTGAAATTCAACAAAAATCCTTCTCAAAATAAAGGGAAGAGATCAGAATATTATGCCTTAGTATCCTGAATAATGTACCCCGTGGTAATTTTTAATTTTTGAGTTTACTTGGTACCTCCATGACTTTATCTTTGCATGTTGTAAGGTTAATATGCAAGGAGCTTATAGTTACTCTGCAACATCTGAATGACACTCTTTCCTGCCAATTAACATCAAAGCCAAGAAAAAAAAAAAAAGCCTAGTGTGGTCAGCAGGTGAAGAAATTTCACTGTTTTGTCATACAGTATCTCAGGTTTTGTGGATAATGGAAAGGCAATTTGATATATCACTTTCTGTTTCATTTTAGGATGCTTACTTTACAGCCTGTCAAGTACAATAAAGATATAACATGTGCAATAACCTTTTCTTTCATTGCGAATAAAAATGTGTTATAATAAAATAGGCTGGCAGAATTCAATCAACCAGAACACTTTAGCAAGTTACTTGCTTCAATTAAAAAGTAAGTGGAAGAGGAAAAAAAATGTCAGTTTGTCTTTGAAACCAGGAACATGCAGGCTCTCATGACACAATTTTTATTTTTTTTTCATAGTTTCAACAAACAATACATCAGATAATAAATTCATTATTTATCCAATTTGCATTTTAGATGTTTTCTTAATTAATTTCTGTGTCATGCATGACTCTATAAATTTCATTAAAATGTGGTTAATTCTGCCGTTATCAATCAGCTGTCAAGAAAAACAATCTGAACTTCCTAGAGAGCTCCATCTCCAGAGGGTCCATGTTCTGCAGAACTTTCATCTTCCAACAAAGCTCAGATTTAGATAAAATGCATGTCTGTTACTTTAATCAATTATATAAATATATTTTTCAGGAATGCATTTCCATACTGTCTTGTTCTACCAGAGGTGATTTTATCAATATCTGATATGTTACTCTTCACCAATTCCAGTGAAATTATAATATTACTCATGTTAATAATACTAATGTTTTAGGGGCTTCTTAACCTGCATGTGTGGTAGAAAAACCAATCTCCCCTGTCTTCCTGTGAGTTAACCTGGAGTTGAGAAATCTTGTAATGAAAATTATCCTCTTGAGAAGAATCAAATCATTAACTGTGGGAATCCTGTAGCTTGGGTCTTCTCCTTATTAATTCAACTGTTTCTTTCTGCCTCTGTCTCTTCCATTACTCCTCTGGATCTCTTTCTTTTCTTTCTATTACCACTGTTAGTCTTTAGGTACTTGCACACGAAAATTACCAAAGAGTGATAAAAAGAAAGAAACAGAAGTACTCTGCATTTCTGCAAGTTATCTTTATCTTTGTATAAGATTTCATTTTCGATTCTTGCAAGAATAATACATGAACATTTTTAGGCTTGAAACTGGCAATGGTAAGTGCTTGTTATCTCCTCAAAATATACCTTTAAAAATAATTATTGGTGGTGAGAAAGGAAAATTACTTTGATACATAAGTATTAAAATGGAGAAAAAACCCAAACAACCGGTCTGTATTCTCTAAAAGAGAAACCTGTAACTTCATGGTTGTTTAAAATACCCATAATATTATATGAAGTTTCAATGACACAAAGTTGCAAGAAGCATCCAAATGGATTTCACAGCAGACTCATCATCCTTTGTATAATCCTCAAACAAAACATGTCATATGAAAGCATAATTACAGGAGCACCTTGAGCACTCTGATTCACTAGGTGTCTCAAAGAAACAGTATGGTTCAATGGGTATGACATTAAATTGGTTATTATGAGAACCAGGTAATTTTCTCAGCTTTGATTGCAGTAAATTTTAGACACTTCATGTTTGAGGTTATTCATTTGTAAAATTGGTTTGATAATGCCTGTCCCCACTCACATGTCTATGACAGAGCACTTTTAACTATGGTGCCTTCAAATATGGAGGAGAATCACAGATTTGTTGAAAAAGGAAGGCTTTTAAGAAGGAGGACAATACTGAAACAGACTGATCTTTTAAGTCTTCTGACTGAACAACTGTGCAATACTTACTGCAGAATTATTCTTCCAGTTGAAAGTACTCCTAACTGTTGTGGTCTTATTTTAAGAAGTAGTAAAGGCTGAAAAAACTAAGGTGAATGTGGCAATTCTCCTATGTCTGTCACATATTCTCCTTTATAGGGACATGACTAGACATCTGCAAGAATGGCCAGTCATACACAACACTGTAAAAAGTACAATGGCAGAGTGCTTTCAGAAAGGGTATAAACTAGCAAAACAAATGAAAGATGAGAAAGAAGTTAATATTACCAGGAGTATTCATCAAGAGAGTGCAGGCATGGATGGTTTAAAATATATAGTGGTCACATTGCCTTAAAGTGTTATTATCTAGCTTGAATGAGGAAGAAGGTTTCACAGATGAAACTATGTATTTTTTTTCTTGCCTGTTACAGAATAGAAAGTTGTTTTGCCAGAATTCATTTAAATAACGTATTATAAATCAGAGGGCCATCACATACAATCAGTCCCACAAATATGTAGTAGCTACATATTTACTTCTGTAGAAATGTGTCTCTACAGGCCTATGTATTACATTTTAAGCCATTCAAACACTTAGCTCAGTCCTCTGTCTTGCGATATCCTGTTTAGGAATGAATTGCATCATTTATCTTCGTTCCGGTCACATGGACACAACTTGTCTATTGGAATTTCAATGTGGGAGAGAACAACAGTCCTAAACTATGCACAAAACTGTACACATTCACTATGGTAAGAAAATTTCCCCTAAAAAGAACCTCTGAAGCTCACTAGGGCAGGAAAAGAAATCACGTGGTTAGCAACATCTGTGCATTACTCCCTGAGATACAAAATAACTTTATCTGAAAATCGTAGTAGAAAATAAAAACTGATCTACAATCCCTGCTATGAAACGTATCACTGCCTTTTTAGAAAACAATATTCAATTCCTTTAAAGGCACAAACAAGACACAGTCTTCTGTAGCCTTGATGCAAGTACTGTGTTTGACTTAAGGAGAAGGGGTTCGAGGACAGCAGAAGGGTTTTCCTAGCAATCTTGGTAAAGTGAACATCACTTAAGGATATAGCAGCAGATACCTGCATGACTACTGAGGTCCTGACATCTCTGCTAAGGTGACTGATCAATACCAATTACATGACACTGATTTCACACCCAAAGAATGAAAAACATCAGCTCATTTTCAGCAGGTCATAAAACACTCAAGAGCAAATATTAAACCTCACCGACCTCCGAGGCAGAACAGATCCAGGATTAGGAAGCTGATGGCACCAGGTGCCTTTGCCACCTTGTGAAAGGAAACACAGCAGAACTTTTGGGTGCAGGGATCCCCCAGGGCCCCTGGGGCACCACGGCCACAGCCTCGAGCATGATGGTACAGCCACAGCAGCCACAGTGGAGCACAGCCTGTCTCCTGCCACTGAGCCCTTCCTTTGGGCACCACGTGTGGGTTCTGGGAAGGAAAACAAGGTAGCTAAAAAGTGAACAGAATAATTGAATGATAATGAAATATGCAGTGCCAGAGGCACCTTGGAAAGATATGAAGTGCTTTGATATTTTTTTCCCAAAGATGAAAGAAAAGTTCAATATAACGAATAATTTAGTGTAAATTACTTTGCAATTGTTTTAATTTCACTCAGCTCAACATGTTAGTGATTTTCCTTCCCTTCTGTTGGATATTTCAGCTATTTTTGGGATATAAAAGATTTTTCACTCTAAAGAAATAGAAGAAGCCTTTTTACTATTATTATTTGGAACTGCAGATAAGGGAAGTCCATGAAAATAATGTCAGAGGCAGACTACCTTGAAATTTGTGTGACAGAATTCATGAAACAACTTTATCAAAGTCTTAGTAAATCATGGTCTCTGTCCGCTCCTAGATGGAGAAAAAACTAAGATAGCAATTAATATTTTAAGAAGTAGTCTGCTTCCTCCTCAAGATTTTAGGAGTTCTGGGGAACCATATTGTGAGGCACAGGATTTTGGCTTTGCTTATAGTCTAGATTTTTTGCAGTGCTTCATTTCAGTTAGAGATGGTAGAATTTGTAGCTTAGGGCTCTGTACAAATACATGATTGTTCTGTCAATCTTTCTTTAAGGATTGTAGCTTTTTTTTTCTGTGTCTGGTAAAACTGCAAAAAGATAAAACTTATCACAAGGAAGACATTTTTAAAAGAAAAAAAAGCCATGAGTTAAAAAGGTATAATTTTGGAAAGTAACAGTTTAATGAAAAACAGGATGATTTTCAGTTTATATTTAGACTTTAACAATACTTGTGCACATTTTATTGGAGATATGGACACATAAAAGATGGATTTATGGCTTTGTAGTTTTGCCAGTTTCAATGACTTAAAGACTTCTACCATGAAGTGAAGCAGAAAAATGCAGTTAACCAATAAGAAAAGAAAAATTACCTATGAGTTTTGCTTTTCTTTTAAACAAATAAACTTCTACTAATACTTCATGCAAATAAAATGAAACTTATCAGAATGCAACCAGGAACTACTTCTGTCTGATGTTTTGGTAACCTCCAAAGTATTCTGCTATTTGCTTTTCTCAAAACTATTCTGATGTTCAAGTTCATTAATTGAGCAGATTTGTGTGCAATGTAAAATGAAGATGGTATTACGCTATGTGTAGGTTAATGTGAGGGTATAGGGAAGTGTAGCCTGAAGAAACAACCTCCAGAAGTAGAGAGAGGAAGGACTATGCAGACCCACTAAAGACCAGATATTGGCAGAAACAGTGACTGAAATGCCTTTCGGGAGATTAACAAAATCAAGTCTTACTCAGAAAAATACTTCTTAGGCAACATTTAATGGTGTAGATAGTTGGATGTGTTTGGTACTAGTACAATATAATAGGCTGTTATGGTAAAATTTTCTATACATATAAAGGAAAGACATGAAATATATATACCTTTAAGGGTTATAAAATGAGGAGCACAGTGTAGAAGCAGAGGGGACTAAATTTGAGCCCATGAACTATACTCACATTTGTTTTATAGCTATAATAAACTCTATATGGTAAATTATGACTGTGAGCCTCTTCTGTAAGGATAAAAAACACCAAATACTGAAAAGGGAAATAACCATGGGATCACCTACATCTAGTCTTGAGGATGTAGGCAAAAAGTAATATTTAATATGAAAATAAGGCCGGTATTTTGTTTTGTTTGTTTGGGTTTTTTTGTGTTTGTTTGGTTTGTTTTATTGTTTGGGTTTTTTTGTTTGCTTTTTAGGTTTTTTTTCCAACAGAAAGAAGACAGCATGCAGAACAGTTTCCTTAACAACTGCAACATGCAAACAACTCTTACTTGATAATGGAAAACCAATGATCTCCACCCTCAACACTGTGGTGGGCATGAGCTGAGTCTATCACTTTAAACTGAAGATTGAATGTGTCAAGTATTTCAGAAAAAAAAAACAAAGAACTGGACTTGGCAGAGAAATGGTGAACATAAAGTGAAGTCCCTGTTGTGTGTGCAGCAGAGCAGCAAGCAGCCAAGCCTCTGAATTTTAGCTGAATGAACTGCAAAATCAGGGAATGATTCAGCGAAGTTCAATTCATTTGGGTGTATTCTCTAGAGCAATTAGAAGTGTTATGACTTGAAAATAGCATAAAATAATTTTAAATTTCTAGCCAGAAAGGGATCTATATTCAGCTCCCAAATGAAAAATCGTATCAGAAAAAAGGGTAGGGGATAAAATTGCCTTACACCTGCCAGCAGGAAGCATGAACTGGGCCAGAAAGGCTCCTGTCAGTGAACGTGCCCAACCCACCTTTCCAGTTCTGAAAGGCAGAGAAACCAGGTAACCTTTCTGAGTTTCAGACAATAATGGAAGAAGAAAAAGGGGATAAATAGTGGCTGCTATCTGTGAGGATAGCAGTAGAATCTTCCCAGCACTTGTTTTTGCAACAATGTAAAAAGGTAAGAGAAACTGCAGTCATACAGAAAAAGAAGCTTTAAGCACTGCTTGGGGAAATTGGAGGAAGAAGGTGTAACTACTTTCCACGAATATACTTTCAGGAATACTCATTAGTACAGGTCACAAATCACAGTTAAAATGTTGGAACCACAAATGAGGATTTTGGCAGCAGACAAGCGTCGTGGTTTAACCCCAGATGGCAACTAAGCCCCACATGGACACTTGCTCACTCCCCTCCAGTGAAAAGACAGAGAGCATAGAAAGAGTAAAAGTAAGAAAACTAATATTTGAGGTAAAGACGGTTCAACAGATAAAGCAAAAGCAACACATGCAAGCAAAGCAAAATAAGAAATTTATTCACCACTTCCCACTGGTGGCAGGTGTTTAGCCATCCCCAGGAAAGCACAGCTCCAGCATGTGTAATGGTGACATGGGAAAACAAGTACCATCAGTCCAAACATCCCCCTCATTCTTCTTCCCACTAGTTTACATGCTGAACATTATGCCATGTGGTATGGAATAACTGGTCAATGGGGGACAGCTGTCCTGGCTGTGTCCCCTTCCAACTTGTTCACCTTCAGCCTCCTCACTGGTCTAGAATTGCCAGTGGCACATTTGCTGTCAGTCATCAGAGAAAAAGAACAGTCAAGAGCCCAAAGAACTGTAAGGACAATGCAGTTCTGGACCTGCAGCCTCTTTTCCTGATGATCCTCCTGTGACAGCTAAGGAAGACTTAAGAAACAAGGTAAAGCTTTATTATGGGCATGATACTTTATGCACTTTCCAGGCAAAAACCCTCAAAGACTAAATTATGCTTTACTAGCACAGAAAACTCAAGTTAACTCTGAGAATGACTATTTTCTGCAGAAACTCAAGTAATAATAATAAACCTGTTGTTAGGAAGGCAACTAACAGGATTTTACAAAGCATGGGAAACTAAAAGTTATTTCCTTGGGCCAGCTGGACACAAAATGAGTGTTGGACATGACATATGAAGGAATTATGCCAAAAGCAGCACCTGACATCCATGCCAATGTGCTACAGAGCCCTAGAAGCAGCAGCAATTTGGCTATGCAAGGAAGAAGTTAAATATAATTAAAAAAACATTAAATGTACTTAGTTGTGGCTGATATCTATTCCTCACAGACAGAAGTGGTGCATGTAATAACCACCACTGCTATGAAAACATAATGCCTGGTGAACCTCCCTTGACATTTACATGCTGCACAACTGGGTACAACACTGGAGATCTACTGTCTATCACCCAAAGTTTCATGAGCTGGGGGACTGTTTTGGGAAAACATTGACAGAAGCTCTGGTGAAAACTGAATCAAGACACTGTAATGAAACTATCCTGTTTCTGCATAAATTTGCTCTGCAAACAGTGACAGTGGCATTGCTTTTAAAATGCCAGCTGTAGAGCAGATTTAATTACCAAGACCTGGGTTACCAAGAGTTCTGGAGCACAGATAAGTATGAAATAAGATCTCTAAATACCAAAAAAATCCTGATACACATTTAATACAAGTCAGGCAGTGCTGGTATACCTTACAGAGGAAGAACAGAGTAGAGAAAACAGCCAATAAACCACATAGCATTGCTTGTCATCTATTCAGCAGAGAACAAAGGCAAAGATATTGAAGAGATGTGTTGGTCAATTGCAATCACAGATTTGCAGAGGTTACAAGATGAGGTTTCTCTGACTGATTAGATGGGTTACAACCTTTACTCATTTAAGCAGGAGGAAGAAAAGGTGGTATTAGAAAATGATCAACAAGAGCAAAAAGCCAAACCACTCTTTCTGGGAATTGTTTTCATAAGTTGCATTAAAAAAAAAAAAGCACTAAAACAAAACAGACTCTAAAAACTTGTCATGAATAACACTTACCAGACAGAACTCCACAGCTTATATTAAAACTACACTTTTATTCGCTCTTTTTCCATCTAGTTTCCTATTCTTGTTGTTTGCAAGCATATGTATCTGTTTTTTATATTAAATTCTGACTTACTTTGCTAATTTAAATCGGATTTTCCAAGAGAATACAAGTTTCATATGTGGTACACTCCTATGACAGGGTGAAGACAGGCAATCACCTATGAATATATTAATATGTCCCGTGGAAAGGACTGCAGCCTTTGCTTGCTGCTTTTTATTTAGCCCTGAATCTACATTGGTGTTTGTGCAAGAGTCACAAAGTCAATTAAACTGGACTGCCTTGATTGTTGCCCCTGAACTACCTGAGGGAAGATATTGTTTGAACTGGGGAATATATATCAGTGGAACAAGCCTTGCTGCTATTTTTAAAATGTATACATTTGATTACTCTTGATTGCAAGCTTGAGGGCTCTAAGGAAACATGAGACTGAGATTTTGCTGTATTAGCTTTAGATTTAAGCTTCTTGCACCAAAGTGTGTTACATTCTGTTCATAAAGTTCTTATGGTCTGGTTTGTGCAATATTTAATAGGGGCATTTACTGTTAAATGTTCTAGCCATATTCTATATTCAGAGGTATTAATATTTCCTCTGTGATCAGTTTTCCATTTCATAAAGTGACATATGCCACTGAAAGCAAATAACGTGTACCTTGCGTATGGAGTCTCCTTCAAATATGCCATGCATAGTATTCAGACACATGAAACACTCTTTTCACTCCTTGTTCTCCACTTACAGGTTCAAATATTTAACCTTTTAAAGTCCTATTGTAAGCTTGCACTATATTAACACTACACTCAGAGCCACCCTTTCTTTCCAAATACGGAGAACTCATATCACAGGTGTTTTATTGCTGGAATCTATGAAGAAGAGCAAATGGCAACATCATGTCCATCTTGTGTACTTAATGGCAGGATCTGGGTACTGTTATTCCCTTGACTGAGCTATTTTAGTCCCCAGCTAGACCCCAGGGAAACAGAAGTACAAAAGTCTTTCCACTTGTTGCAGATCTCACAAGACTTTCTATACTGCAAGGTTTGATGTGAAGCCCTTTGCAAGGTTCTCCAGATTTCAGAAAAATCTATTTCCTTCTAGCTCAAGGTGTCATAACTTCCTAAAATAACTTTTTTTCAGATTTCTTGTTTCCCTAAGCTTTTTGACTTTTCCAGATGTTTTGTTGAAAAGAAACCAATTGTAAGCCTTCTACCTAGCAATTGGAAATGGCAAATATCTTACCTTTTTTAGCAGGTCAGATATGTGAATGTTATAGTGAAGAAATTATCCTACTTTTGATAGTTTGGACAAGGGATAATAACTAAATTCTGACTGTTACTGAGAAAGAAAATCCTTTGTATTGAGCGATTCTCAAAAATGTTTTCATTTTCCAGTAGCTTGTATCTCCCTGCCCCTTTTCGTATTATGGATTGCTCATCCAAATATTATTTCCAAGACTTATGTTTGGGTTATAAGACCAGCGAAGGACACTAGCTCCCTCTGAAAGGGTCAATTTGTCATCTAATAAAGGCCCATCTATTCCAAATACCACTATACACTTTCTGTGATAAAAATGCAGCTATACAGGAAAAACTACAAATTGTTGACAGCATGAATTTATTGATATCCCTCAAAACATGCTGTTTTGGCTTTTTATTTTTAAACCCATATGATGTAAACTGCTTTGAAGAATCCATAAGTTCTTTGGAGGTTTTCTTCAGATTAAGTTCTCCAAAGTAGTCTGTTCAACACCCAGCTCTTCAGCATTATCATCAGACTATAGTACATGAAAGTTACCAAGTGATATGAAATTCATCTTGGCTGCACCCAAATTTAGAAACACCACAGCAAGTGGTTGCTTGATCATTTACTACTTTTTCCCCCATTGAATTTCAAAGAGCATTCAGAGGTGCAAAGACATTTAAAAATTAAATCCAATAAAAAACTTAATTAGCTAATGCTTCTATATATCTCCAAGAGTCCAGTGTTCTTTAAGCAAACAGGAAGGTTTCTATTTTAGACTGAAAAGGCACCTTCATCCTCACCCATAAGTGAATCAAGACAGAGTTGGCAGACAATCTATATCCATTCAGTCAGGACCCAATTAAAGTATATTCTGATGGGTATAGACACCAAGAATACTGATTTTAAAAATAAGAAAAAAAAGGGGGGTTATATTTTTAGGAGGTGATGTTTTGATTAAACTCATCAAACTCATCATTTCAGTTTTGCATTCAATTAAAATTAGAAATAATTTTAAGAGTTCACTGTTTCCTGCAGAACTGAAATAAAATATTTTTGTCCTCCTTGACAAATGGTTTTCCAAAGACATTTGTACCTGACTACCCACTGTGTCATTTGAGATCATCAAAACTCTAATTTTGCATCCTTTTTCAGTTTATAAAGATGGCATTCATTATTTAAAATGTTTTTCTAGTATTAAGGTAGTGGTAAAGTGTCTCCTTGGGTGTGCTCTATTTTGCTAGTGTAAAGTTGTTCAGAAGTGGAATAATCATAGAATCATTTAGGCTGGAAAAGACCTTCAAGATCATCAGGTTCAAACACAAACCTAACACAGCCAAGCCCACCATTAAACCATCTCTCAAAGTACCACATCTACGTATCTTTAAGATAGCTCCAGGGATGGTGACTCTACCAATTCTGTGGGCAGCCTGTGCAATGCTTGACAACCCTTTCAGTGAGGAAATTTTCCCTAATATTCAGTCTAAACCTCCCCTAGTACACCTTGAGACCATTTCCTCTTGTCCTATCACTCAGTGCTTAGGAAAAGAGACCTACAGAGCAAATGCTTATCATGATTGTAGAGGTAAAATAAACTAATAAAATCAAATTCCAGATATTTTACTAAGCATCCATTTCACCAGTAAAAATAACAATGTGTAATGTTAACATTTCATGAGAAGCAATGTAAAATTATTGACACACCGTAAAGTTTTGAATTTAACACATTTCAATATTTCACAAAGCAATATGTTAGAGGAGCCCTTTCCATTTAAAAGTTTTCTTAAGGAAATCTGTTTTGAGATCTATTTGAGAGTGAAAATATGGTTAAATAGAAAACTGTTTCATGATGAAAAATGCCATCCTGAGATGAGAACCCATATTAACATACAGCACTGACACAATATCAGCTGAGAGGAAGTTAAAAGTTGACCTCTCTGCAGGACTGGAAATATTGACATGTGAAAAAGAAGGTAATTCACCAGCTGTTTTCCAAAAAAAAGTAAGAGAAACAGAACCCTTTAACACATCTTTTGGCATCTTATCTACATATTCAAATGGCATCTAATAGAAAAAAAGGAACATGAACCCTCAAATATTAAAATGACACTAAAAGTACCTGCTGAATTATGAACTCACAAGAAACTTTATGATACTATGGTACTATTCATTGCTATTTCACTTTGAATGAAAGGTTGAGAAGATATTAGGAGTATTCAAACATGCATGGGAGTAAGGCATTAACATTTTTCTTTAGAAGACTTAATACATATGTTTGGTCCTGGTTTTGGGGGGCAGTTGTTTAGGGTTTTCCATTTTTTTTCTCTTTTATTTTTCTTTTTTGTTGCTGTTGGCTTTTTTGTTTGTTTTCCCTTTTTGTGATTTTTTTTTAAGGGGTGGGAAGCATGGGTTTTGTTGATGTTTTCTTTTTTTCTTTTTCTTTTTTACTTGAGAGTATTGCCTTTAATACACCACTCACAGAAAACTCTTAAACTTTTGAATAACATCTCTTCTTTTCCCTTATATCTGAGCAAATTTTATCTGCTCAGTAGAAAGACTTGGAAGAGATCATTCATGTCTGCTTTTTAAGGTTTGTATTCCTAGATGAACTTCAAATATTAGGGAGCAGACTGGCAATAACAGCATAAATAGTGATTGATGAAGGGTTATTACAACAAAATGTTATTATGTTATCATTATGCTACATCCTTAATGAAAATTGCATTGTAGAGATGATTTTCTTTATAAGAAGGCAAAAGAAATATAGTCAGAGATCATAAATGTAACAAAAAACAACTAAATGAAACTGCTATTCACAAAAAGCAGTTGCTCAAGCATATATTAATTTCCTTAATTACTTAAAAAAGCCTTTAAAAATGCAAATATTCAGAGACTTTAGGTGGTTGATGCAATAAATAACACTTTTACAATGTTTCAAACAGAGCAAAACTCTGAATATTTCCTTTTCCTCTGCAGTTTTCAGGATATTTTTCCTCATGATTACCAAGTACAGTTAAGAGTTGCAAACTTCTGCTTCAATGACAGACTCTGATAATTTGTCACTTTACATACCCAGCTGTACTGGTTTAAAGGTAAACCAGCAGGAGAAATGAAACCAGCTCCAAAAGAGATTGCAAGTCAGAATTACAATTTAATAAACAAGTACAATGATGCAGAGGAAAAATCTATTTGACTCACAAAGAACAGATGTACAACCCAGCAGCCTGGGGCATGAACAGAATGGAGCTCGCCAGCCCCTGTGCTGAGCACCACATGCCTCCCCACCCTCCCCCCAAGCACAAAATAAAAGGAAAGAGAAAACCTGCTGCTGAGGGTGATGGCCACAGTCTGGTCAAGAGAGGCAGTCACAGTCCTGGTGAGGCCCCAGTCCTCCTCTGGATCCCACAAGTGGTCCCAGAAGTCCCAAAACCCCAAGCCTATATGTGCTTGGGCTCAGAGTGAAGTGCCCAGTACCTCCCCCAGGGCGAGGAGTTTCACAATGGGTGATTTACTCTGTGAATCCTGGGATACTCCTTGATGGCCCATTAGCAGACATGACCCCTCAGGCTGGGTGTGAAGGTGCTAATGACTCCCCGGAGGGGAGTTATCACACCTGAGTCATTGGTGTGAAGACAGGAAAACTCCCCTCTCTCACAGAGATCCTAAACAGCCAGCTTGTAGCCTGAGGGGCCAGGTGTGCCCTGGGCAGCTGCTGCAAATGATCCATTGAGAAATGTCCATGAGAAATGACATAGAGGGTGTAGAATACAAAGCCCTGGCCACACCCACACCATGACAAACTGGTCCTGGCTACTATAACCAGGATGGCAGCTTTAGATTTTTTGGTTCTTATTGATAGCTGCTCACTGTGGTATCAGAGAGCTCAGTATGGATCATGTAGAAGGTTCACTTCTTGCTTAGCTTTTCTTGACTACACTGAACTCCATAACACTATGAAAACACAACAGACAATAAGCATGCCAGTGAAATGCTTGCTTATCTAAATCTATCCTGAAAGGATGGATCTGACAATACTTATTTCCTTCTGAAGGATAATTGTTTTGCTCTTTTGTTTTGCACTATTAGGAAAAATCTTCCTCCAGTATTTGAAGCCTTACAATGTATTTTGAAGATAGGATGTTATTTTGTTTAAAGATACATTTTCACAAAAGTAGTGCTGTATTAATCCTCTGCAGCTGACTGGATTGTAGATATTTACTGGTATTCCCATTTTTTCAGTGATTATATGGTAGACATGGAGAATAAACAGATTTTCTGCTGTACTAAGACAGTGTGAGATGCTCCCTACTTCTATACTCCATCTCTACTTCTTATATTACATCTATTTGTATTACACCTCACATTAAACACAATATAGAATTCATATTTCACAATCCAAAAACATCTATAAGAATTCAGGCTCGTAGGAACAGTATTTAAAACACATATTCACTCTTTATTCTTTGTTTCTCTCTCCTTTTGTTACCTTCTTCTAGGTATCTCAATAGGAAAGGAGACAGCCTGAGAGTGTGGAATGAGATTTTTTCTTTGGAGTTCACTGACCATTTTAGAGTGAATGATCTAGAGCACAACACCTTTCAGCCTTGTGTCTCGGCTGCAGGCGGTGCTGGTGTTTTGCCTCTGTTCTCACTCTGTTATAGTGAGACCTGCTTCCTTTGAATAAAGTTATTCCTTCACAAGAGGAATAAAACTTGTCACATGTCTATTCCAACCCTAATCCTACATGACAAGTTATCATTAATCCCATGTATAATATGCATTATCCATCTCAAATACTTAACATTATTCAAATTTACTGAAAAGAGAGAGATTGGAATACACTGATTTATGTTCCATGGAAAAAGAATTGTAATCTGAAGCAGTTCAGTGTGTAATTTTTCCAAAATGACTGTTATTCTTAGATGACAATAAATAATTTCTAAGAGGGAGTTCTGAGCTTAGCCTTTTAAATGCAATTTGAGTCTTGCAGATCTCAAAATATGTTGTAAATTTTAATCCCAGACACAGAGGATTAAGTAAAGATCAACTAACAAAACCTTGATTTGATGACACTGGTACAAAAAAAGGAGGAAATACAAAGAAGTGCATTGTGCACCCTGCTTCCAGATGAAAAAAAGGAAATTGATTTTTCAGAGAGAAGTAAAGTATTTTTCAAGATTCTGAGAAGACAACCAATGATAAGTATATATATAAAGAAATCAAATCAGTAACATCCTTCAGAGTGTCTAGGGTTGGAAATCGAAAGATTTAAGATAAAACAAACTGCTATGGCAAAATCTATTACAAGTGGTTATCACATTGTCCTCCTTTGTACCATAAGCCAGTCTGTAACTGTCCAGCACATGAACTACAACTTCAATATAAAGATTACATTCTCAAAAAATGTTATATCCACATTACAAATTACTGTGACTCAAAAGGAGCAGATCTTAGAGATGAAACCAAATTCAAAAGCAGTCACTGTTGGTCTGAACTAAAATTCTAATGTAGACTCCCCTGACTTGAGCTTACACATGCCACCTTCCAAAGAAAGATAAAACAGAAAACAAGATTATAATGCTTAGATCTACTCAGTAAATGTGCTTCAGTGCTTCATGCCGCAGCCTATGAAAAACAAAATCTGTGGGAGAACATTGAAGATATTGAATGTGGAATGAACTATCATATAATTTATAAGGAACAATTTATAATGATACAGAGTTTAAAATACAGTTCTTCCTGAAGAAGAAATGTTTTAATTGGCATAATGAAATTTCATATATTTTGGGATCAAATCTCCAGGTCACAGAGAACCTCTGCTTGGCCAGACGTCTATCTGAATATCAAACCTAAAATTGCAGCTGAGGCATGTCTTTCTCAGGTGTCATAATGACTAATAAAAACAAGATGGTATAAACTAGTCTGTAGTGCATTCTGCACTTTAGTTGCCTTTGAACTGTATCCCCAGTGACAACTGGTACAACCCATCAGGAGCAGAGAGATTGTCTAGAAGTCACAGATGAGAATTTAACAAGCAATTATTTGATGATGTGCGTGAAGGATTGGAACATCATTCACTTCAACAGAGCTGCCCTTACTTTGTGAGGCTGCTCTTTGTTGTGCCACTGAAGCCAGTAAATCCATACCAAAAACCAGCTCTGAAACTCCTTTCTGACCAGAACTACATTAACTCCCATTTCTTGGCTTCTACTTTGTATTTTTATTCTGTCCTCACTAGCCACGTGTTCTAACTCTTAGTCCATAATCTTTCAGTCTCAACAGTCTCAAGAAGGGGAAACAAATATATGTTTTTTTCTGAATCTAAACTTTTGGTCTTAGTTAGGCTACAAAGTTTATAAGCAAAGTATTACCATATGCATATATATATTTTTAAGCTGCTAAGCCAAACAATTTCAATAATGAATAGTTTCCACAATATAGAAAATATTTTTTTGCATCGTCTTAGGCAATTTGACAAAATTTGGGTTATTGTTCTTCCCTCAAGTATAAGTTTCAATTGTCTATTATTTGGCATATGGCTAATGTGTCTAAGACTTACTGTGTTAAAAATTACCTTCTTAGTTCATCTATAAATATCATGATCATACTAAAATATCATAAGAAAGAACATACTAAGAAAACCCTGTTATTGAAAAGAAAATAAAATTAGTTAGAAAGTTAAATTTTCAGAAGTTCTATTTTTTGCTTAAAAAAAATAGAAAAAAAAGAATTGATGTATTTCTTTGATATTTTTCAGTATGAAAGTATTCCATAACATACAAGATATCTATAGTAGTTTTAAGGATGTTGGATGGGGATGAATTAAATTATGAAATGAAAATTAAATTATGAGTCATCTTCCACTAGCACAGAAATATTTCCAGCAATGCTGTTTATATAAAATATGTCCTTCCTGATAATCACATCATAAACAAGACAGCGACTTATTGCATTTTTTATTAAGTTAATTTATTATTGTAGACTCACAGACAACAGGCTCTGTAAATGTGCGAATGAGATTGTAGAGGTACAGATATATACTATCTAAAACAAATTATTGAAGAATTTCAGAATATGATTGCCCATTACTGCTCATTGGTACATCCTCCAACAGTACAATAAAAGGAGAGTAGGTATTTTTTAGCTTCAAAATAAAGCAGGTCTTTTTATATCAAGTCCTTAAGAGCCCAGAATCAGTGCACCAAGAATTGTAAAGGAAATGAAACCATCTCTTCTGAGACTGACCACAGCTTCCTGTAGTCTGTATCTCTAATCCACAGAGGCTGCTTGTGCCCTCAGGGTAGGGTAATAGTGGAGTCACATTCTCTGTGGAGCAGTGAGCCCCAAGGATATGTGGTATAGCTCTTTCCCACTGATCTGTCAGAGACTGCTTAACTGTACTGCTCTTGTCAATGATAGGATTTTCAAAGTAGGTGGGTAAGACTAGCTACCTAAATCTCACTGTGATTCACTGGACCTTGCTTCCCTGATTCCTTTGAAAGATTCCATATCACAATAAAATTATTGACCTTAAACCACCTTTGGAGTTTACACAGCTTTTATTAATTCTTCTCATATGATTAATTATGAAGAACAAGAAACAGTGAAGCAAAATACTTAAAAACTCAAGTTTTGCTATGTATATTGACCTAACATTCATGAGGCAGGAATTTTTAATGACTGTGTCCAAGTGGATATCAGGCAAAAAAAAAAAAGTATCTGTTTTTAGAACATTCATAGATATACTGTTGCTTATATCATGAATTTTGGCTCATTGAGGTATAAAATAAGCTTTTCAGGAAATCCACAGCTAAATGTGCATTTACTGTGGAATTCAGCTGTCTCCAGAAACAGTATGTTCAGATCTGAGGGGTCGTGCTGATCTATTTTCTAATGAATAGTAATGTGGGGCTAATTTTAATTTCTGTAAAAGATGTTAAGTTTGGAGAGACTTTATCAAGGGAAGTTCCTTATGTCTCTTATCCCAAGAGGGTGCTTACATCCCCTGTAACTGTAACATCTTCCATTAATCCAGGGACTGCTTCTTTCCTGACACATTCTTTTCTAAGGCTTTGAAACCAGGAATAAGCAATTAGGAGACTGCAAAGAAAAAGCAAGAAAACATATGGAACAAATGAAAAGCAGCAATGCCACATAATTCCCAGCTAGTCCTGGTATCTTCATGTTTGAATGGTGTATATTTTCTAGACAAGAGAAATATAGCAGGTCTAAATAAACCGTTCAGTATACATCTAATAAGTTACAGAAAATTGTTAGTGAAACTAGAGATCATGAGACTTATTACATGAGTAACAAAGCAAACAAGAAACAACTGAAAGGAAGATGATTATGGCATTTGTTCAAGACACAGAGCAGTCAGGGAGAATTACAGAATCACAGAATGACAGAATGGGTCATGTTGGAAGGGACTCCAGTGGGATCATCAGGTCCAACCTCCCTGCTCAAGCAGGGCCATCCCAGAGCACACTGTACAGAATTGCACAGCAAAGGCTGACAGATCAGACAGACCTCTCTTAGATCTCAATTTACACACACCCATTAAAGCTCTCATGAAGTTTAAAAATTTTTGCAGAGTTCATTCCTTTTGCTGATTAGCTGCCTTAAAGACAGTCATTAGAGCAATAGGATGAAATTTCATACTGTAAAATGAAAAAACCCTCCATTGAGAAATTAATGATTAAAACAGAGTTGTTACTAGTTAGAAAATACAAAGGTGCTGAAAAATGTGGAGGCACCAGTGGATCAGATGGTGACTCTGAATTTGCTGTCTCTCTGTAACGCCTGCTGTGATGGGGGATGGAAAAAAGAAAGTATTTCTGTGACAATCTGCCAGTAGATATCCTGGCAAGGTGTTAAGTCTTGACATTCATATGAGGCACCAGCAAATTGTATTTTGGAGTTCTGATTCTTCAAACAAAATAAAGAAAAATAAACCTCAGATTAATTTATTGCAAAGACTGCTCAACTATTTGAAGTAACAGAAAACCTTGATGTTTTAATTAGATTTAATTTACTTAACCTTTGATTTAATCAGCTGAATGAATTTCTAAAACTACATGGACTAAACATGAGAGAGGGAGAAGACCAATTAATATTAATTAATAGTGGCCTGAAGAAAATATAAGCTAAGTAACTGCAAATACAGTTTTATTGGCAGTTAGTTTACAGATTCTAATACTCAGAGGACAGATGATCTGAAATATCCTTCCTACAGTGGAATCTAACTGATTTTAAGTAAGAATTTGGTATGTACGTGAAAATACGATTGATATGTTTACCTGTATCATCACTAGATCATGCAGCAGGTCTGTTTAAATCTATTGTTCATTGAAAAATCAGTCATTTCAGTGATTGCTCTGAGGCAATTATGAAGCAGCAAAGTGATGTGTTATGTGTACTCAGCAAAATGGTTTAATTTCCCTGGTGTCCCAGTGTTCATACAGCACATTCTCTGTTTCGGTAATATTTTGAAATAATTAAATTTCTCTAATAGCTGCAAGAGTTTAAAAAACATCTTCATTTCACTAATTTAGCACCCAGTGTAGAACTTTAAGCAGCAAGTGTTCCCAGATTCCAGTGGCTTTGCAGATGTTGTGATGAGAAGAACTACAGTGAATTGAGGCATATTAGTTAAAGTAACATGTAATTAGTCACACCCAATTACATTTGTTTGTTTTGATAGAAGTGGAAAAAATTCCATTTCAACAACATGAAAAGTGGTTTAGATTATCTTGTATGCTCTCTTTGTAGAGGATCTCATCTTCCATCCTCTTGGCTCTTACCTGTCCTTGAGAATTTGAATATTTTTCCAACTTCTTTTTACCCTCCACTCTGATTTCCTGTCTTCTGATACCACAAATAAATTTCTGTCAGCCTCTTTTTGACTAAAACTGAAACTGTTTTTTTCCAGTGCCTTTTTGAACATGTTGGTCACTCCTGAGGTCTGACCTTGTTTGAGCCTTTCCCCATTGAAACCACTGGTGGAACGGAGATGGAAAACAGAGACTTAACATTATGTAAACAGAGATAGCTTTCAGTACACTTCCTCTTAGCCAATTTTCCTAAATGTTGCACAGTCAGAAGAGGGAGTTTAATGTACTGTAAAATGGCTTTTTTTTTTTTTTCATATGGTACATTTTTTACTTTATTCAAAAGGAGAGATGTTCCCTTTTACTACAAATCCCAGTCACTCCTTCATGATACAAAAAAAAATAAAAGTCACATATCACAGAATCACAGAATCGCCAAGGTTGGAAGAGACCTTCAAGATCATCTCAACCAACAGCACCACCCCTAACCCATGCCCCTAACTGTCATATCCAGCCACCTCTAGAGCTTTGCCATATCTGACTATTTCAGATTTTCAGATTTTTTTTTAGTCCAGACTTACACACAAAGCATATCATAATTACTGATTTGACTTCATCTGTCAGACTTAGATGGTTTCAGGGACAGGAGGCAATGGGTGATGACTGGAAGGTCTCAAGTAGTGGGATGCAGAAAGTTTACATACACAACACCCTTAAGAAAAAAGACTGCAAAAATGCTAACCCAGTGAAAATGCACATTTGTGCTGTGTGCTTGTGTTTGTGGTTGAACACAATGAATGCATTTAGGCTTAGCTGTAATTAAAACTTGCCTTA
Source organism: Anabacerthia variegaticeps (assembly GCA_035583185.1). Taxonomy (NCBI): domain Eukaryota; kingdom Metazoa; phylum Chordata; class Aves; order Passeriformes; family Furnariidae; genus Anabacerthia; species Anabacerthia variegaticeps. The sequence goes on along the minus strand of JAWWEW010000041.1, from coordinate 60,927,076 downwards.
GTATTTAAATGGATGTCTGCTTATTCACTGGCCTTGTATGTTGTTTTCAGAATTTTCCATACTTTTCTATTAATTGAACATTTCTTCATTAATGTAGAAGGACAAAGAACAGAGCCATGAAATAACTGAAACCAACACTATTTTTAAACAAATAACAATACTCATTAACTGGAAAAAGGTTATTATAGTGTACAATTCCCTGCTACTTTGTTATTGGAATAATCAGTTTACATAATGAGATTTGAGAAATCCTACAAATTGTATGCTGTTTACTAAAGCAAGCATGAAGTGTTTAGTTTAACTGAAATACAAAACTGTAGTATTTCATCATAGTAATTAATTTTGTAACATCTGCATATCAGAATCTTGGTGCTTCATGTATGATTAACACATCATTAAAAGCAAGCAGAATATAAATTGGAGATACATAGACAAATATCATCCTGGAGAACTTCTCATCTTAAATGTCAGCCAAATGCAAACAAAGGTCACATGGACATAAACCCATATGTGAGCTGACAACAGGCTACTAAATTTAACCTGCATAAGATCACATTTATGTTTCATGCAACAAACTGGGACTGTCCTTTGAGAAACTTTTTGTGCCTGGGCCCTCACCATGGTCCAAAAGTTGCCATTACCTTCTACTTTATTACAGCCTTCTCAAGCTGTTTCATGTGGAAAGAGTCCTACTGTACTGTACTGAGTCATTTGTTAGATACACATATTCATCTAATTTGTCTGTTGAATGTGCCTCTGATAATGTGGGTTACAGGAGGCACTGCTCCATCTTCTGCAGCTTGAGAATCACTGTTGATATTTCCTGTGCATTATCCTTCCCTGATGCTTGGCATATTCTTCCTGGCCAGACTGGCATCCTCTTCCTGAACAGTGCCAAGAACATCACCAGGCACTAAGGAGGAAGGAATGGTTGTGTTCACCTCTCCTTCCCTCAGTTCCGAGTGAATGTGTCCATACTGTACATTATTTGGAATGATCTTTGGCCTTATGCCCATCCTAGTGGTCTTTATACCTACTCACCAGAAGCCCTCAGAGTCACATCAGGCATGACATCTTCCTTTCTATTTCCTGCATGCACGGTGTGTGACTGCACACACAGACCCTACAAAAGGGACAAAGTACCCTATGCCTGTATGCAGGGTTTGACATAGGGCATGACACTGTATTGTCCATGACTGTATGAAACTAAAGGTCTTGAAAGCCTTGCCACAGTTGGGCCTGTTGCTCATATTCTTCATGCCAGATAACCTTAATACCTTCTCTAGCCCATGAATCAGTCTCTCAAGGATGGGGCCAGCTGAGATGCCACCAATCAGAATCATAACAACAGAGAAAGAAAAACTGCTTCCAGAACTCCTGAGATATGCACAAAAATTTAAAACATGAGAGCCGCCCTAGATTTTTGAGTTATTCCAACTTTGAATTATTATGATCAGGTTAATTTGCCCCAGACAGTGAAGAGACTTTTCTGTAACCACTGGAAACAATTGTAATGGCATAAAGTATTAAGAATGCGTAGGATACTCTCAGGCATTTTGTGAGGTCCAGAACAGCTAGAATGCTGAATAAATTGTAGTTCACATAGTCTTATCTGTACAACTGATTACTGGCAGGGCCTACAAGAGGTAACTTCCCAAATGATTTCCAAGTTTCATTTTAGAGAAAGCTAATTTAATGGCAACAAAAGAGAATTTGAGAATGCTTTCAAAATTACACAGTGTTGTTGACCATGCATTTAGTATTTGAGCTGTTTGTCTAGTGCCAATTTATTAAGATGAATAGACATAAAGATGAATAGCCACCAAATATTTAAATTCTCTCTAGAGCCCTGTAAGATTGGCCCGACTCCATTCAGAGAGCGTTACCTACTTTCTGTGTCCTTTTTTATCCACTAAAACATGCAATGAAAGAAATAGTAATGTTCTGGTAGAAAGATTTGTCAGTAAGAATAGCATAAATCAAATTAAGGGGTCTCAAACCAATCTGACTTCCAGTACAACTCTCTAGTCCAAGCTGTGGAGGTTTGGGTTGACTCCCTGCCAAACCCAGCTGCTGGCCACCCAGACTCTCCGCTCCCAAGAGAGAAGAAAAAAAAGTACCAAAAGCAAATTGTAGTAAAAGTATATATATATTTACATATATTACAGTTATATACAATTAAACACTATGTATACACAGAACAAGAATTCCAAACAACTCCAAAAGGGAAAAGGGGGGAAAGGGAAAGGGAAGAGGGACAAAAATGGGTAAAACCAGAACAAAACAGATACACACACTGGTAAACTCAGGGAAAAGCTCAATAAAGTAATTAACACAATAAATTCTCACCAAACTCCCCTCAAGAGAAGCAGTTTCTCCACCTCTGTACAGCTTTCAGACAATGGCTCACAAATAGGCCTCAGCTCATATGTATAAGAGCGAAGCCAACACACTGAGACCTGATGTCCTCCAAACACCCAAAAGGAAAAGAGAGAGGGAGGAAACCTTTCTCCTCATCTCATATACACCAGATTATGTAAAGAAATGGTGTGGAATACTTCCTTGGTTATGATCCTGTTACCAGGGAAGGCCTAGACCAAAACCAAGAAAACTAAACCATCACAAAAGCTACGGTTCTTCCTATCAATACTGTATTAATTAATGCTGTCTTTACAAGAAATAATGAAATTTACCTATCTCCAAAAATGCAAAATAAAACAGAACCAAAAATGAAGGGAAAACACACTTCATTTAGCCCTGGCTCTGCCTTTCCCTGCCTTTCATCTTGTTGATCAAGTGCTTCTATCTCTTCCTCTTGTGCTGAGATTCTGATCTCCAGTGAGCATGTAAACAAGTCAGAGCTGCTCCTGTTTGTTTACAGTAGGTGGCCAAATGGCTATCCACTCTCATGGCTATGGCCTCTGTGGAGTCTGGGACATCCTGAGCTCTTCTGAGTCAGGGGACACTTGGATGACTATTAGCACCTAGATAACCACTGAGAGTGCTCTTCAGTTTGGTTGCTTCCATTTGCTCACCATCTCACTGAAATCACAGGAGTGCTAGGCAGCAACTGGAGTGTACTGTCCCTGGCCAAAATCTTGTATAAGGATGATATTAAGTATAAAACAAATAACACACACAATAGAGCTTGATTTGATTCTGGGGAAGTATTCTTTTGTGATATAGCCCAAAACTTGAATCTGAGTTGCTCGCAGGGGTTCAAATCTCTTGGCCAAGATGCTTCAGATGCTTGTATTTTTTCATTCCAAATAGCCAACAAATACACCAAGAGGAACAAACTTTTTCTCTCAAAGTGAAATCCAGAGGTCTAGATATAAGAAAAACTCATTAAATACTGTTTTGAAGGTTAATGAACATAGATTAACAGCTTGTTTGATAGATGTGTGTGAATTTGTTCTTGATGTTTTCCTGCAATGAACTACTAAGGAATGTTTTCTTTTGGCAACTGTTTAATGCCATAGTTCAACTGAATGCAAATCAAGTGCAGAGAGAAAATTTTGGGTTTTTTTAAATTGCTGATTTCCTTCAGCATCTCAATTCTTTACCTATCAACCTAGTTATTTTGTCTCATGGTGGCAAAAGAGTTTCTTTGATTACAGAATCATAGAACCACCAAATTGCTGAGGTGTGAACACAGCTCTAATTTGTGAGTTTTCTTGTCCTTCTCCCCTACTATAGAGTTGTATTTTGGAAATTTCCAACAATAGACACTTCACAAAATCACTGGGCAACCTGCCCCAGTGTGTGACTACTTTTACAGTAAAAACCGAACAGCTGTAATGTTTAAAACAATTTCCTCTATTTCAGTTTGTGCCCTTTTTACCCTGTCCTTTCCCTAAGCACCAATGAGAATAGTCCAGCTTTGTCTTCTTTGGTGCCCTCAATCATCTTTCTGAGGTTCCCCCCTGAGGTTTCTGCTCTCTAGCCTCAATGTCCCCATCTATCTCAACTTCTTCTTGTACAAGAGATGTTTCAGTCCCTTTGTGACCCTTGACAGGACTCAGACCAGCACACTTATGTCCCTCTTGTACTGATGAGCTGAGTACTCCACTCAGCACTCCAGATGTGGTTGCACTAGCCCTGAACAGAGGAGAAGGATCACCTCCCTTCTTACATCCCTTAAACTGCTGGCAATAGTTGCTGCAAGGACACATTTTCTCCTTGGCATAAATGAGTTGATCACAATGAGAAGTCCTCTTTTGCAAAGCTGCTGTCCATCTGATCCTATATATATGTATATATATCTACTTGTATATATAAGCATTATAGGTATGTATTTACTTAGAGTATGTTTTAGGTTATTGAAGCTTTTTAATGTTTCTTTACTTTGTAGAAGTAAATCCCCTTCCAGTGGCTCTCTGCATCTCATCACACTTCCCTCTGTCACCCTTCTGTTTGTGGAGTTCTTCAGGACCCTTCATATTTGTCTCAACTCTCTGAAGGAGTAGTAAAAGGCTGCCTTCTTTTTGTGGAAGCCTTATTGTAGCATGGGCCTGGGCAGCTACAATTCACTCTCCTGGCCCCAGTCAAGTAGTTCTGGACCTAAAATTGTCTTGGAATCCCATCTGAATAGGAGATAACATTTTCTCTACGCTTCCTACAAACATATTAGAAAGCTGACATTGTTCTTAACGAAATACACAAATCACTAGTCAACAAATACAGATTATAACTAACAAACAAACCCTTGCTCTGACAAACTGAGACTTGTGTGCAGACCTTAACAAACTAAGTCTCACAAATCTAAGGAAGGCAGTGCTCTAAGTGCCTTTATTTTTCAATGAGGCTGACTGTGGTACCAAAAAGTTTAGGGAGTTCACCCAAGTCACAGAGCCAGTCAGTAACAGAAGCAGAAGGAAAGTTGGCTCCTCTTGAGGCAAAAAAGAGTGTCTTTACAAAGCTACAAACTTCAGGTTTTTTACACGGTCTAAGAAAGACAGTTTTGAGATTCCTGAGTCTCACAAAGTCTTGACCTCTTTCCTTTTGAGCAATGGAAAATCCATTTCTCATGCCTGGCATCTGTGGACTGCTGGTTTGAAGATTGTGAGGGGCTTTTCACAACCTTTTAGTGACAAGAGCTTTTCAGTGACACAAATGTTTTGGTAAAAAAAAAAAAATTAATTAATTTACTTTAAGGTGCTTATAAGTACTACTACTTTGCTGCATGAAACGTTGTCTGGTTTTGCTGAACTTAAGTATTCCTAAGGCACTAGGATTCATCTTAATATCTAAGGTGAAAGACAAAAGAAATGTAATTTTTTTTACTAATGGCACCCAGCTTATGTCACATGCACTATTTGTTATCAGTCAGAGGACACTCAGGCATGTCCATAGCAACTACTACATTGCCTTTTCCAAGTACAAATAAATGACTCTTTATTTATTATAAGACACACTTCAACAGTTTGAATTTGTAGCATTCTGACCTATGTGAATAGGCTTCTGATTTCTTTAAGGAAAAGGAAAATGGCTGTTAAAATAGCTGTGGGTCAGTCAGCAGGGATCACACTGCAGGGACACATTCTGCAGCAGTAGCACAGTGAATACTTGCAAAACCACCTGAGACCTGTTAAGCTTTCATTCCTCTTCATGCAGAGAAATTAGACTTTTTCCTCTTACTTCTTTCATAATAATTTAGGAACAGTAAGAGCCTGTAGAGGATGTCAATGTTCAATCAAATAAAGTTGAACTAAAGCAGACAGAGCTTGCATTTACATTATGAATTTCCAGGCTCTTCTAATGCCCAAGAATCTTAGTGGTTAATGGAAAAAACCAACTATAATGACTGTTTTTAAGATTGTTAAGTCTTATTATGATGATGGCACCCAAGAGCCCCAGCCAGAATTGAAACATCCTCCCCTCTCTACGTCTGACTTGAGGAGACATGAAATAACCCAGAAATTATGCCTGACAGAAAGGACTTGCTGCCTATGCAATTCCTGCCTCTTCTCCAACCCATTTCTTACCTTGCTATTCAACATGTTGTCCAAAACACTCTTACAAGATGATTATTTCTCAGTGTTCTTATTTTCTTCACTAGTTTATTTTCTCTCATCTACTTTTTACATCCCTATTTCAGGGACCTACATTCATTTCATACTCACTTGTAGCACTGATTTTTTATTATCCCTTAGCCTCTTTCTTTCCTCATCCTACCCTTGAAAGGTCTTCATCTCTGGTATTTCTTTCTTTGATACTTTCTATGCCATGTCATGAGTCAGATTGGCAAGGCAATGTTCAGAGCAACCAGAAATTGGAATTGCCTACATGAACTTTCTCATGCTGTGCCTGTATAAAAAGATTGGACTAAGAAGGGATGATACTGGGAAATCAAGAAGAGCAATGATCCAATCTCATCCTCATCCTGATGCCAAATCACTGCTCCATGTTCACTTTATTTTCCTCATCTGCACCATCCTGTGGGAATTTACAACACAATGCTTAACTTTTCATCTGGGATCAAAGTGACCGAAGGCAGGGAGATTCTTACTCCATAAAATTTGCACAATATTCATAATTAGTATAGCTAATATTTATCTGATGGATATGTCTAATAGTCAAGCAAAGAAGTAATATACTTCTATAGACAACTCTGATACAAGAACAGAAGAGACAAATGCTGAAAACTCAACTCCTGGAAAAGTCTCACTCCTTCCTGTCATTCACTACTCCTCTGCCCTACTATCCTTGGAAGTCCTGCCACTTCTACAGTCATACTATCTGTTGACTTCACCTCAGCCATTATGTAAAGCATCCTCACTCCCATGTTTGCCTGTTGTTCTGTGACTCATCAGTTGCCCAAAATTTACCCAATAGTACATCAAAGAGGTAGTCCCTTCCCAGGGTCACCCTTTTGTTTCAGCTCCCATGTGTCAATTAGGTTACTGAATCACAGGGTGGTCGAGGTTGGAAGGGACTTCTAAAGGTCTCGCCTCGCCTCGCCTCGCCTCGCCTCGCCTCGCCTCCCCTCCCCTCCCCTTCCCTTCTTTTTTTTTCCAGTTTTTCACAGCCCGGAGAAGATTTCTGGGTTTCTATTGTCTAATACATCATAGACACTTCAGTATCCACTGAGCAAAAATGAGAGAGAGGCAGCTAACATATATGAATCATATAAGAGAATTTTTTTTCTCTTAAGTCTCCCAATATTCTGGTGCTGTCCCTCAGTATTTTGGGTACTTTGACAACATAATAGGAGTGTAAACTCTCCACTCTCCTGGCTCAGAATTACACCTAAACTGCAAATGAATCTTGTAGTTCCCTTTCTGCTATGCATTCGTTTCCCCATAAATTCTAATCAGTTCCAGACTTCATGCTCTCTATCTTCATTTTATTGGCTTCTGCTGAGCTTGGTGCTGCACCTTTTCACTTTCTTATTCTCCATTATTCCCATTACATAATCCTTTTGTATCCAAAGCAAACTAGAAAAAAATTGCAAGAAAGGAGAACAGAGACTTACCATTAATAGGACAGACAGAAAGAAATCTGTTGAGCAATGAAAAATAAGCTTTCCTTTTGCATTTAAATGATGTTCAAAGCACTCTTTCTGTGCACTGTCATAATGTTCTTTCATTGACTGTCCCACTGTATATTCATCAGGTGCTACCTGCTGGCTAATTAGAACTTTATTGCATATAATAGATATCAGCTGCCATCAGACAAAAACCTTGATCCAGGTTTTTTATGCAGCATTTATAGTTGGGAACAGCATCTGACTCTCCCGAGATTAGCAGCCCAGTGATCAATACCAGAGAATTAATAGGTTCAGTTCCACAAATCACTGTTATGAGAAGGTCAGGACGTTTAACGCAAAACTGAGCTGTGCAAGAATCAGGCAGGCAAGATACTTAAGGACATAAAATTCTAAGAGGGGAGAAAACACTTAAGGATAAACTGCACAGCAACCAAAATATCACATAGGAAGTTCAAACTGTTTAATAGTCTAGAAGCTTATTCATATATGATGTTCTCAGGACAACAGTATGATGTTAAAGAGAATCTGTACTCATTTGAGTCCCTCTTAACTAGTTTCAGTAGGACTATAAAGTCCTCATTAAGTATAGGTTTAGTCATAAATATTCCAGGACAAAATCCCTTTCAAGGAACCTTATGATCCCACCTTTTGATAAGGAAAAAGTATTCAATAATAATTTTCAATCTGGTAAAAGAAATAATAGTTTAATATAACTATTAGAATGTTTAATAAAAGGAAGCAAAAGAATCATAGTATTTAAACAAATCATTCAAATGGTTCTGAATACAGAAAAGAATATCAATATTTACTGAGGAGAGTAATTCAATCTTTTATTCAACTGTAGTTCATGTTTCTTTCAAAGCTCTTTCTTGTTGCCTTCTGTAATTTGCAAGCATCTTGTTTTGCAGATCAGTTTACAACTTGACTTCTGTTCAGACCAGCAATTCTCCTTTTAGTGGCTTCAGAAGGGGAATTTCCACTGCCAAAGCTTCCTACCAGGGACACAGGAGATGGATTTTAGCCAATATTTTGGATTTTAGACAATATTTTCTCACAGACTGCTCCAACACACATGTAAGAAACTCTGGACAACCAATATAACTTATATGTTAAGGAACTTTACTAGCAGGATATGGGGGGTGTTTGTTGTTGATGAGCCTTTTCACTTGTTTCCCCAAATAGTGCTGTCCCTTCTGCACCAGTTCCTTCTTTCACTGATGAAACGGTAGGGCAGAAAAGAGAACAGAACAGGGCAGGCTTCTCTCTTCTCCCTCCTCAGTCATTTAGATAAAGAATTTTGAAACTTTCTGTAGGGTCATCAGCCTAAGGATAAGGAAACACACCCGGCACAAGCATGCACCTTGTGCTGGTCTTACTGCTTGGTGCAAACTCCCCCACAGCAGAGGGCAAGGGGAGCTCCCTTGCAGCACATAGCAAAGCCCAGAGGTTGCCCTCATAACACTGCTATGTCATCTTGTTGGGCTTCAATCTGCATATGTGGAGCCTCTCAAGGTGGGTCGCAGCTTGCCCTTGGGGGGACTCCAGGGAGGTGTCCACAGCCCTGGGGCATGTTCCAGTGCATTTCTGTTCCCCACCCCTTGGGGGTACAACCTCACTCTCTTCTACTTCCCCCACCCCAAGCACATTAAGTCTTGTCCCACCGCCTTGTAAAGCAAATGGCTCTAGAACTGGTCCTTTTTTTTAGTTCAACCATTTCTTATTAAAATTTAAAATGTAGTTGTTCATTATTGCTAAAGAATGTTGTATACACTGTACTCTTACACTTTATTAGATGAACTTATTTATTTTACATTTCTTTATGTATGTGGATATTCCTATGGCATAGCATACACAAATATATATAATGTGTATCTTTGCATCAAAAAATAGTGCACACAAATATATATATGTATGTGTATACGTGAGCATATCCTGGTCAAAAGGAAATCAGTAGCTAATCAGAAGTTGTTCTGAGTTCATGTGAGTAGGAAGGTTTCTAAAAGTGGCAGGCAATCAATCTCAGAACAATATGGAAATGTGTGGAGTATGATGGCAAAATGAGCCACCTTTAGCTCAGAAACAGAGTTTACATGCACATAAAAAGTTATACTTGGAACTTTACAATTTGCCTATGGGCTAGTGTCAATCACTGATTTATCTGCTTGTGGGAGCTGGATTTACAATAAACCAGAGCTGCCCTACAAAGGAGCAGGACAAAAAAAATAAAGTGTAAAAGAAAAATATTGTATACATTATATTCAGTTATATAGTGTCAACTTTTATCTATTTTTCAATTACTTATTTAGTATACTTTATACATTCTGTGGACTTAAAGATTTCATTTGTGTCTGTGAAAACTTACAGAAAACAGATGGAAGAACCATCCTGTCTATTGTCTGCTAATTCTTAGTTTTGTGAACCTCCTGTGCCACTTTTGGTAAACGAGACATGAAAGCACAAAGAAAGACTGTATAAGCAATATGCCCTTCAAGATGAGGAAGTATTAACATAAAAAAGGGCAAATTATAGAAGCATCTATTGAGTATAATAGTTTCCAAGCTTAAAACCTGATGCATGCTCAGTGGTTTACAATTTCCATATAAAAGCATTTACAGTCTTGCAGAGACATAACTGAAAGTAAAAAAAAAAAAAAAAAAGAAACCACTGGTTGTATCTGAAACATTTTAAAAACTTCATAAAAGCAGGGACCAGCTGGTTGGAGAAAGAATAACAGAAAACATGGGTCCTGGTCAATGCTTGTTTTTCTAGGGTAACTGACTTGAAACTAATACTTGCTATGAATCTGCACCAAAACCAAACAAGAAATAATTTCTTTCTCTAAAAGAATCAACAGCAGCAGCACAGAGCAGCTGAGGTTGGAGGTAGTCCTGAGCATGCGGTCTGTTGTCATCTGGGGTATGGAGCCTCTCCCTCACTGTTAATGGGTTTAAGGCAAACTCTCACCAGTACAGAAAGCTGTGACCATTTAAGGAATGCCCAGGGTGACGGAAGTGCAAGGGGATGGTCCTCGTGTAAACACTGATGCCTGGATGACTGAATGCAATTTGATGTGTATAAATGACATGGTGTAAATTTATTGACTGGCTGATTGGATGGGATATTCCCAGCACATAAAGTCCTGAGTCTCTGAATCTGCTTTACTTGTTAGACACGGGTCATGGCATTAAATGATGCTCATGAAAGCAGCCATGGTGAGGGATTTCTTTCCTGCATCATTAACAAGAAAGAAAAAATATCATTTTCAAGGACAATCCTCAACACCAAGTTCTTTACAATGTTGCCTTAATAACTCTGTAACTGGCCTTTAAAAATATGTTCTTGACTCAATGACTGAAGCAGCTGCATTCCTGGAAAATATTAGATTTCTGTGTAAAATATCACAATGACTTCTTAATTCTACTTTCACCGAGTGGGCAAAGCAACAGGTGAACTTCAGTTAAAGGCTTGTAGATAAGAAGAACACAGAACACCGTCCTCCCAGGGTTTTTTTCTCAGACTTACCAAGATTATGAAGTGTTACAACTTTTAATGAATCAGTCTTTAATCCCCTCTAGCCCTAACACATACTTCTTAGAGGTTACTACAAAGGAAGTTCAACTGTTAGAGATAGTTCTGCAACTCAGGTGAAAACCATGCAAAAACTCTGTTGTGTTTTACCTCTTTTAAATGATTACCTGTATTTGTGATTTTTTTTGTTTCATTTCACTGAAGCAGATCACATCCTTGTGAGGAGTATCCAGATTGTTTTGCTTATTAGTGTAAGAGGTTAAAAATAACTACACTTTAAACATTAGAAATGACAGAGACAGACGCTATTTTTTCCCAAAGACAATATTTTCACTATAAATGATGAGTGTTGTATCAACTGTAATTTCTCATAAATTCTATTCAATAGAGGTAATCAGGCATTCTGCTGAGGTATTGCTGTTACAGTTTCTGTCTTTCTAAATTATTGCTAGACAAGAGTATAATGAAGCCATCATAAAGCACAAATGTATTTCATTTACATATATTTTAAAAGAAAGAGGTATCAAAATCCTGTAGAGCCAATAAAAAAATATTTAACCTGTACAAAATTAACAGTAGCTGTGCATGATTAAATTGTGATTTACAGAACTCTAGAGATACTATCAATTTATTTCAGAATATGGGTCTTTCTCAGTTTATCAGTAGCTACGAGCAGCCATGGTGAGGCTGTTTCTTGATTCCCAGTTCATTTCACAGCATAGTTTTGGACACTTCTTCTGAATCTAAAAGGTCTATTTTATACTGTTCATGCAGTATCATACTGTGATATACCATATGTGTGAGGCTTTCAGGAAACTTAGTGGGGGAGGTAAGAGAGAAAACACAACATTTCTATTTCATACAATAATTTAAGGTTTAAAAGACCCTTGAGATCTTTGAGATCAACCACAAACCTACCACTAGTCCACCATTAAACTAAGTTCCTAAACACCATGTCTACACGTCTTTTAAATACCTCCAGAATTAGTGACTCTACCACTTCTCTGGGCAGCCTGTTTCAATGCTTGATAACCCTTCCAGTGAAGAAATTTTTCCTTTATCCAGTTCAAAGCTCTCCTGACAAAACTTGAGTCTATTTCCTCTCATCTTGTCACTTGTTACCTGGGAAAAGAGACTATCTCCTTTCATGTAGTTGTAGAGAGTGATGAGGTCTTTCCGCAGCCTCCTTTTCTCCAGGTTAAACAACTCCAGCTCCTTCAGCCACTCCTCATCAGACTTGTACTCCAGATCTTTCACCAGCTCCATTGCCCTTCTATGGACACACTCCAGCACCTCAATGTCTTTCTTGTCATCAGGGGTCCAAAACTGAACACAGAACTCGAGGTGTGGCCTCATCAGTGTCGAGTACAGGGGGACAATCACTGCCCCTGTCCTGCTGGCCACATTATTTCTGATGAAACCAGGATGCCACTGGCCTTTTTGGCCACCTGGGTGCATTGCTGACTCATGTTCAGCCAGCTGTCAGCCAGCACCTCCAAGTCCTTTTCTACTGGGCAGATTCCAGTCACTCTTCCCCAAGCCTGTAGTGCTGCATGGGGTTGTTGTGACCTAAGGACAAGACCTGGCACTTGGCCTTGCTGCATCTCCCACAGCTGGCCTCAGCCCATCAATCCAGCCTGTCCAGATTCCTCTTCAGAGACTTCCTACCCTCCAGTAGATCACCAATAGTACCCATCTGGATGTGACTTCATTCACAACCACTCTCTTGGTCCAGCCATCAGCCAGCTTTTCACCCAGCAAACAGTGCATGCATCCAAGCCATGATCTGCCAGTTTCTCTAGATGGTGCTATGGGAAATGGTGTCAAAAAATTCACTAAAGATCAGGTAGACAACATCCACTTTTCCTTCATCCATCAGGTAGGTCACCTTGTCCTAGAAGGAGATCTAGTTGGTGGTCAAGCAGGACTTACCTTTCATAAGCCCACATTGGCTGGTCCTGATCCCCTGGTTGTCCTGTACATGGCGTGTAATGTCACACAAGATGATCTGCTTCATCACCTACCCTGGAACCATGGTCAGACTGACAGATCTTTAGTTTGCTGGATCCTCTTTCTGCTTTTTATTGACACGGTCCAGGTGGGATTCAGCTCACAGATTACAATAAGTAAATAAAAGTGTTAACACTGGGGCACACACTTGAGCTCAGTATTTGAGATCCCTTTATGTCCAATGGAGAGCGAGCTGTACATGTGGAGTCTGGAGAGTTTAACCTCAAGTGGACATACACATGTGGCCTGATTTTCTAGGTGAATATTGTATTTTTTCTCTGTCTTATTTTCTTTCTAGAAAAGGAGGAAAAGCTGCAGCACAGGGAAAACCAATGTGGAGCCAGTGAAAAAATCCTTCAAACCTATGAGACATTATTGCTTGAAGTTTTATTTTAGCTACCAACTCTGAAGGTCTCATGCATTCCCTAAATTTCTTCTGAATGAGCAATGCTTCTAGAGCACTTCTGGAGGTCTTGTTTTCCATCAAGGCTTGGTAAGAGGGTTGTTTTTCATTATGACACCTCTTGTAAATGTCCAGTACATTGGTTAATATTCAGCATTTCTCTTGAGTTTGAAGCTGAGACATTTCCTGAAAGAAGTATTCTGTTTTAAACACATCCTATACAAGCCCTGCCTATACATGGCTTTGAAATGTCCCCAGAGCTCTGAGATGATTCAATTTCAGTAGTTATAGCTGTATCCTGATATACGGCCATGTACAGAAAACCTGTGGAAACTCCTTCATATGTAAGAATTACAGACTCCAGAGTTCATTATCACTTACATACTTGATGGGAAAACGTGGTATCCAACTTTGTAAAGAAAGGAAGGAGGGACAGGAATACCTTCAGAAATATTGTGAAGAAAGATTTTTATTTTCTGGACACCATGAAGTTAACTGATTCAGCACTGGAGTCAAAAACATTCTTCTTTTGTAATGATTGTGCAATTTATTTTAAATGTAATGCTTGTGAGCTGTTTGAATATCGACTAAGATTAAAAGCTCATCACCTCTGATTTCAGATACCCCCCAAGAGCAGATCATTTGGACTAAATAATTGAAGTTATCAGTGTATCAGTTTACAAAGTCCCATTTAACATTATTCTATTAGTTATGCATATATTACATTAATATATGTGTTTTTATTTGCCATTTTTATTAAAAAAAATCTGAAAACTAATAAATACTTATTATAGACTTTATAATTTATTGTGTATGAGAAATTTCAGTAGTTTCTAATTAGAGGAGAGCTCACCTACTGCCTTCTGGCACCCAGAGAAGTTAAGTTTTCCATTTTCCAAAATTCTGAGCTGATGTCTACCAAGAACATGCCAATTACAATTAATCCAATTCAGTACTGAAGATATGCCTAAAAACTTCCTCCGATTCCTTCTCCCCTTGCTTGCAATTATTTTATTTTTAAGAAAACCACTACCAACAAAAATGGAGCTGAACTGTATCCTTTTGTAGTGTGAAGTACAGGAAGCTTTGAAGGCATCCAGGTGAAATATATTCATGGCTTTATCTTTGAACAGCTTCATTTACATGACTGCTTCAAGTATATGTCAGGTACAATTTGTTTCTAATGAACCCTTAATGAGTCTAATTTCATTCTGCAATTCAAAATCTGTCTAATTTTCTCCCTAGTCAAAGTTGACCATTTGGTTTTTTTACTCATTGTAATCAGGACAGTATTTAGTGCCCTAATTCCCTGAATCATGAGTCTCTTGTTTGAATCAAATAGAGTCAGTGACTCCTGGTTTGAAAAACAGCAGGGCACAGATGTACCAACTCTTGAGCAAATGGATCAGCCAGCACACTACCTTTAAGAACTGATAATGAGCCTCTTTTAAATAAACAGTGAAAAACACCTGATTACAGGAATATATATTAGTTCTTTTCTCTTACTGGCTGGAATTGCCCTTTTGTAGGGTAGCAGCATAAACATATTTTCAAGGAATGGTGAAAATTAACAGGCAAACCAAGTGGAAACACCTCATAATAGCAACCTCTCTGTGTGAAACTGAAGGGTCTTCTTAGTGGGCTGTGAAGTAGCACTTTGCAGTCTCCACAACAAATAGCATAGACATATTGTCAGCAGGATTAGGGGAGGAGGCAGGGGATGATCTCAAACCTAGTTGAAACACAGTTCCAAATACATTAATGCACAGTTTTTTGCTTGCATACAAATTAAAAAGAAATCAAAGTAGTATACGAATGAAGAACCAGAACTTAATAAATTGTATGCAGAAAAAAGATTTTAATATAGAATAAAAATATGAACTAAATAGAAGGAAAAGAGATAAAATAGGATTGTGTGTAGTTTTGGCCACCACAGTATAAGAAAGACACTAAGCTGTTAGAAAGTGCCCAAAGCAGGGCAATGAAGATGGTGAAGGGCCTTGAGGGGAAGCTGTAGGAGGAGTAGCTGAGGACACTTTGTTTGTTCAGCCTGGAGAAGGGGAGGCTGAGGGGAGACGTCACTGCAGTTACAACTTCATCATGAGGGGAAGAGGAGGGGCAGGCACTGATCTCTGCTCTGTGGTGACCAGTGACAGGACACGAGGGAATGGCCTGAAGTTGTGTCAGGGGAGGTTTAGGTTGGATATTAGAAAAAGATTCTCCCCCCAGAGGGTGGTTGGGCACTAGAACAGGCTCTATAGGGAAGTGGTCACAACCCCAGGCCTGACAATGCTCAAGAAGTGTTTGGATGATACTCTCAGACACACGGTGTGACTCTTGGGGATGGTCCTGTGCAGGGCTAAGGGCTGGACTCGATGATCCTTGTGTGTTCCTTCCAACTCAGGATATTCTCTGATTCTGTAAAAACAAGAGAAAACGATAGAGAAGCATTCATTTTACTGCAGAGAGGATACAAGTCTTATGATATAAGTGAAAACAGATTTTTATCTATGAAGTTTTGGAATATATTAACACTGCTGTTATTCTGATGTGAATTATGATGGAGGTTAGTCTTTTACATTCTAACTCAATGTATATTAAAGTTAGTCAGAAACTACAATGGCTTTAAGACAGATCTGGATTAAAGCTCGATTTTTGAAAGAAAAGATAACAACCTATTCTTTTTTGGAAAGTATCTCAATAGTTTACTTGCAAACTGTATGCAGACAAAGGAAAAAGTCAAATAATAAAATTTGCTTAAGAAGCTGGGGAATCTGTCTGGGCTAAAAGAGGTAAAGAAATAAAAAGAAAATTATGTAATTTGTCTTTGGCAGGAAAGGAACAAGTGAAATGACACCAATTTATCTTGAAAGAAACAAAAATAGAAGTAGGAGACAGCATAAAAAGGCAAGAACAAGAATTCTAAGTAAAATTCTTCCAGTTTTACCCTAGGCTAAAAATAAATTGCTAAATAAACACATTAAAACCATCTTATTACAACAGATGAAAATAATCCTCATTTCACAGATAAGTGAGTTTAGGGGATGTGAGCTCAAGCAAGGGAGGTAGTTATGCTTTAGGATGTCTACCATCAAAAATTATATTCTCCAAATCCTGTTTATCTGCTACCTCATCCTGGAGCATCAAAGCTGCCAATGCTTAAGTTCTGCTTGCAGTCTGACCAGAACCATCCCAGGTCTGAGCACAACTAAGGCTCACTGGAATTAAAGGAGGGATGCTCTTCTGATTGCCTCATCCCAAGGGTTTCATCCCTTAGAAATTCTCAGACATCCCTCTTACAGTAGAGATCCAAATTCTGCCCAAGACACCAAAGGAACCTATGCTGTTGACTCCTCAATTTTTTGACCTGTAGTTCAAACAGTAGCAGGCTGTGGGAAAAATTAAACCCAGATCTCATCTGAATCTACACCTGTCTCAGTTTGGCAATGACCAAGCTCTGCAGGGGCCTGAGACAGGGCTTTCTTATTCGTCCACATCAAAACTGTTCTCCCTGTCTTGAAATTATAAAATATTCATTGGACTAAAGAGAGGGAAGAGGGAGTATCTTGATTTGCTCCCCCTCTGGCCCAATAGTTTAGGTTCTAAACTCTAGTAAGGGAAATGTGGATTCCTGTTTCTGCTTCAAACAACTGTTTGAGTTTCTATTTCCCATATTTTCTCTTCACTTTCTGGAAATCATATTTTCTCCTAGTTTTATTTGTCAATCTCAACTGCTGAATATCAGCCCCAGAAATTAATGGGAAAAACATTCCTTCATGAATCCTGTCCTCATGCATCTGATCTAAATCCACTGAAATCAGACTTGATGTGTCTATCTGCTTGTTAAATAGGTTTATCCAGCTGCAGCCTATGATGCAGTCAACCAGAGGAAGCCAGTACATTTGAGTTAACACAGTGTGCTTAATGTATTTTTCCTGACTGCTGACTTGCTGCCTACCGGTCAGAAACATACATTCTTTAGGATCCTAATACACTATTTCTTTTGTTTGCATTCATGTGAGTTCATATTACCATAACAACTGAATATAATATATAAAGGATTGATGTGGACCTAAATCTATTCTTTATTTAGTTGGTTGCCTGGATAAACTTTGTTTCAGTTCTCTACCAGCAAAATATGAACAATAAAGAAAATCTTATTTGAAAAATAGTCTAAGTTTAAGCTTATTATTAAAAAAAAAAGGCAACAAAAGTACATACTTTAATTAAGCCAGAAATGATTGTCAAAGCCTCCCTTTGCTTCAAAAGGTTAGGCTATCAACCCTAGAAGTATGGCTGTAATATTCTCATTGTCTAGATCATACCCATCTAAAAGGTATGGAGTCACCTAGAGAGACAAATCTCAGAGGCTGCTGTGTCTGATTTGGTAGGGAGCAGCCTTGGTGTGAGAAGGAATCAGACATCCTATACTGCAGGTCTTACAGTTGTTGTAAGAGCAGCTTTCAAAGAGATACCAGGAAAGTTAATAATGGATCTGAGGAAAAGTGCATTCAAGATAACTCACCAGATGATTGGATTTTAGGAAAACTGACTCTACCTGATTAGTCTTCCTTAAAATCTTTAATTAGAATATACATTTAGAAAGCCACACTGTTAAGTTTATTGGTAGGAGCACCTTATTCATTGAGAGGTACTGCCTCAGGCATTCTCAGTGTTAATTGCTTTGCACATCCTGGGATAGTATGGAGGATGTGGGAGAACGTGTAAGCAGTGATATTTTAAAGACAACAAGCTCTTTTTTTTTTGTTTTATTTTTTTCTTTATGATCCTTGCACCCATAGGCTTCAAACAGCTTTAAGATTCAATACTGGAGAACTGGTTCTTAGAATCAGACTTGTTAACAGTTTTGTTCATTCTGTCAAAGCCTTATATATCAGAAATCTACTGATTAGTATTCAGCAAGCTCGAAAGATAGATGCAAAAAGTCATAAATACATGGCTGGAAGCGGTCTGGTAAAGACGCCTAATCCAATTGCTTACCCCAAGGCAAGGTCAAATGCAGCTAAAGCATTTCTGACAGATGTTTATCCAGTCGACTCATAGGAATGTCAGTGATGGATGTTGTACGGCATCTCAAAACAAAATGTTAAAGCCAAAGAACAAAATTTCAAAATTCAGCCTGGTGGCCTAGGACCAGAAGTTAAATGATGGCTGTTTGTTATACTAATATTTATCATTATTTACATTAATTTACATATGATGTTGAAATACTCTCTCCTGCATGATGTACTGGCAGTTGTGACTGTGAGGTGACTAGAGATGTATATGGTGAATCTATTTTCAGTTTACTGCTCTTATGAAATATAAAATCTTGCTATCTGGCAACATGGTTTAAGGATGACTATCTTAAGGATGCTATCTTTAGCCGTATTAAGAATGCATGCTGGCATCTTCAAAAAAGTCCAAGTGTTTTAGGACCACAAATATCATTAAAAGCTGGGAGACCTTGCATTTAGAGAGTTACACACACACTTTAGAAAAGTATGCATATGTCTCTGCCATTTCATTAAAAAAAATGTTATTGAAGCTATAAAACAGCAATGCTGCCAGCATTTGTGAGCACTTGTTGAAAACGTGGTGTTACCTTCAAGTGAGTATGCTCATGGAATTAAATTTTAAAAAACCCTATTGGTGTATGTGTGGACATTTCCTTTGCGTGCTTTCAAAGACCTGCTTGGCTTCATGTATATTTGAAAGTGGACAAAGAAGATAAAGATTTATCCAAGGGAAACCAGTTTGAGAAACAATTTTTAAATACACTTAATAGCTTCTACAGGATTTTTTCCCCAGATATTTTAAATATTCTTATCTTCTGCTTTAATTATATATGAAGTTAACCTCTCAATTTTTTAACTATTGAGGGGCTCTGCAGTATTATGAACCTTTGTAGCAAACAGTTAAACTTAAAAAAACCCAAAAGATTTGTGTGCTGAAAAATAAGAAAACAGCACTAAGCATCTAGATAGATATTTCTCAGCTTTTCATGGTGACAATGTCCCCTACTTAAAGAAAATAAGGGATTTTATGAGATATTTACATTTTCTATCAAAGCATGAATGGAGATGAATCAATGACAACAGAAATGTTATGCAATGTGCTTGTCCATATGCTTCAAGGAGCTGACAGAGTAACTTGATCTTGCGAAGTATTGAAAACATGAGTCAGTGGGAATAGAATTTTTAAGGCTTTGCAACATCTTTTGACAACTTATTGGGGTTTCTCTAGACCATGTAACAGCCTGTACTTTCAGAAGCAGCTCTTATCTCTCCAAGAGCAGCATAACCTAGGACTGTTTCAGGGAGATTGTGATACATAATTTATGCCTTTGTATAAGACCAGGTCATGTCTGCTGGTGTCCATTTCTTGGTTTCACCTGTCTGTGACACATACCTCCATAGTATACAAGCACATTAATCAGTGCAAAAAACCATAGAATAGGCATGAAGGAACAAAAAAAGCTTCCTTTACTCATTGAGAATGCTTCCCTCCTTCACCTCCTTTTTCTGAAAGTGATTGGTAGTGGTAGGGTGTGGAGGGGAATTCCTCTGGTAAAATTTACAAAATTAGTAGAAATTTAGACAGATGTGAAAAAATATGCTACTAATTTCACAATATGTGTTTAATGAAACAATCTGAACTTGATAACTAAATAATCTTGGGAAAAACATCAGGTTTCCCTATGAAAAATACACAAAACAGAAAAAGACAGTTTTACTCAGCTCTGTTGATGATGTTTTCAGTCCAGTATGATGGGCAGTAGAACGGTGCTCTGAAAACAGAACTTAGAAGATGAAAACCATAACCATATTCCTACATCATTATTGTGCCCTTATGTTGCTTCTACTGACTGCAAGAAATCTTGTCAGTAAACATATACAAAAAACTGCATAACATCACTTTTGTGAAATTACTCTTAATGCACAAGGTTTTATTCATGGTCTTTTGGAAAATGAGGTGTTCCCAAGTTTACATGGAAATCTTTCAAATACGTAAAAAATGTATAAAATAAATTCATTAATTTAAACATTAGCTCAACCCTTTAAGTGAGTAGGATTTGACATAATAATACTGTATCCATTTCTTTCTGTTTGGTGAATTACAAACCATTTCTATTGTTTGATTTACTACAGGAGAGAGTATTTATCTTAAAACCTCCACTGTGTATTTTGCTGTACCCATCCTTCACTCCTTATAAAGTCACAAGACCTGTAGGAATCACAAGAGGTTTCAGGGGCACCATGGACAGTCAGAAGGATGAAACATCAGCTTCTCCTGTATATAAAGTCCTATGCTGAGAAATGAGAGAGATGAAAGGTAGAGGCATTGAAAAGGTATTATCAGTACTCTCATTTCTGGAAAGTATTCAATATTTATCATTCTCTGAAAAGAGAGAATAAATAATTTGTCTCACAGACTTGATTTTCTTGTAAGACGCTTTCCGAGTTTTAAGGTACGCACACTAACAAGGTAAAGTGAATTGGAGGGTCTCTCCTTCAGTCCTCCAATAAATTAGGAAGTACAGTAATCCAGAATTTATTGATTCATTTGACTGTCACTCTAGCTTTTGACAATTTTACAAGCATTGGATCTTCCTTAACAAATCACATCCTTCCCTGAGCAGGCATTTTTTCATTTAAGTTGAAATGTGGTTTCATGAGATAGGCTTCTTTTCATGCAGTATACCTAGGTCACAAAATCACTAATCCTTAAATGTTAGTTCTTTCTAAAATTAAAGAGTTAGGCTTTTGAAATTCAATTGCCTAGGCACCTTAAAAAAGTTCTGCTTTGCCTGGTAGAAGTTTGCATACTTGTAAATTTGACTCAAAAGGTTTTGAACCCTGCTGACAAATATTTTCGGACCACTCCTGTAATCATAAAACAAACATCTATCACTGGAAGTTTGATCCAAACAAGCACAGCAGAATTTCTGAGTAGTTAAGAAGTTTAGTCTATTGGGTTTTTTACGTTTTTGTTTGCTTGCTTTGATTGTAGTATTTGTTTGGTTGTGTGGTTTTGCTTTTTATCAGAAGGGCAGTATTTAAGGCTTCTGAGTAAATATATTGGCAGTAGTTGTAGTTGAAGAGACGTCACGTTCTCTTCAGAAAAAAGTAAGCCTCCGTTATGCTAAAATATGCAGTATATCCTTAGTTCAACAATACTCATGGAATTTTTTTAATTGCACATACTGGGATAAAGGTAAACCAGCAGGAGAAATGAAACCAGCTCCAAAAGAGATTGCAAGTCAGAATTACAATTTAATAGACAAGTACAATGATGCAGAGGAAAAATCTATTTGACTCACAAAGAACAGATGTACAACCCAGCAGCCTGGGGCATGAACAGAATGGAGCTCGCCAGCCCCTGTGCTGAGCACCACATGCCTCCCCACCCTCCCCCCAAGCACAAAATAAAAGGAAAGAGAAAACCTGCTGCTGAGGGTGATGGCCACAGTCTGGTCAAGAGAGGCAGTCACAGTCCTGGTGAGGCCCCAGTCCTCCTCTGGATCCCACAAGTGGTCCCAGAAGTCCCAAAACCCCAAGCCTATATGTGCTTGGGCTCAGAGTGAAGTGCCCAGTACCTCCCCCAGGGCGAGGAGTTTCACAATGGGTGATTTACTCTGTGAATCCTGGGATACTCCTTGATGGCCCATTAGCAGACATGACCCCTCAGGCTGGGTGTGAAGGTGCTAATGACTCCCCGGAGGGGAGTTATCACACCTGAGTCATTGGTGTGAAGACAGGAAAACTCCCCTCTCTCACAGAGATCCTAAACAGCCAGCTTGTAGCCTGAGGGGCCAGGTGTGCCCTGGGCAGCTGCTGCAAATGATCCATTGAGAAATGTCCATGAGAAATGACATAGAGGGTGTAGAATACAAAGCCCTGGCCACACCCACACCATGACAAACTGGTCCTGGCTACTATAACCAGGACACTGCATTAATAATAACCCAAAGAAAAAAAAAAAAAAGAATAAACTCAAAAGAGATGGCTAGAAAAATCTACATTTGTTGAACAATTTCAAGAGTGAAAACTGAGCTCCAGTCCACGGATAGTGGGACTCAGACACAGTTTGCAAGCAGATGTCAGATCTCTGCTACCAGTGTTGCCTCTTCCCTGTCACTAAGTAGGAAAACAAGCTTACTTAGATGAGCCCAAAGCACTGAACTATAACAGGGGAACAGTCCTGCTGAAGGAGAAACCATGCATTAGAGACACAGTTTCTCATCTTATACAATTTCACTGAATTTTAGATACTTTTGAACACATTTAAACTTTGATTTTTCAAAAGCACTTGCCTTTGAATGCAGGTTCTTTTTTATTTTGTTGGTCTTGAGTACTTCTGCACTTACTCTATGTTTTTGTGCTCTCTTCATTGCTTCCTCTGTGTGAAAATATTTTAGGGGCAGGCCACACATAACCACACATATTAAAAAACATTACATTATCTTTCCTTTACATCTTAATTTCTTCCTAAGCAGCTGCAGCATCATAACTGATCAGGACATTTAATTGCTATAACAGTATGATAAAGAGTTGGGAAATATTGAACTTTTATTTGCAGTGATTTTATTCTTTTATGTTACACTTGCCAAAGGAACTTAGCAGTATTGAAAGCACTGATTTTTAAAAGCTGAGATTAATTTAAATATAATTTTATTCTAAAGAGGGTTTCCAAGAGTGATTTAAAACTGAGGGGAATTCAGGGTGATGGAGACATTTGGAGAGAATCCAGTTAAGAGTAATTCAAGATTTTCATTTTTCTCTTGGGTAAAATAACAGTATCAAGAAAACAGAAAAAGAGCTGGTAACTGGACTTGTTCTAGTAGGCACTGCAGTACAGCTACTGAAATTCAGATATAAACTCCACAGAGGACACTGCTTACCTTTTGCTGCCTTTTCCAGATTACCTAGAGTGTCTCACATTGCCTGATGGCTACTAAAAGGAGTCATCAAAGTATTTTTTGAGAAAGGCATGACAGCTTATGCAGCTGTACACTACAAGCTGTTCCAATGAAAATTTAGCAAACATCCTTCAGGTATCTCTTTTAACAACACCTTACAGTGAACTCAACCTCTTAGAAAATATATTTTATTCATGGGTTATCTTATTTACATGTTTTAAATATTTATGGGACTCATAGTCCCATATGGTCCTTACTGTAGTGCATAATACAAATGTTTAATGAGAAAGTGTGGCCATACTCATATAAATATAATATCTGATCTTTCCTTGCAATAGATCCGGATTTCTCTTTTGAGCAAACTGCAGTGATTACACTGATTTTTGTCTCATTTGCTCCCCTTTTCTTCCTTCATTTAGTCTTGAAATAATTCTGAGATTTTCAGCACCACACAATTATCAAAAGAACATTCTCATTAAAAGAAGACTTTAATATCGTATAAAAAGCTATTCTTAGTGTATAGTAGTATTTCTCAGGGTACAGAATGAAACCAGGTTGATCTTTGTTTCTGATTACAGGATTCCTTTAGGAACATCTCATATTTTCATATATTCTGAAAAACAAATCAAAATTGGCATTTTGGCTTTTCAGTTTGCAGACATACCCAACCCAATATATTTAACTAATTCTTCATTAACTCTTATGCTGGAGAGGCAGATATCCAATGAATAAGGAGAAAGAAAGAAAGAAGTTATACAGAAACCTAATTTCTAACTATGTTTTGCAACAGTTAGACTGAGATGAACTTATGAGTTCAGTTTATGCCTAGAGAGAAAGGGGCCTGATGCCTATTTAAGCTTCCCCCTTTTGTGCTTTTCTTTATTCTGCCTTGAGAATATCAAAACACAGACTGTAAGAAAGGAAAGAAAGGTTTTGAGTAGAGTAATAAACCAAAATGCTCCCCTTAGGAAAAAAAAATGCAGTGACTGTATTTTTATTTAATAGATAGTTGCATGTGGATCAAAGGCAAAAAGACAAAAATGGGAAAATTCACCTGTGTTGCAGAAAAAAGTCCCATCTGCCTGTCTTACTGTCCATACACTGGAAAATATACTTCATGTAAATCCTTTATGACTGAACCTTACATGGGTTAAAATCTTGCACACAAATCAACCCCATCTTTTGAAGAATTGAATTGAATTATATCTAGTTCACAGCAATTAGACAATTACAAATTTTCCAAGCTCTTATTGACATCTTTGACATGTGCAGTGAGTTTTATAATTTCAGTAGAAAAACAGAGTACTAAAATCTCAGAGGAAGAGAAAATTTTGACCTTTCTTTCATGTATATATTTTGCTCTTTCTAGAAGATGTAATCTAAATATCAGTTAAACTAGTAGCTGAATATTTTTTTCAAAAATTTTTCCAGCTGTGAAGCTTTGCAGTCACATCATTAGGATTAACTTGTGATCTAAATGCTATCTTGCAGCTCAGCTATCTGCTACTAAATATTGGATGCTCCTCTGTGGAAATCTTTTTATTACTTGCCTAAATATTTCATTCAGAACACTCATGTGAACAACTGGATGTGAGGGAACACAGAAGAAGCCTGGAAATGTCCAATGGAAAAAAACAAACCAAACAAAAATAAAAACGAGATTGTAGGTCAGCATGCAGCCAAAACTTTATGACCCTTTTGATTCTCCAGTGTTTAGAACAAAGTAGACCAAAGGAGGAAAAATTAAGGATGAAGGATATCTGATAAGATATACTGACAAGGTAATATTGCCACGTGATGTATGTTGAATTTAATCTTGTGAGAACAATGGAGTTTATGGATATCAACTTTGGTGACATTGGCACTCCAACTCCTGTTGTAATTTCTCATGAGCACTATATGAGGGGGTGTAGTTTGGAATCAATGTAATCACTGCAGAATATTATCTGAGCCAGTTAACAAATTTCTTGTAAGGCTCAACAATGGATTGATTCCGTAAGTTGCTATACTGTCTCCAGTTGCAGAGTTAGAGCAATAGATAGCATGGTATTACCCTGTGCAATGAAGACATACCCAGAATCATATGCACCATGCTTTAGTGTCTTATGGGACTGTCCTAGTTCAGCAGGTGGGGCCAGTTATCACTGTGTGGGGGGTGATCAAAGCTATGTATTCTACCCCCTCTATTCATTTCCCAAGAACAATGGACCA
>JAWWEW010000041.1:60883332-60901410 GCA_035583185.1 Anabacerthia variegaticeps | reverse complement strand
ATTTTTCATTAAATTGTAACTCTGACTTATAAACTCTCTTGTGGTGGGTCCATTTCTCCTGCCGGTTTACCTTTAAAAACCAGCACAGGGACAAAGTAGAGATTAACTGTTTAGCTATTTTTACTCTAATCTGTTTAATTTAAATCGGTAGGTAGCAGATGATTGTCCATCCATTCAGTTCTAACCAACTTAATCATCAGATATAACTACCGATTATTTAAGGCATTGTTTTTACAGAGAAATGAATTATCCCTCTACAGAAGTAAATAAGACTTCCTTGACCAGGAAGGAAAATAATTTCTCATTCACAAGTATTTTCAAAGTGAAATGTCTTTTCTCATTTACCTTTATTAAAGAAGTTTGCTTTAGTAATACATTTTTGTTGCCTTGTCTGTAACCCTACATTTATTTATTAGCTCTTCTCTTCCATAATAATGTAGGGTCATTGCTCTTCTTAGAGCTATTTGTACACAGGAGATAATAAAATATTAATGTGCTTGGTTCTAATTATCTTCCATTGGTTCCACTACAATTTCTGTATTCAAAGTTTTGTAGCCTGTGAGCACTTGTTCCTTTCTTCTCATATATAAAAAGAACAGCAGGTATGGTCATTTGAAACAATATAATTTTTTGCACTTCTGTCACCTGAAAAAAATGATGTCTGGCACAACACTGTCTGAGTCCAGATCCATACAATCAAATTCTGCTATACATTGGCCTGAACATTTGACCTATGAAATGGACAGAGCAAATTTCATTTGCTTCAAAGACAATTGCAGTAAACAAACACAATGGCATTGCAAATTTTATTGAATGCAACTATTATCAATTTAATTTGGTTTCAGAAATGTTAGTTCTGTGCAAGTATAAATGAGACAATTAAAACACTTAAAGGCTTTAAGTATTGTACTTACACAAGCTACTTATTACCCACATTTTGACTCTTTCTCTGAACCATTGTCAACAATAACAGTAACAGCAGCAGTACTAATATGCTAGCTGGGAATAATTCTTTGATGTTGTTTGTGTGGCTAATTGTGAGAAAATAAAATAAGTCCTACTTCTGGCATATCTGCCAGCAGTGTCTGTTTACTTCTGAAACTGTGAATACACTTTGGATCTGTCAAGTAGTTGTTGCCTTGGAGAATGTATTTTACATAAACAGTGAAAGAAATTGGTCTGAATGGCATGGAAAGAGACTTAACCTTTGTGTATTAGGAAACAGATGGGTCACTTGCAGGGTATTGTCTGGATCATGTCTCACTCGTTAATTTTATTCAAAAAAGCTGAAGAAGTTTGAGATGCCGTACTGTTTTGTGTGCCATTTTTAAAAAATGAGAGCTTATTACACACAGAAACTGGGAAAACAGGTACTCTGGGGCAGAAATAGCCTTCTGAATCCCTCCCTCAGACTACTGTGAGACTAAGCAAGTGTTTGTCTGTGACTGAGCTGCCAGCTGAGGTTAACATGCAGCAGTTGACCAACACTGTCAGCATGTAGACAAAACACTGCTTGATATTCCCTCTACTACCTGTCCATTAGCTCCCCTTTGGAAGCTGACTTCATAAATTTTTCCTATTGTGACTATGGCAGTAGGTATATAGGAGAGAAATGGTTTGAGTCAGAGCCACCAGATGGGAAGGGAGATCTTCAGGACATTCACAGTATCACAAAAGTGAGGATCTGCAGCACAGCGTGGAGTTAAGTTATACCTATTGGATGTTATCCATCTAAATTACATTTCATTACATTGATTCAATTGCAAGCCACCTCCGATTTCCAGCTGGATACAAATATTTTCAGTGTTGTTATTGTTTCACCATCTAAATTAAATTCCCTGTTTGAAATTTTTTCCCTCTATTGATTTTTTTGGTTTTTTTTTAATATTATTTTTTTGTCATGACAAATCAATGACGGGCTACATTATATCTGCTAGAAAAACAGGTTTCTATCCAGGAGGCTCTTTATCCTTTGGATTAGGTCTCTTTCTGTTACAAATAACCCCTTCTAGCAAGTTGCAGTGCATCGTCTCTATTCATAGGACAAGGTACTTTCTCCTTTTTGCAAAATCTAATTTAGGTTTTACCTGGCTCACAAGATGGATAACATTCCCAGGGGTAAAACCTTCCCTGTCTAAATAGTTAGGTGCAGGCAGTCATATGTTAGCTCAGTCTCTGCTCTGAATTGGTGGCATACAAGCCAGATTTAATGTGAAGGTCCTTCAGCCATTTTAGTGCTTGGCTGTCCTCATACTACCAAGTCTTATCTCTCCGTTGGTCATCCACAGCTGACCTCTTTATAGGGCTCCATACCAACAGAGTGGTATCTACATCTGTTACCCTACAGCAGTGAATGTGGTGGTGCCCTCGGGTGGTGCCCTCAGTACCAACTTTTTTTTTTTTTAGCTATTTGTACAGAATTACTTATGTCCTCCTTGAAATTGGTGCAAAACACCATCAACAAGGAAATGTATGCAAGCTGAAATTCTCAGAGACTGCTGATAACTACTCATCTATTCAGAGCCAATTCTTACGGTGTTCTTAAAGGGGGAAAAGCAGCACACAGAAATATTACTTTTGTTTCTACTTTGTCTCAGTACTCAGAAAGCTTTACAGGGGTCCCTCTCTCTCTAGTTTATAATGTGCACCTGGAGTGTACGAGGCTGAGTGTACCTGGATTACCTGATTATCTGTTACTCACAATAAGATGTGTCAGCATGAACAGGAAGGACTTTCTGTGTTTGCTTGACCTGTTACCTCTCATATAAAAATGTCTGCTTTCAAAAACAAAAACAAACAACCTCCCCAAAACCCACAAACAACAAACAAACAAACAAACAAAAAAGATCTGTACAGCCTTCCAAACAGCAAACGTTTTCTGGTAAAATGAAGGAGACCAAACTGGTAATAATATTTTACACAGACCTAATGTTATGTTTGAAATTGTCAACTCTAATCAAGAGACTATTTAGCAGTGACCTCCTGAGGATGATAATGAGGTGCCTTGCTTTAGATTGATTACTGCTAATTCTATGTAATTATATGTGGGGAGATTTTGATATAAAGTGCATAATACACAAACTCCTTAACTCCTCAGTAGAGAAAGAAAGGAGGAAAATGTTACATAAGGGAATATTCTTGTAATTCACCTCTTGTGGCTTTCTCATATTTTGTCAAGAATTACTCAGGGAAAATAGGAAGAAAAAATGCCCGTCCTACAACGATAGCTGTTTTATCTGGAGAAAGTTACATTCTTTTTCTTTGAATGAATTCCCATATCTTGTGCTCTAATCCAAACACTGATTAACAATGTTCTAGCTCTTTGTTTGTTTGTTTCTTTCTGGCAGACATTGTGGCTTTCATACTTTGTTCCTTAATTACTTGTCATTTCACCTCCTTGATTGTTTTCAAGACACTCTCAGCACAGCTTCCACAAAACATTCACATTCACAGTGTCTTGTAAAGTATTATTTATATATTTGTTGCTAGGCAATGTGGCCCCTTCACAAAGCCTTTTTCTTGTATCAGAAACGAAGCTGGCTGCAGAAACATAGAATATATTTTTCATACTACATGAATGTATTTTGAGAAGGGTGTTTCTAGTGCTAGGCACTGGGTTGGTTCCCTAACTTTGGTCTCTTTTGAGGCCTCAGAATTCCAGGAATGTGAATGGTACCCCTCCTCCGGCAGAACACTAGTCTTGTATCACCCTATCACTCTCAAGTGTAAATGATATGAAAGATAGGTTCAGTCCTTGAAAGCTATCTAAGGATCACAGAAGATGGGCTTTTATAGCACAAGCATTATCCTCTGTGCAGTCTGTTGCTGATCATTTTGTTATGAAAGGAGATGCTCAATGGTAGGAGGAGATGCTGGTTAGTCTTGAAGGAGGGTAACTTCCCAAAACTAAAAACTGTTCTCCTCTTTCTCTCAACAGCAGCAGCAGAAATACCTTCCCTTTGGTGATGTTCTCCAGCATTGCAGTCAGGCCTGCATCTATTCTTGCCCTAGAATAGCAGCATAATCTTACCCTGTTCCCTTCTCTCTCATCTTTCACATATAAAGAGCAGAGGGAAGAGATGGGTGGCTTACAAAGTACATTCCTCTGGTGATCAGACTGTCAGCAGGGTGTGAGAACAGTATGTTAAAGGCTGGAGTGCTGTACTGCAACAGAACAGAGAAGGGAAATCCAGTAGTGGGAAGAGAAATATCCCCTTCCCTACACATTGCCCTGAGGAACCCTGCTGTGTCCTATCATCTCTCTCCTCTCCCAAGCCACCAGCACTTGATTAATTTTTGGGAAGAGGTGCAGACATAATAGTATTGCAATAGTGGTTGCTATAATTGGCCAGAAAACTCAACAGGATAATTGGAAAAACAAAGAGAGAAAAAAATAATTTTCTGTGGTGCAACTTTCAAATTACCTTATTGGACCAAGGCATTTGGTGATAACTGGAGACAGAGTGTACTGATAACCTATTCTGCAAGAAAAGTTTCCCAGTCAAAGGGATAGAGTTGGAGGATGACACACTCATCAAGCCTTTGCAATGAATGAAGGTATTTGACTCAGCTGGGGCTAGAGCATGGGGAAGTGCTTTAGGTATCATATTGGATATCTCTTAAATGAAGTGTCTGGCCCCACTTGCCTGAAGAAGTCATTCCCCTCAAGCATCCCTGCTCTTTTCTTTCTGAATGTTCTGTACAGGAATAATGCACAGACCTGCATAATGTTGTGAGTGCTATTGAAAGGAGAAAAATTATTTTCACAGTAAAGGATTATTATTAAAAATGACAAAGTAGCCTTAACATCATAAATTAGGGAAGTGTTGAACCTGTTGACATAATTTTGAATCAATCTGTCAGTGTTACACTTAGCATATCCTTCCTGTGATTTTCTCAGAACAGTTTTCACTGAACAAGAGGAATTTGCTCCAGGTTACGTTGTGTTCAAATGACTGACCTAAAGAGTGTGAAGATTTTGCTAATGTCTGAATAAATAATTCAGAACAGTGAGTATGAAAGTAACCATGGTCTCTTCACTCCTTTGCTGCTCTTTATTCTAAGAAGGAAAGACAAAACTGTGGAAAAATGTTCTCTGATGATCTCTCTGGGTGAGAGAGTAAATCATGATACTAGAATCAATTTCATGCATTATAATTTCTAAAGCTCTACATTCAAATAAACATGTCCTTCAATTTAGGAATTGATTGATACTTTCCACTGACTACAAGACCGGAGGTGTTGATAAGAGTACATATTTTTCTCCTTGTCCAAAATACTGCAGCATGATAAAATGAACACTAATTATACTTGCTACTTAGCTAAGACAGGTTTCATGCATTGTATCAAGCTTCTGGCTCTAGGGGAGAGTGGCCTTTCTTGCATGGGTGTGTGTTGCAATGGCATCTCTGAACACAAGCAGGCAGCAGAAAGAGGTACAGACAGTGTTTTGGCTCAGTTCTTGAGTAAACCATGTAACATTAGCACCACTGAGCTAAGTCTGGGAGACCAGCAGGCTAAAACTGATCTCCAGTTATCACAGAGAATCTCCCAGGACTTTTTCAAGAATGCATCAAGGCTCATTAGTCAGCTCAGAGAGAATGTTGC
This sequence comes from Anabacerthia variegaticeps, assembly GCA_035583185.1. Lineage (NCBI taxonomy): Eukaryota > Metazoa > Chordata > Aves > Passeriformes > Furnariidae > Anabacerthia > Anabacerthia variegaticeps. Next base: position 60,895,803 of record JAWWEW010000041.1, on the reverse strand, counting down.
TTCTCCTCTGCCAGCTACCAACTAATACCGAATTCTATCACAGCTAGAGCTCTCATGAAGTTGAACCTATCAATTTTAGTGGATTTATTAATTTCATGCATTTCTTTTGCTGCCAAGTAAAAGTATGCTCATTTTTATCAATTGCAGAGATGCATTTCCCTGCCAAATGAAATAAAATTTCATCCAGAGGCCAAAGCAGATCATGAAGCAATGATACAAATTCAGTGCAAACTTAGAGAAGACCATGAGGTTTATTGCAAGAAAACCTAATACTTTTTGTTACCTTCAAACAGTGCTTGAGTCCCTCTCATCAATATAATGTCTACTAGCTGGCACTAAGAGCCAGGAGCAGTCAAGTCACTAGGCTAAAGGTGGGCCAGACTAATCCCGTGCTGATTTACCAAACAGCCAAATTCATCATTTTCTTGTCATGCTGCTGTTTAATAGCACGCCAAGGTGTGTGATAAAGCAGAATTGGCTGCACTTTAGGAGTCCATCAGGATGGTATTGAGGGGAAATGTCACCTATTTTTCTTGTGTCCTTCTCTTGTCAAAACTGCAGTAATGCTGTCTTTTAAGTGACTGAAGAGTTATAGCAGACTCAGTGTCTAAGCTTAGCGTTCCATAATGACTGTCATAGATATTTCCCAAACCATCCTTATTTGCATCCAAAGAGCTACCAGGTGGGGTATGTTCACCACAGTAAGTATTTAGAGGATTTAGCATTACCGATTCACTATATAAGTGAGAGGGACAGAATCACAAGGTTCAGCTTTGGTCCAGGAATTAATTTTGTTTGTAAGCCATCGCTATATATCCTATACATTCCACAGCTTTCTTTTCATCTCAGTCATTGTTTTCAGAAGGGAAAATGGATGAATGCCTAACTGAACCAATGCTGGGAAGTGGGTCTGCTGTCAGACTGAAATGAAACGAGATGCCCTGCAACTCATTGTAAACATCAGGAGCAGCAGTTGCAGTAGGCAACAGGCATGTAGGCCCGAATTGGGAAGCACTGGGAATTAGGTTGCCTTGGTTACTAGGAAGCTGATACATGTATTCAAACACAACATTGACCCAGAGACTGTGGTAATTGCAATAATTATATTTTATTTATATAACTGTGTTTTGGATATGGTCTGTGGCACAACATTTCAAATATAAACACAGATCTCATTATTTTCTTTCTACTGCAGCCCTGAAGGATATTGATAGGGATCCTACTGGACAGGGGAAGGAAGTTTTATACACTTGAATTTCTACAAGTCTCCAGAGTAGCATAAGTGGAGTCCTGCTTCTACTGAATTTATACCACTGATTTCCTTATAAGCAGGGATTTTGACTGGTGAATCAAAGTTTCTACAAAACCTACATAGTAAAGACCTTTCCTGCCTTTATGTTTCTGGAGTAAAAAATTTTTAAAAAAAGGAAAAAAATGATGATTAGCATTCTAGGAGACAAGTAGAATGGTAAATTGATAAGCAAAAACACTTTCAAAAAACTCTTATTTGAACTTGATTAGCCACAGCCCTTTTGTCTAACACTTACACATCTGATATTAAGAAATTCTCTTTTGCTGTATAAAAAGGGGAATAGAAAAAGAAATGTCCTTAAAAATTAAAATTATAAGCAGAGGGAATAGTGATAAGAAAACATATTAATAAGTGAAAAAGAAAACTTACTGTAACTTGAAATGTCTTCTAAATTTTGGTTTGATAGCTAAATAACTAGAATTCCATTGGAATTAATTATTTGCCATTATTAAAGTATCTGATTAATTTGGAGAAAAATTACTGATGACACATGTAAAAAGTCATCCTCATTTTCAGCATGAATCATTTCCTGTTGAATTTACTGTCCATTTTCTCAGAGCAATGCAAATACATATCTGAAAACCAGAAAATTATAGGTACACAAACCCCCCAGACTCTGACTTTGGCCATTTCTGGTTAATTGATCCTTTATGATTTTCCTCATCCTGACCTGGTTGATATGAAATCCCTTATAATTTCTTATGGCAAAGTGCATTATTGTCAAAGATTTTTGCCATCAGTATGTTTGATATAACTGTCATGCCCTTCTGTTAACCAGGCTTCAACCTGTGTGCACTCCTTTATCCTTCAGCTACACCTAAAAAAAGCTTTCTTCTTGCACTCCTGATATAACCTGCCCATTTCTACAAAAAGCTGCATTTGTAGCTTTCTCTATCTTTTTCTATTTCTGTCTTTTGTTTGTTTGTTCTCTAATACACCATAAATCTCCAGTAAGACAGGGTCTGAATTCTTACTTAGAACACATTTCCTTCATAGTGCCTTGGAGGAAATGAAAATCTGGCACTCTGAATGCACTCCAATGAGAGACATTGCTGAACACCCAGTGGTGTTTGAAGAATAAGGAATAATATCAAGAAAAGAGACTCTCCTCTGTAGGTGCTTATACTTCTCTGAGTACTCTAGTACACCCTCAGTACAGTTGCTGCACAATAGCATCATCCCACTGGGTGTAAACAGTTGTGAAAGGTCAATTCTCTTTTTTAAGATGCGCAATCCCCAAGGGTAACTTTCCTGATGGGAAATTTGACAGTTTCATTCTGTTAAAAGTTTTGATTATGTTCATTTCAGTGGAAAGTGAAGGGATATTAGCATTTCTTGGAAAGAAATTTCACCTGCTGCCATGTGTAGAACCAAAATTTTCCCTCCAAAGAAATCAGATTTAAAATTCTCCCTTGTTTCAAGAGGAAGTCACACCTCCTCTGTGGGCTCATCACTCATTACAAAATACTGGATTTTATGTTAACAGACAAAAAGGGTTATTATTAACCTAATTGTGTTTGAGCTCACTGGCTATCATCATAAGATTCTTAGAGGAAATTCCCTAAAACCTCTGCAAACAGAAGTGTGATGATGTTTGAAGAATTATGAGGCACATTCCTGAGAAAAAGATGTATCTAGGCTTAATAAAGAATATCAAAGAAATATACAGTATCTCCTCTTGCTTTCAGAAAACATTGAAGAGACATCATTCCATTGCTATAAGCTAAGAAGAAACTTGAAAATTTGGTAGTTGTGACTATGCTGACTTGGAAAGGAATATTTTGATGTGACTTCCACAGTGAAAGGGACAGTGAAATATTAGTTCACCCTTGAGAAGGGATTTTCACAAGGGAAATGTGTTTCTAGGGATTGGGCCAGTATTGCTGAAGGCACAGCATGTGACAAAAGTCAGCCTATCTGAACTCAGGTAGCTCACCAGAAGGAGTAGGGAAAGAGGCTTGTAGGAACTTTCTACATCATTAATATCTCCTTGTGGTACATCTTCAGTGTGCTGGCACATCAAGACACTTAGAGGGAATTGAGTATTCTTGTTTCCTGTGGCTACATCCCAGGACTTGCCAGCCCTTTCAGGCAGTTGACAATTAATTTTTAAAGAAGTACCTACAAAAGCAATGTAAGCCTCAGGAAAGTATGTGATTTAATGGTTAGCAAGTCAGATGGTGTTTTCCCTCCTTGGGACACGTTGCCTGTTACTGTGATAGTCAGTCACAGAAAAGTAGGTACAAGGAGACTTCTTTTGAAAGAAGGCCACTAGAGGCTGCTTCAGATAGGTCTTCATACGTGCAATGTCAAATTGTCACAGTGAGGAAGGCAAAACAAATCATTATTTTTAAGGGTTAATAAAATAAATGCCACCATGAATCAGGTCAGAGTTGGATGTTCTCTAAACACAAAGAAACAACACTATTTGCTTATTGCAGTCAACATATTAAAATTGGATGAATTCTGACAATATTTAGAGATGTGGAAAGATTCCATCTCTCTGTTTTTGTATGATGGCTTCCACTTTACCAGGTGTGAAGCCACAGTGTCTCAAACAGGCTGTGCATTAATGTCTGCTAGTACAACAACTGGCTGAGCAGGCTGGAATACAGGAACAGAAGAGGCTCTGAACTGATAATTTGTTGCAGAGAGAGGTTATGAAATGTTAATTATGGGACAGGCAAAACATTCTCCTTTATGTTATTGCTTTTGCCTGGGTGGCCCAGTGAGATAAGATATTGTTCTAAATTCAAATTAGTCAAAGTAAAGCTGAATTTACATAGCATATCAGTGACTTAATGGCAGAGAAATGAGCTGATCCAGATAAAAAGCATGACACTCCTAATCTGTTTATGCACTGGAACAGATGGCAAAGCCACATTTGATTTTACCTACAAAATTTCCAGCCACACTCTTCCCCTGCTCCCTGGGGACCATTCCTCTTTGCTGGGCTGTGTCTGCCTTAACACTGCAGCAAACTCACAATAGGGCCGTGTTTAACTTGTCAGTCAGGGCATTCAGAGGAACTATTGAAATTCAGCCAGGTACCCATTCCCCTGTTTTAGTAGAAGTCATTATAACCTGTTACAATTGAAGGTCACTTCTGTTTTTGGCTGTGATAAGTGGACTAATGTCAACTTCTTTCATGTCAAGAGAAATGTCAATCCATTAAGCAAACCATTAGATTATGCAATTCAGTGAAAGTAACTGTGAGGTTCTTCTGCTACGCACCTTGCAGTAAAACATTTTAGGAGAGTACATATATGATAAATATGATATATAAGGTGTTAAAACTTTACTTTTTCCAGCACTACTATTATCAAAGCAAGTTTCAACCTCTTCGCTGACTGATGGCAGGGAAATCAGCCTCTGACAACTGTTAGTGTGGCCTGACTGAAAGCTCAGCTTGTGTTTATCACAGGGGAATTTGGGTGGGCCTTTGAGCAACCTGGTCTAGTGGAAGGTGACTCTGCTCATAGAAGGGGAGTGGAACTAGGTTATCTTCCAACTCAAACCATTTTATGATGCTATGAATCAAAGCATTAAGTACCCTCATTAATACCAGCTACGTGATGGCATTTCTTATTAATTATGCTTCATGAGTCACTAATATTCCAGCATAATAATATTTTATTCTCTTAAAAAGGGGCCAAATTGGAACTGTGATCCACCTACTGATGAAAGTGTTCTCTTATTTGGCTGCAGAATATCCGTGAACTCATATTTTTGCCATTTAATTTATGCTTCTTCCTTGGCTAACTGTACCATCCAGTATCAACATCATGTGTGCCATCATTAAACTGAATGAATGAGACTTTATATTACATATTTGAAGTCTCAACAGTTATGTTCAACTCAAGCTATCCAATTCCTGTTGCAGTCAATCCACTCACCCGTCAACACTGTCCGTGAGCAGCACTGAAGGCTGAATGCAGCATTGCCAAACCGCTGTAGAAATAAGACAGCAAGTGCTTGGCATAAGTGCTTGCCTCCTTAAACCATAAGAAGGCAAAAGTATCCATAGATATAAGGTTATTTGAGGAACTTTGAGACAGAGGACAGTTAGAGTCTCTAAAAATAAATGCCTCCAAAGTTAGTCTTTTGATTTGAACCTCTCTGTTCGTGGATTCTGTCAAATTGCGATAAACTATTTATGTACCTTGAAAATTTAAGCCTGATTTGTTTGGTTTTGGCTCAGTGGATTCCCTGCCTATTCTTGCTGAAATGGTGTCTTTTTATTCCTGCATGCCCTTCACATCAAGGTGGTTTCTCCTGTTCATATTATCTGTAAAGATGTCTTCCAAATGCCTCATATTCCTGTTAGCATTCCAGTCAGTCTGTAAGCCTGAATCTTTAGCCCATTTCATTCAAATGACTCTCGAATTACATCATGATATGTTCAACTTGAGTGCCACAGCTTTGCCTATATCCTTCTCTAATTATGTTGCTTCACTGTCCATTAGAGACAACAGAACATGTGTTCAGAATGCTCTAGGACATCAAAGTGACTAATGGCAGAAAACAAAGTGTACCACCCCTAAACAAAAATCTTCCCTTCATTAATCCATTTTAAAAGCAAGTGAAGGATGTTTTTCCTCCTACTATAATGCTTAATCTATTCAAGCAATAGATTTTAAAATTTCAGTGATAAGACATTAGTTGTTTGGGTTTTTGCTTTCTGAACAGTTATCTGTAGAGATTTATTAAAACCTCTCCACAATAAGTATATTTCAGGCTTATTAGTCATAAAATAATGGTGAAAATAATGAATGATTAAAGTTGTTTTTTTTTACAAAAAGGTAAATTGGACCCTCATTCATTCCCAGTTGAGTCAACAGAGTCTTTGAATAACAAACCCTCAACTCCTGTTTCCAGAGGACACAGATAATGCCCTGCAATGCACGTGGGATTTAGATAGCTAAAGCCATGTCTCTAGTACCTTATTGTTCATAGATAACCTTCAGAGGCCTAATCCTAAAGCTGCTCTTCTAGCAGTTTCCACCTCACAGATTTCTTTTGTGGAAATATGATTCTTTTGTAGTATGTGCAAAACCTCTCCAGACCTCCACAGATCCTGCTGCTGTCCAGTCACCTCAGTGTAAGACAGGATGGTGCTGTCACAACATCCAAGTATGTTTGTAGCTGACAGAGAAGTCAGCTGTCATGAATCCTCAGTCACAAGTATAACTAATAAATGTAGAAAAAGAGAGCACTACTGCTGTGATTGACAGTGGGTATGAAATCTTCTTCCAAACAGTAAGAGAGTTGTCTGGAATTTGACTTCTGACTCTACTGCAGAAGATGGGTGTTTTAGCTTTGGAAGTGTATATGGATTGTATTACCTGGGAAAATGAATCTCTCAGAATATCTCATCTTGAAAGTAAAGAACAGGCAATAAAGCACTGAAAGAGAGAATAGTGGGAATCTGCAATTCAAAGGAAAAAGGGACTCAAGATATATTCTATTGTGGTTGAAGTATCAAATTGTTAAAACAGATTTAATAAATCAACTGCAGAAAACTTCTCCCCTCAGGATCAGAGCAAAATGGTATTGAGGAACATGCAATGGCAAAGAAAAACCTGTAAAAGAGCTATTTCCTTTCCCTGGCTGTAAATGCTTGTTAGAGAAAATGGAAGACTTGACAGAAACATGAAGCTGTTTGAAAGCCTTCCATGTGTGTTGAGGGTCATTGAGATCCATGGTAGATCTGGAGTTGCATACACAGTCAAAACTTCAAGGATTTTGTAAAGGAGTTAAGGGAAGGGTAAGCCCAAAATGAAACAGGTAGAAAACAGTGAAGATGACCTACAGAAATGATGTGAAGTTGGAGATACCAATTTTAAGGAAAATCTGGAAGAGGACCTGGCAGAAAGTGGGGAAAGAAAAAGAATTTTATCAGATGAAATCTAGCAATTATATGGAGCAGACAGGAGTTTTATTATAAGGATAAGGAGTCAAATGTGAGGAACTGAATTGAGAATTGGAACAATGCAACTATGAAGGAGAAAAAAAAAGGAAAACCTGTGAGAGGAGCCAAAGATATATTTTCAGGTTCATAAGATCTCTTTGGGATGCAGTAAAATTGGCATTACTAAAATTTAACATGAAGATTCATTTGAGTTGAATACAAAAAACTCCATTTAAAGTCCGATATTGTTATTATTATTGTTATAAATATCATCATCATTAAGTTTGTCACCATTATGTTTGTTTCTTGACAACCTTCCAGAACAAGCAAATCTCTGTATATTTTCATATTCTGAGAAAATGAGAAGGAATGGGATGTGTCTCAGATAAGTAGCAATCTATCACTGTACTAGGAATGTTGGCAACATGCAATGGTAATTATTTCTTTTTCCTAAGAATTTATATCTTAAACAGATAGCAGGTATGTGGAAAAATCCAAGAGACAAACAAGGTGAAAAATGTGTTGTCATGGCACATTAGTTTCACTCATTTCCCCCAAGAAAGGTGAAGGCAAAACAGAAGGAAAGAGTATAGGACACAGTGGTTGGAGTGGGTAGGCTGAGGGAGACCTTATTTCAGCAATCCCAGAGACAAAGAGCACAAGATAGTTTCTTTCCAGTAAAGGCACTTCCTTCAAATGAATTATATTTTCAGAGTGATGGTAAGTAATGAGTAAAACTGATAAGGAGGGAATCAGGGAAAGTAAAAACTCAGCTAAGGTGTCTGATACTTCAAGTAAATACTCTCAGTGCAGCATCACTAATATTTCAACAAATTAGCATGTCTAAGGTAATGAATTCTTAGCTATAAATTTCTATTCAGCTCTACTATTAGCTCATAAACAAGACAAAATGCTTTCACACTCTTTAGTAACTTAGATGTAAACTAACAACCAGAAAACAAACAAACAAAAATTTAAAAAAAACCCCACAACATATGGCATTGCATAAAAACTGTGTGAGAGATCTCCGATTTGTTAAATTTCATCTAAAAAAATTTTAGAAATCCAGATACTCTTCAGAGGGCTGGAAGAACATCATGACATTGGCTACAAATGGCACAGTTCTTAACCTTATTTGATAAATAAGTTGAAAGCTTGAAATCTGTTAGAGGTTGAATCAGGACTAATCTGATACAGGGTGGAACTTCTAAGGAATTAAATCATATCACTGCAATTAATGCCAGTCAACATAATGCTGTATTAGAATTAGTGTGGCTTATATTGATGACTAGGAAACAAATATGACATCAAAGCTGCTGCAGTGAGTGAATGACACAAAGTGTCCCTTGGAGGAGTGAGTGTGCTGATGGGGAGCAGCCAGTTGCTCACTGTCCTGCAGCTGAAATTCTCGGTGGGCAGCTGAAGTGGACAGGGCCAGAGAGTGATTAAAGCAGACTTTCTGCACAAAGAGAAATGTATGCTGGAGCTTTCTTTGCAGTGCTCCCTGTTTCCAAGATGACCTCTAGTTGCACCTACTCCCTTTGTGATGCTGAGCAGAGGCACAGCCTCTATTCAGACAGAACTAGTAGCAGAGCTGTGAAAACAGATCACTCCATGTATTTCTTATTAGATAAGATGGATACAGAAACAATCTTTATCTTCTTCTCATTTACTCTTGTACAAAAAAAAAAATCCTCCTGGAACTTCCCATGCCATCTCAGTTGCCATCTCAGTTCCCCTGTCCACAGTGTTAATATAGCAGGGTAGAGAAAAGAACCATAAGAATAATACTTTACCCAGAAAATTGCAATGGAGATGAAAAACAATTCAATCTATTGAGGTTATTATATAAGTACTGCAAGGCTACTTGCTTACAGGATGCATGTATCTTCATGCAGGGGAAAAAAACCAAAACACTGAAAATTAAAGGGCTTTCTGGAGAAAAGCACAGTCAGAACAAGTTGCTAGAACCTGAAGTCAGACACATTCAAGTTATAAACTAAAGACACATTTTTAACAAAAAAAAGTTATCAATTGTTGAAATAGACTATCCAGGAAAATTATAATGACTCACTTTTGCACTTCTTGAGGACAAGATATGATTCCTATGTGGAAAGCATGATTTCACTTTATACAATCTCAACAGAGGGATGGCTGATGTAGTTTAACACCCTGAAATATGCTGAGGATTAGAGTGAATTGTTCCTTAAGACATCTATGAATCTAACAATCAGTACATTAGTTACTCTGATATATATAACAGCAGGATAGCTACACAATAAATTATATGCTAAACATTGTATTTTGCATTAATAGACAATTATTTTTATTTTTTAAATATGCTTTTAAATTGGACCCAAAGAAACCAAAACGAAATACCCTTAAAAACTTGCTCAAAATTAGCCACGAGTTGTGAATGTTCAGCAAACAGTGTAATTTTTCAGTTTTCCCTTGAATTAGCATTACCCATGCAAGACCTGACTCACACTACCTGAGAATCACAGGCCCTGAGAACACATGTACAGTCCTGGGGTTCCAGTTCTACAGATACAGAGACTGGGAATATTGAGAACTGTGGCTCCAAGTGACCTTACTAAAAGCTTCCAAGTCTTTCAGGATGCTGTCTCTACAAAGTCTATGGGATCCAATGACCAATCCTCATGATCTTTTGTAGCCTGCCTTGTGTATAGAAGAGATAACCTCAAATTAAAATATCTTAGGGTCAATGACTCAACATTTCCTTTAAAAATGGTCTCTGTGGAAATTTTATGGGCATCTTTAATGGTAAGAGATTTAAAATAAAAATCCAGTGGCCAAGTCCACACGATTTTATTTTTCTTGAGTACAACCATTTCTCAAATTATAAAGAATGCAGCTAATGCAGCATGTTTATTCCCAGCTCAGAATGTGTTCTGTAGCTCAAAAATATGATTTAATGAAAGGAACACTTGATGTAGCTGTTGCCATAGTAACAAGACATGTTTACACAGAAGCAGAGATAGAGAGTAGTACCAGTGAGTGGGGCTGCAGAAGCCCTCTGCTCTGGATTTCCTTCTGGATTTCCTTCTGGATTTATTATATTTTCTTCTGGATTTATTCTGTGCAGGGATGATTTGTGTGCAAACGTTATAGTTGGTCATGTGGAGCCATAGAAGAGTATAAAACAAGTCCACAGCAAAATCTAGAGTAAAGTTGCAATTACCAGACCTGAAGATTTTTGCTTTTTACAGTGTTAAAAATATCATCAATCAATTGTTCTCCTACTTCACACCATCTCCAAGAGCTTCAGCACTAACATTTCAGCGCTCAGATTCCCTACCAGAAGTGCTGATGTCTTTTTCGGTGCCAAAGTCAGAGATCATCTCCCATCTCCTCAAAAATTCTGCGTGTCAGGCCATGACATATTTTGAAACAGTGGCTGTAATTGCCTGAAAGTGACAAAACAGGGTGCATGCAAAAGTTAAGCCAACTTTACATTTTTTTAGCAAATTAGTTTTGCAAAAGTATTTTGACCTCTTTGGAAAAGCCAGCATACCTCTACCATGACTTTTTCCACTGACAGGATTAAGTAGTACACTTCCAACATAATTTCCTCTGGAAATATCCCTAAAAATCTCCACCACTGTGGACTCCATCGCTGCCTAAGACAGCTTAATGCTTCATTATTAGAAAATGTTTCTTAAAAAAGTAGCCTAATCTTCCTGACTTCTCCCTACTTGCCCTATATTTAGTAGATATTCTATGCCTTCATGAACCTGCTATCCTTTAGCATATTGTCACAGAACTATCCCATGTTTAAAGCAAAGAATCATATTATTTTCAGATCTCTTTGAGTGCTTCTTGATTCTCCTCTTCACTTTCCTCTGGCCTCTTCCTGCTCAGCTCAATCAACATTTCTCCAGATGTGCAGTACACCAGGCCAGGTATTTTACTATAGCTGAGCATGAGTAGAAAGAACAGTGTGGTTGCTTCTGTGTGTCTACATTCATGCTTCCATTTCTCCATATGACATCAATTCTTTATTATTTATTTATAAGTCATGCTCATCTTGTGATTTACTAGAGGCAATAAGCCACTTCCTTCTGTCAGCCAGTGATTTCCAATCCTCAGTTCAGGTAGTTGATTATTCCCACCCAACTGAAGGTCTTTGCCCTTGCTCCCAGTAAAGAACATCCTGTTTGCTTCCTCTTATCAGGTGAACATCACTAGGTCTGATTCCTCAGAATATTTTAAACCTTGATCCATACCTCTTCCATCTAAAACTTTTGGACATTTCTTGTTAAAAACAAATATATTAGGCCACCCTTTGAGTCAAGACTCCTTTAAATATCACTAAATACTTCAACTTTCCCAGCATGATCAGCTGTTGTTTCTCCACCTGGTTGAATAATAGAGCAGGCCTTTCCTTCATTTTGCTCTTATTATTCCTACTAAAGAATTTATTGGTACTCTGCATTTCCTTTGTTGATATTAGTTCATTTGACAGCTATTAAGATACTATTATCACAACAGTCAAAAGACACTAGTTTTTTTTAAGCAAAACATTGGGGTGCATTCAACTGCTACAGATACTAATCATCTAACTGCAGCCTTGTTGATCTCCTTTATAAGATCTTGGTGCAGGGTCTGTTGTTTTTCTCAGGGGGAACACTGTGTCTCTGCCACTGATATACAGCTCTGGGTTGCAATGACCCAGCACTAATTGAGATTGTCTCAGAAGGTCTAAGTGTTGTTTTGTACTTCTATTCTTTCCAGAAGCAGTAACATATTGTTAATAAACTAACCACACAGGCTTCTTAGAGCCAAGTATTATTTATTCAGATCCAGTGTTTTCCAGAGAAAATCAGTCTTTATGCAATAAGATCTCTACTCACATGTTTAGCTCAGAGAGTGTCTACTCATGGTGACCTTGATAGGTCTAGGTTTCCAGCAGACCCTCTCAAAGATCTAGACACAGTAATTGGTTCCTCTAGCTCAAGGATCAATTCCTTTAGCTTGGGGATAGAGACAAATATGTTTTACAGAAAAAAAAAAAGTTGATATCATCCTTTTGTCCAGACATAAGAATACCTTACAAATAATTTTGTAGCTTTTGATTCACCTGTTCCCAGCAGTAGCAAAATGGTTTTCTAATTTTGGGAGATGCAGCACTGAAAGAAGCTGTTGTCATGGATCCCTTCCCTTCCCTTCCCTTCCCTTCCCTTCCCTTCCCTTCCCTTCCCTTCCCTTCCCTTCCCTTCCCTTCCCT
>JAWWEW010000041.1:60833615-60883232 GCA_035583185.1 Anabacerthia variegaticeps | reverse complement strand
CCCTTCCCTTCCCTTCCCTTCCCTTCCCTTCCCTTCCCTTCCCTTCCCTTCCCTTCCCTTCCCTTCCCTTCCCTTTCATTTGGAAGTAATTTATCCATATCCAGCTGTTGCTTTCCTGCTTGATTTTTTCCAGTGGTCTTCTATTAAGCAAAATCAATACATTATTTACAAAATATGTTCCTCACTGTCAAGACTGCATATAAGGATCCCAACATTGCTGCATCGTACTTATTCAGCTTGCTGTCTTACATTATTACTAGTATAATAAAATACTAGCACGAGATTAATTGCAATGACAATAGGTTTCCTTGTCAGGGAATGCATTGCAGCTATTCCAGAAAAAATCTTCCAAATCTTGCCTAAAATGTATTTATGTGGGCTAGTGAGAAACTGACTTTTTTTTCCCCTCCCCATTCTACATATACACTTTCTCAACTGCCTTTTCAGGTAGCTCTGGCATCTCAACAGAAAGGGAAAAGGTCACTTATGAATGTTATTAGTCAGTGCCTTGAAAAGGGAGAAGGCTTCTTCAAAGGTTTAATATCACTTAGGTGACTCCTCTTAAAAGAAAATCATTGGAATTTATTTTTCAAAGTGTAACTGCAGTGTGTGATGACAAAGTAATTCAAATGTTTGTGATTGTAATAACCCACCCCATATAAAGACAAAAATAAAACGAACACATCAAAGCAGATACATCATATCAAATGCTCTACTGGAATTGTAGTTACTGCAATGTGTAAGTTTATATACAAATGCTCGTTGTACACTGAGATACAAAGTGTGAGCCCTTCTGTGATTACACTTGTTCCGGAACCCAGAGCTGTTGTTATTGCTGTGCAAAAGTCATTAGAAGGCGTGACTCTTTGTGCAAGGCCAGAACAGGGAGTAAGTGACTATTGGATTATTGCTTAAAACAGTTTTTAATTTGGGGATAAATCCCCTCATTCACACAATAGGTAAATGAGAGGACTTATGGCTGGACTAGCAAATTCTTTATGAACAAAATATGGTCTTGGGAGCATATCCATGGTCTGATCAATCCAGTTGGAAGCCTTGCTTCTAGTTTGTATCTAAGCTGATTTCTTCCAATATACATTTGAGGCAGGCTGGAAAATGGACATTTAGAAATTTCAGAGTGTGATGGGCTAACAGATCAGTTGTTCTGGTTGCAAGGTAGTGACTGCAGTTTGCCATTAGTGAAAAATCCCAATTGCTGGCAAGATTATTAAGGTGTGTTTAGTGCTACTGTCTAGAAAAGCCAAAGAAACCTACCCTGGGAGTGATACGGTGCTGACTGGATACAGTGCAGTGTTGGTTATATCCTTGTGATCCAAGCCATGAGACAGCAAGTAACATATATTCATCTCGTAGCTCATACATAGACCAAACAAGTGTAAAAGTAGAACTGGTTCCTGGGTGTCATCAAAAAGCTCATACACCTGAGGCACTGCTGGCAGCTATTTGTACACAGGCTGCACTTTATGTCCTTGGGTGGAAAAAAGAGCACACAGCAGAAAAGATGTTGTTAAAGCCTAAAAAGCAAATATGTGTTTGGCTTTATCTTACTTTCTTGAAGTTATTACTGTGATAACTACAGAGCCAGCTTTAAAAGATCAGTGTGAAAAAGCCATGTTCACTCATGTGAAATGTTTGTCAAAATCTTGAGATGATTTTCCTCTACTAATAATCCTGCCATTATGAAGTCACATCAAATTCTGTGCCCATTGTAACTGCTGAGGAAATAAATACCTGTGATATTTGCTGTTGTTGAACAGAGAGAAAAAGCCAAACAAAACACTTTAGGCAGGAGAAAATTTTGAAAAATTGACAAGCTGAAGTTGGTATGTATTCTAATACGACAGAAAAATAAGACAGGCTATACACAACATATCGAGAAAAATGCAGAAATTTAAGAAAGGATGTTTGGGTACTGAGATGTAAATGTTAAAAAGTATCAGTGCTAATTTAGCAGTAAATTTTAAGTTCACCCAATTCAAGCCAGTTGTAATAGATCAGCTCATGTCCTTGTTTGCTCCACTCTTAAATAAGAATCTTACAATGGTGCAGTCACTTCTAGTACCAAGAGGAACCAAGGCACAAAACATTTGGTGCCTCTAAGCCTAATTTCATTTTCTCCACATAGGACTATGTATGTAAGAGGATAAATAGAAGCTTTGATTTTTTTGGCATCTTACTGTTATGTCAATGTTGTCATTTGAATAATAACATGATTCCAAGAACTGAGAGGCTCTCCCATATTGTTTACACACTGGGGTAGTTACACTGTGCCCCACAGCATGGCATGCCCTTGAAATTGTATGACTTGGATTGCTGTGTGTGAACAAAGGAACAAAAGAATAAAATTTATTTCAACAGATTGCTGCAAGATGTGTGTTTTCATTTTACAGTATGATTTGTGGAGGCTTATATAAAGAAAAGCAAACAAACAGATAAACTTACATTCAATTAGCTTCACCATCAGAGGATTTATGAGCTCATGTTCCTGATGGAAATTTGTCCCTAAGAGAGCTAAAAAGGAGTTAAAGCTTCAAAATAAAACTTGAAATAGCACTTCCATATTTAAAATTCCTACAGAGAGTGTCTGACACTTTCTTTCAAACCCTTGTCCAGAAGGAGAATAAGTTCTGAATCAGAAGTGATAGTTTCAGCTGGTGATATAATTCTTCTTAATTTCATTTCTTACAAGAACTCTTGTGTTTTGTGCTTAATAACCACTTATCCCATCCTGAAACAACACTAAGTGAATTAAGGTTATGTATAGCTCAGAAACAAGCATGTGATCCTTGTGGAATAATAGGTAAATGTAAACAGAAAAGGTGTTTACTCACTGCCAGCGTTCAAGTTGCTCCAATTCAGAAATATTGGGCCAACTGTTACAACGAACCTGTCTAGAGTGTGAAGGAACACTTCACAGCAATGCCCTTATCAACACACTAGAAAAGTTTATAGAACACCTTTTTGTCAGTTTCCGAAAAACTTTCTGTCATACAACACTCTTTTTGGAGAAACACATCTATAAAGCTGACAGGAAAGAAAAAAAAATTAACTCTATTTTCCCCTCTGTTTGTATATATAGATGTCTGTGTTTCTGGCAATTCTCTGTTTCCATCTCCTCCTCTTATTGGTATGTCTGTCTTAGCAAAAAGTACTGCCCAGTGCTGAGCTGGGTGTTGTTATTTTTATTAAAATTATAAAAAACATTTTATGAAAGCAAACTGATTGTTTTTCCTCTCTTGATCTGAACACCTTGATGTACAGAGAAAGAACCAGGGTTGGACTTCTCTCAACAAGCTTTGATAAGGTCATATATCAGGTATGTTTCCAAGCAGATCTCGTGTCAGGCTTAGAGGACTCCTACGGTATAAATCATAACTCAGGATAGATTCCTCCTACTCTACCCACTGGAATCTGAAAAGTCTTTGCAATCCTCTTTCTCATGTGGCCCATGACGGAAATGAATTGTACTAAAATAATTAAGCCTCCCTTTCTCTCAAAGGCACAGGAATCACTGGGAAAATCTCAAGTCTCCCTCTCTCTCACCCTCTTTTTTTTTCCCCTGAAAGCTGATTCACAAGCTTTTTAATTATCTCTGGGCAATGGCCATGAACTGTCATAAACAGAACCTGCCTTTCAGCTACCTAGCATTGGCATCCCTAATTCTTCTGCTCTTTGATCTAACTAGACCATAACGAAGATGAAAAAGTAACTTTCCAGGGCATCTGGTTGTTTTGATCCCAAATGAAAAAAAACATTCTTTTTAAGTCATAGGAGAGGTGGTGGGTCAGACAGATTTTGGAAGATTTGGGCTAAAAATTCCTGAGAATATTTGCATTATTTATATTTATATTAAGTGAAAACTGATTGACACAGGATTGTGTTTTGGTAGTGGAAGGGCCTTTGGTAGATATTAGGTAGATTTTAGGCAACAATTTCTCCTTGTAATGTCTCTCACCTAGGCAGACTGAGATAATGATAATCCCATGAGAATGATGGGTAGTCTGAAGTGCTGTACTGCAGAATGTATCCAGCTGAGCTACTCAGAATGTTTTAATAATTACATTAATTATGTTTGACAAAGTGTAATTAACTTGTGCAGATTCATCTGTTCTGATGAAGTTTAAGGGCAGAGTCTAAAGCTCTGGAATCTCTGTCATTTCTGTTGGGAGAAAGGAGAGCTTAAAGCTAGCTTCTTAATTCTGAAAATAGGCTTTTTGACGTAGTTTCATTTTCTCTGAGAATGTTGGGTTTGCCTCACCAACAAACTGTTTTTCCAGAAACCTCAAAAGCTGTCAAAATTGGAGTTCACATCTTTGAATCATCTTAGTTTTTAAAACATTGAGAAACTTCCATAGGAGCTAATGGGCTCTGAAACAAGTCATCAGTGGAACAGGGCTAAAGTGCTATATAAAAATTACTTCTCTCCTGTATTAACAAGCAGTTTTCTGAATTACACCACAAAACGAGTCAGTAACATCAGATTATCTAGTATCATCAAACTGCATTTCTCTGAAACCATGGGTGAATTGAAATTCAGACTTTAGTGAGTCAGTGTAGATGCTGTATTGAATTTGTTCAGATCAGAAAATCTGGAGTTGTTCTAATGGGCAAAGACTGTGGGTTATAGAAGAACATCCCAGTTTTTTTTGGGTTTTTTTTTTTTTTTTTTTTTTTACTTTTTTTCTTTGTTTCTTTTTTTTTTTTTTTTTTTTTTTTTTAACCTGTAACTCTTTTACCTAGGCCTAGCAGAAAAAAATATCTTTGAAACTTCTTCTCAAATATTTCTTTTTTTTTTTTTTAACAAGCATTATTCATAAGTCATGCTGTCAGAAGATCATTGAAAGGGTTAAGTCACTGAGATGGAGGAAAATAATTGTGAACTGATCATTCAATTTGATGACGAAAATGTAAGCATGGATGACACATCAGTGTGTTGGAAGTCTGAAGGACAAACTGAAAAGAACTCCTCAAGAAAGTAATGCCCCACATGGGTGCAAACCTGCAGCCAAAGGAAGGCAAAGCAGGTCCAAGCACTGCAGAGCAGGAACAGGAGTGGCAGCAGGAGCAGTGACTCTTTGCTGGCCCTTGTCACACAGACAGAGTAGGAGCAATGTGTTTGCAGGGTGGCTGCAAGAGACTGCCTGGCTGAAGTTATTTGTTGATGTGACCACTCAGGCCTGGGTTTGGATGAGTGCCAGGATGGGTCCAAGGGTCAAATCCTGCCTGCAGGACACCAGCAGCCTGGTGAAAAGAAGGTTCCTGACTTCAATTACCTTCCTTCACTCCAAACTCAAGGGGGAACAATGGCATCCATCCAGGATTATCTTTACAAGACCATTTCCATTAAAGCCAACTGAGAGCTTTTACCCTGTCTAATCCCTAAACTCTTCAGTTCCAGAAAATGGAACTAATCATGAGTTCTTCTGGTATTATTAAATAAGCAAATATGTGGCTGAATGATACACTGCCTGTCATTTTATCTCATTTTAAAACACAATATGTTTCCTAGCCCTATGACATCCCTTTGTGTTTTTCATAATTAGAAAAAATGTTGACATTTAGATTCAGCACAGCTTTGGATATCAAAAAATGGTCCGTTTAATGTAAAATCTCTAGCTCACTAATTAGTTTCTAAAGTAGGAATCAGGTGTTTATGAGCAATTTAAGCAAAACAAATTAGTATTCTACAAAGACTGTTAGCTAGGCTGTTAACTGAGTTAAAGTACCCTTAAAAAACTTTGCAAAATTGAAAAGCAGCAGCTTCATCAATATAAATCTTCTGAAAAGGAATGGATTTGTTTCTATTTAGTACTATCCCTTAGTCTGTTTACTTCCATCTTTGAGTAAGCACCTTCTAATTAATTTTTTATCCATTCTCAAAAATAGTATTTGCAATGAAAATGCGAAAGCAATGGAAAAATATGACCAAATAAATTCCTGAAATGTCTTTGAAATAAGCCTATTTATAGTAGAGTTCTCAATTAATTATAAGGCCAATCACCATTGGTGAAAAGTGCAGCTGTTAGACAGTTTCCATTATTATTAGCTAGCTAAGGCACCAAGACAGAAGTCAGTGACACAGTATTTGACTTTAGATAAGCACATTACAGTCTGTTGAAGCTGGAGAAAAGCCTGTATATTTGCAGAGCTGAGATATCATTGAGCATGTCCTGTTTCATTTGCATAGAGCCCCACAAACCCACAAAGTGAGTATAAAAAAAGGATAAAAATTTATGGATCTGAAAATAAGTAGTTTACCCCCACCTGCTTCAGGTGTGTTTAGTCCTAGTGTAAGTAGTTAGTTATACAGGACAAAAGAGCAGATGTATCTTTACATCTGTTTAATAAAATAGGGTGATTTTGACCTGTAAAAGAAAACCATACTTTTTGCAACTGGAAAAAGAAGAAAAAGAAAAAAAAAAGAGAAAAAGAACTTTCCAGACCAAATCCTGCTGAGTTCATGTTTATATGTCCACAGGCTGAGTTCTCAGTTACCTTCCCTCACTCTAAACTCAAGGGGGAAGGATAGTGTTGGTCCAGGATTATCTTTCCAAGATCATTTCCATTAAAGCCAAAGGAGAAATTTTCCCCTTTCTAACGACTAAACTCTTCAACCAGGGAAAATACAACTAATCACAGCTACAGCCTGTGACCTCAGGGAAGACAATGGGTTTGCTAGACAAAGCATGAAAAAGAATGTGTGGAGAAAAAGCATGAAATCAAATCTGTGGCAAAATTTTTTAATGAACTTTTTACAATAGCATT
Source organism: Anabacerthia variegaticeps (assembly GCA_035583185.1). Lineage (NCBI taxonomy): Eukaryota > Metazoa > Chordata > Aves > Passeriformes > Furnariidae > Anabacerthia > Anabacerthia variegaticeps. The sequence goes on along the minus strand of JAWWEW010000041.1, from coordinate 60,876,446 downwards.
TGGAGCCATACCTTTACCATCAGTGTCAGAGAACAAGTAGAATTACCTATGATTTTAAGGTGAAAAAATATGATCTTGTCTTGTCAAAAATGGCCAGTCTTTTCCAATATATTAAAAAAACCCCAAAATCACAATATAACCAAATCATCTTTGACTGGGCAGTAACACCTGAATAAATTAAAATAATGTGGCTAGAAACAAGCTTCTTCTTTCAGGCTTCATCTTCCTTGACACTGTCAGCCCACACAGATGGTCAGATGCAATTCAGACTGTACCTTGAGAAAAAAGTATGTGAAACTTCTGCAAGACCATTGCATTTCTGTTTGTTTCATGGTTTCTCTTATTTTCTCCTTCTACTGAACAGAAACAGGGTAGAATGAGTCCATGTTTCATTCCTTAAATTTTGGACTTTTCAGTCTTTCCTAGCTATTGCTGCTAACAGGAGTATAAGAGATCTTCTTCATATTGTCAAATTGTCAAGAGGAGAGGACTTTTAATAAAAATAGCTCAAGTCAAACCAAAATGAAAATGCTCTGCTTAATTTTTTAACTCAAAAAAAAAAAAAGGGTGTGTGTGTAAAAAACATTATACTTAAAGTAAAATTCCACGTTTCCTTTCCTTTTGGAAGAATGCAAACTTTTCATCTATTCAAAAATTATGATGCTTTCACAATAAAAATTCTTCCTAGAAAAAACCAGCCTTATAATATGTATTTTCTTCTTTAAAAGAAGTCCAGAGTTGTCATGGGGAAACATTTATTTTGCAGTTAAGTACAAAAATAATGCTATTCAGTGTTAAGCTGTTTTGGTCAGCAAAATTACTTTTCTCAAGCTTAAAAAGAACCCAACTCTTTTGAAAACTCGTTTAGTGACAAAGAAGAGCACTGGAGGGGGTTGTCCTTCCTGCTTTCAGAAGATTATCACCAGGGTTTGCTCTTCAATGAGTACCAGCTGAGGAAATTGCACACAACAAAGGAAAAGTAAATATACCTAGCCCATGTGCTTCCCATTTAGATATCCCTGAACATGCCGTACTTTCACTTCCATTCACCTCAAATACCAAAAGTAGGGCATCTAACTTTTTATTTCTGCCTAGTTCTCTGATGGATGGGCTTGCTGCTTATGGGGGCTGCTGGCTACAACAGGATTAGCTTCAGTGTCTGTCACTACTTTTGCATTGCCTTGTCAGATAAGAGCTGGTTTTTTCCTTTCTCCAGGTGCATTTACTTCTGGGAGCAATCAACTATTTCCTGATCCATCAAGCTGCATTATTCCAATCAATATTTCCTCTGTGAACATCAGTGGGGAAATATTATCTGCTAGAAAATTAATTATTCATTAGCTTATGACCAGTTTCTTTATGCCACTTCATTTGTTATCATTTCAGCTGATACAATAATAACAAGCCAACAATACTGTGCCTAAACCAACTCCCCTACTAAGAAAGAGGTGGAAAGAGAGGCTTAGATTGGGTGTCTGGCAGATTTCTGAAGTCTTTCTCCTGTTGCATGGAAAGCCCTGGGCAGACTCACATTCAATTTAAGTCAAGTAACTTACCTTATTTTAAATTGCACCCCCTCTGCCATTTGGTGCCAGGAAACACATTCAGAAGAGTTCCTCATTTGTCTGCAAGAGGAAACTATTTTTCTCTGGTGAATTTCTGAAGCTTCAAAATAAATTCCCAGAACAGATTCGGTAGCATAAACATAGCATGAGTTTTTTAATGTATTCATTGTAAAATAGCAAATGAGATGCTGTTGACTATGCTGAGCCCTCTAGTTTTCTTCAAATCACATGAGAATATGAGCTTTCTCAGCAGTTTTTGGTTGGTTTGTTTGTTTTTAACAGAATCACACTTTTTTCAAATTCCCAATATGTTCAGTTTTTAGAGCTCATTGTTGATAGTTTATCTGACAGATTGTGTCACTTGTATTGAGCATTTCCTTTACATTGTTATGTTTTTTGCAAGTTCCATGTTAACAGCAGATATATATGTATAAAATAAAAATACATATAAATATACTAGCAGTTCTTATAAACATTTCTTCTTTTCTAAAAAGAAACCTATGGCAATGAAGAGGGATCCTGTCAGCAGTGTTAATATCCAGATCATTTTTCTTTCCATCTCCAAGGTAATGAGACTCTTTCAGCAAGTTTAGACAAAATATATCTTCTTTTACACAAAATATTTTAATTTCTAGTAGTATTTCTGTATTTAAAAGGGTGTTAGAACAGGTATCTGTTGTTTGCTGGGTATAGAACTAGAAAAAATTGAGCTGAATTTGCAACAAATAGTAAGTACTGGGAAAATAAAATAAATAGAGTAAAGGTCTGGAAGAGGCGACTTGGAAGTGTTGTTAAATCTCTTAGTGAGGTTGCAGAACAGGCTAAGTAATATGTACCAGCTGTAGCTCAGATATATCTGATTCTTTTTTAGGACAAACGAAGAGACTCTATGCTATACTGAAGTTCTTTCCAGAAATATAATGCTTGCATGAATGGTTATCTACGATAATTTATGCTAACTGCTATCCCTTCCCTGGTTTCTGCTTGTTACATACAAAATTCCTGGTTTAATTGAAGTCAACCATAAGTGATAATTCAGATTGAGAAAGTGCCATTCTAAATAATTCACTGGTTTGAGGCCCATCACTGTGTGGGGTTTCAATTTAAGCTGGTGATCCCGTGCTTCTCAGACAGATCTAAACTTCCAAAGTTGCTGAGGCTTCTCTGACAGCCCAGACTGATCAGGACTTCTGAAAATCAGGTTTAAGTGTTATGCAAGGTAACACCTTCCATTAGAGACCTAGTTGGTATTAAACACCTAGCTATGTGTCTGCTGCTCTCTGACTCTTCCATGAACCCCAGAGCAAGAGAATCTTTCTATATTTTTGTTTGACATTATGAGGAAGGTGAAACTATGTGACAGTTAAAGCCTGTTTTGAAATCTGGCATGTGCTTTTTATTGGTAAATCAAGCATAGCTGTGTGTTCCAAAATATACTAGCATGTACCTGAAAAAGAAAGGGAAGAGAAAATCTGGGCAAACTGGTCAGGTACATATTAAACATATAAATTTTTTTGTCATTTGTTCAAATGAATTCAATGTCATGTACAGATTATCCCAGAACATTGTATTTCTGGGTCTATAAAATTGTTGTCATAGAGTTAAGCGAAAGAGATGTCACTGGTCTTTTTGAACTAACTGTTTTATAATTAAAAGTATAATTCACTTAGGAGAAATATGTTCCTTAATAATTTCACCTCCTCTAATGACCCTCCTTTCTCATACTGTTAATAATTCCATTGTCTTTCAAGTAAAGAACAAAAGAATTTACTGACAAACTGGTCATACTTTGTATAAAAGTGGATGTCTGTTGGTAATACAGAAGTCTGTTTCTTCTCATCCAGAGTAATTCCAGTGATGGGTTGTATTCTGTCTCTGCCTAACATTTTTCCAAAGAGTCATTACTCTGAGGGAGAAACCACACCACAGGAAAAAAGCTCTCCTCTTGGAAGTCAGTGCTGAACCTAATTTCCACCTCATAGTATAAATTATTCAGATTTTGAAAAGACATATTAGTTAATTTCCCAGATAAACCACTTAATTTAGAAGAACGAGCAGAAGAAAGAGAAAATTGGATAAGAAAGGGTAGAAAAAGGTCTCGCCTCCCCTACAATTATGTGGAATAGCTACAAAATGCTTATCCAAGGGCACAAACAAAAAAATCAAAGTCTTTTAAAAAATCCTTCCAATCCAGGTGTGCAGCTGAGAGCACCAAACACTGGTTGTATATTCAGCTGACATGGAAGTCCAAGTGTTAGTCATGCTGGGGAAATGCATTTTTACAACAGCATACAGAGGTGGTCTAAAACATGACAAGACATTTTGTGAGAAAATCTCAATTTCCCTCACTTTCATTGAAGAAATAACTTTCATTAAGCAAACTTTTTATCTGTTTATTTACACATGATTTTGGTGTGTCAAATAGTAGCAAGATACAGAAAGTATCTGAGCAGGACTTCATTTTCTATAGCACTTTGTATTTCAGCAGATTATTCTGAGTTTATCGCCACTGGTGTTATGAAATAGCCTATATGTTTTTTTTTTTTTTTTTTTTTTTTTTTTTTTTTTTTTTTTTTTAGCTATCTTCATTCCTCTTTACAGACTTCTAATTTTGTTTTTCTTCTAATTTCTCAAAGTCCATGCATGGTGTGTATGACTTGACCTATGCCTCTGTATAAGCAGGACAATTTTTTTCTTGCTCTCTAGGATAGGAGACAGAGAAGAATGCAGAAGAAATGTTCCCAGAAATGAGTGGTGTGTGTGACTGGGTCTGCATGATTTACAGCTCCAGTTGCTGCATGTGGAACTTGTCCTGCTTGTGAATAATAGAACTCAAATGAGCTGAAAGACTGGAAAGAAAAGGATGGTTCAGGCACTGATCTTGTCATGCTGCCCTGAAAGTATGTCTAGTGGAACAAAAGCATATAATTTCCGTGTTGGCTACCAAATCAGTGTCTACATGAACTCCTTTTCCATTGCTGTTCGGTGTCTGGATTGGTACTGCATCCACATGATTAGAAGTGGTGAAGCTACTGCAACACCTTTTCCTGACTTACGTACTTCCCACCTTATAAAAAGGATTTATTTTCCTGTTATTGGCTGTTCAGGGATTAACACGTGAGAAGCCTTATTGCTACATTTATTTTGGTTTTGTAGACACCTCAGTTACTTGATTGAAAAAGATTTTGAAGGCAGAGGTGGCAGATGCATCCAGTGTCAGCACTATCAGGTTATCTTACAGACTCCTAAACAGACTTAAATTATCTGATCAGAAACAGAAGTGAGAAGAGTCTTGATGTTCTTCAGAGATTTCAGAGGTACTTTAGTGATTTTGTTTTTAATTCTGCCAGCTGAAAATGGGTGGCTGAGCCAAGGACGTACTGTGGTAAGGAAGAGGACAAATGTTTGGCAGTGATTCTGATGCTGTAATTTAACACAGATATATCTCAGCCAAGTGACAGAAATATTTTTGATATTTTATTCAAAATGTCATCTCATGAATTTAGTTTAGGAAAAGACCAGCTTATTTTTTCCCCTGCAATTGAGTTAAGAAATTATGGAAAATATTTGCTAATGATGCTGTTTTCTTTTTTATGAACTTTGTGACTAAGTTAGAATGAACTCCAGAACCAATCCCCTTTTAAAAATTCTGGTTTCTTCTCCCTACTATAAAAATAATGTAATATTTTTAACTTTTTAGACACCATACAACTATTTTTCTTTAAAACAGAATTTTGCAATATAAAGATCAAAAGAACCTGGTAGAGAAAAAAGTTTGCAAAGTCATGTTATATGCCATCAGATTAAAAAAAAGCATATGTTCTTTTTTTGCCAGACTCAGTTTTGGTGTGGGATGTTGTGTTGTTTTGGGGTTTTTCTAAGTTGCACTATAATGCAGAAAGCCTAGCTCAGGTGTCTGGCAGTGGTATTCTCTGGTCAATGTGAAATTACTCATGGTGCACAGTCAGGTAGGGAAGAACTTCAACAGAAACTAAAGATTATCAATAATACATTTTCCCCCTCTTTTTTTTCTGAGGGTTGGCAGAGCCACAGCTGTCTGCATACCTGAGCAAGCTCTGTAGGTGCCAAAAGTATGACAAACTAGTACAGTTTGAGAAGAGGTGTAGTTCATATTTAACACTGCTTTGTGGATGTATATTTTCCCCTGGAAAGCTTTCAAGCTGCCAAAATCCTTCTAAAAATAAACAAGCCTATGAGCAATGCAGCAATGCCTTTACAGCTGGTGAGGAGATGAGTGCCCAAAGGCAAATGAACCCCCTAAGGTTCTGACGCATAGCACTTCTGAACTGGAGAGAGGAGACACCTCCTTCTCCCCAAATTTTGACCCATGGGAAAAAAATTGTACTGTTTTATAAGCAGAAGTGACACTTCAAAGAATTGTGGGCAAAGCCCTAACTCCTGAAAGAAACAGCTAAGATGATCAAATTAATTATAACGGGGAAAATCTAATATGGGCTGAAATTAACATTGAATGTGGCAGATGAGATCAATCAGGATGACAGAGAAAGCACTTGAAAGAGAGCAGGCAATGCCTTCTTCAATTTCAGAATGGTTCAACTCCATTTTAAAACAGAAAATATGAGTCTTATCAGGATCAGGTCCTACAGAAATGGACATATATGATGTATAATTGCTGAAGCAGTGATATTACTTTTCTAATCTGTATGTATGTGATATAAAGCTGTCAAAAACATTGTGGGAAAGTCATATTGTGATTGATGTGCAAATGATGTGGGCTCTATTTGACTTCTTAGGATGCAGAGAACAAACTGGCTCTTCCTGTCTATTCCTTCCCCCTTGTTACCTTCTGTGGTCAGACTCAACCCTTCGCACTTCCAAGATCTTAAAAGTGGCACTACTTAGACCTCTTGGGACTCTCCACTGATAGCTCTTTCACATTTAAAACATTTAGACTTTATAAAACAAAACAATTATTCACTACAGGATTCTCCAACATTATTTTTATTTATTTATTTTTGGCTTTAACACTGTAAACTGGGGAAGTATGCTACTAGCCCACTAAAGAACCAATGCTTCTTTGAGTTTATTTCAGACTGGCCTTAGGTGACATTTTATTATTCAGAACACAAGAATGCATAAGTAATACTAAAGAAAATAAGTTTCTTGTTCCAGGCAACACAGTGTAGTATCTCTGTGTAAGAGGCTAATGCTCAATTAAACTTGTAGCAATAGCCTCTCTATCTCAGCCAAAGGTGCTTGTTTTCACCCCAGATGAATTCACATTGCAGTTTTTTTAGCTATAGGTAACAGTTCTAGCTAGAGCTATATATTTTAGGATAATTATTCTTGTCCTTCTTCAACCACCATTCCTTCAATGGCATTGACCACAGAATTTGGAGATAAGAGATCAGCTCTAAGATCATCTGCTTTCATGAGAAAAAGTCTGGTGAAACCCAGTGAGTATAATCACCAAATGTTTAATTTCTAGTGTAAGTAGGTTTATTCTTGTGTTTAAAGACCAAGAAAATCTTGTCTACAGAACAGAAATGGTGTAAAAATTACATATTATTTTAGATTTTCTAATCTCTATGCTCAAACTGCCTCTTGTTCATTAGTGTTTTGACCTTATTTGGGCCCTGTTACTAGTACAGCATTAGAATGACAGCCAGGGTTTGCCCACCTCTTTTGCACGTGGAAAAATCACAATTACAATCAGAAGAAGTTAAAGCACAGCTACGTTTAAGATCCTGTCAAATCCATGAAATCTTTTTTTCCCAAACTGAAACCTATATATTTTATTTGTATAAGATAAAGGTAAGTGAACTGGCAGGCAAAGCTGAAGAGGAAAGCAAATGAAAATAACAAGCAGAAATCCAAGGGCAAAAACAGTTGAGATTAGGCAAATTAAAAGGCATTAACGAAGGGAAAACAGGTATTAGTGCCACCTACCAGTTGAAGTAGTCTTTAGAAAAACTTAATTTTCATACTCATGACAAATACAGCTTTGTGAATGCATAGGTGATAGATCTGAGGGAAGTTTGGTTGCTCAGATCCAAGTGGACAGGTGTGATTGTAGAATTGGTAGTTTGAATTTTTCCAAAATATTTCTAGACTTTCCTGATTTTGTGTCCTGGACAGCCCTGCTTAAAACACATTCATGACTACTAGTTTAGTCTTTGCTCAGCTCTGAAATAAATTGTATGGAAACATACTGACATTCTATTCTATTCTATTCTATTCTATTCTATTCTATTCTATTCTATTCTATTCTATTCTATTCTATTCTATTCTATCCTATCCTATCCTATCCTATCCTATCCTATATCTCATTCTTTTTATTTTTATTTATATGTATTATTGCCAGACTTTTATAAATCAACTGTCAAACTGTGGTATTCATGAGGTGTGGGAAAAGTGTATCTCAATATGTATTACCAGCATTGCAGATTCGTGGTTGCCTTTGTTTTAGTTTTTAAATACAATTTCTTTTTGCCACTTTAAGTGTTGTTAATTGCTGCTCTTCAGTCCTACCAAATTATGGGCTCTCAGGAATCTTAATAATGAAAACAAGTAAAATTATTCCTCTTCATTTCTTCCTTCAATATTTGGATAGAAAATGTTACTCAGAATTTCATATCTATACATGATTATTCCTTTGTTACAGACAGGCTTTTAAATTATTTACTAACATGTATATAAAACTGATTTAATGATAATGTATTTTCCTTATTTTCAGGAGGACAGTTGTCTTAGTAATGGAAGGCAAAACAACAAACATTACGTGGTGCAAATGGGCCATAGCCTTTGAATCTTTTATATAGCTGCCAGTATGTATATCACATCTTAAAAGAAAACTGAAGGGCTGAATAGGTATATTGAAACAATGCAGAAGCTTTAATTATGTGCTTGGCTTTCAGAGATGTCTCAGTAATATATTATAAAGAGTATTTTAGCAAGAAAAGTGTAGGTTCAGTTGGTTTAGAACTGTAAATATTTGATAGACCATCTGTTGATGGCAGCGCAGAAGAAAAAGAGCTGTTCCAGTTCAACTACTTTCGGATTCTTGAACAGCGGGGACTCTCATTTCAAATCCCAAAAGACAGGATGGAACTTGAATGTGAATTTCTCATACTGTAAGTTATAACTGCATTTATGAGGCAGGAGTTTTCTCACCAAATGTGGCACAATTACACAAAATGGGTATAGTGATTCACAGACAATTTTTTCTTTTGGCTCAAGCCTAGTATGAAATGCAGTGGACCACTGCATTGGGAGCTACAGCTGTGAATATCTTGACTGGACAAGCCACACTATTAAACCAAGAATATTTGATAAAAAAAAAGGTTAAAAAAAAAAAAAATAACATCAGGTGACCGAAAAAAATCCAAATTGACAACAAGGCTGCCAACATGTTTATTTCTATTTTGGGCTGACCAGAACATCATCTCTGTGTGAATAATTTTGTAGAAGTGCAGTCTTCAAAACCCATGGCAGAAGAGACACTGCTACTTTTCTCTGCATTACAAAAAGTCTGCATTAAAGCAGACTCCTCTTGGAGTCTGGTGACTTAGGGCATCACATTTGAGCTCTCCATTCTTGTTTTCCAAGTTCAGCAAAATTCCACAGTGTCATCTACAGCTCTGCTTCGGTTTAATTCTTCACCCACTTCTTTGCTGCCTTCATTTACTCTTAGATTTCACTCCTCATGTCCCTTCTTTACCTAAGCTTAGTTAAGCTTTACCTAAGCTCATTTTAGCTTAGTTTATTTGTGAATAATTCCTCAGAGGCTATGTGTACTCTATTTTTTGCTTGTATGTGCAGCTGAATTTACATTAATCTCAGTGTACTGTAACATCATCTGGGTAAGTATATTCCAGAAGACTGGAAAATGCAACAAACCCATACATCTGTACCACCAGCAATGACCAATACTAAAGAAGTAAAGTAAGGTAATTTGAAATTAGCATTGTGTTGGAATTGAAAGAGTAAAATCCATACTGTATGGCTGATTGAAACAAGCTAATGGCACTAAGCAATCAGTCCTTCTTAATCTTCCTCCTCCCCTCCAGGGTTTTAAATGGTTTTTAAATGTTTATTTCAGGCTGTATCCAGATATTATGAGTGGCACAAGCTTGAGTTGGAGAAAGTGCTGAAGAAGGTAAGTATATGTCTTAGTAATACCAAGTGGGCTTGCTTCTCACCTTAAATCTCCTCCAGGGAGAAAGGAAATTGTGCAGGGCAGGCAGGTATAAAATCTCAATCAGCTATTGTCAGCAATATGATTTCTGCAATCCATTTATTAAGGGCTTCCATGCATTTTAATCTTGCTAGTGAATTAGCATGTTCACTTCTCCTTAGTGTTAACATTTCCCTAGGCATTGCCTATCTAGAGACCATTTAAATCTGGTTACTTTGTCCTTAAAAAGAGAAAGATCAGCATAAAATATCTACAGCTACCTAACTATCGTACGTTCTATCGTATCCTGAATTCACTGAATGAGCATAACTTGGATCTTCCCTCTGGAATTAAAGAGGAGAGAATATACTTTTCATGAGAAGCAGACTATGAAAACTCACAAAGTGTATTGCTGGCTGATTTGGAGCAATGAGGTTAACCAGCTGGGGCTTCTACATACCTCTATCCTTTCAGCTGCATAGTCTGCAAAATCACAGAATGCAACCGAATTCATCTTTCTCTTTTTCCTTTCCTTTCTTTTCTTCTTTCTTTCTCTTTTTCTTTTTCCTCTTCTTTTCTTTCCTTGGTTGGAAAACCAAAACCACGCAAGTGTTAGGAATAATTGTTCTCAAGTGCTCTCCACTGAGAAAAGAATTCACATCCATTGGAGGCACCTTGCTCTCTTTTTTTACACAAACATGTCTGAACCCAAAGTATTAAACAAGTATCACCAAATACTATCAAAATGCCAAGCTAATTACTCATTGCATACTTTGATGCTGATACAATATGCATTATTGTGACAGTGCCAAAGATATGGCTATGCTTTCAAAGGGCATGAAAGCAACAGGTTTTTCTGTCCATCTAGAGTAGCAGGAGGATCTTTCCTTCTAATATCTCTTTGACTTTAGCTTTGTCTGAGGAGGCTCAACAGCACAGGGAGAGGATGTCTTTATGCAGCATTCTTGCACATTTCAAAACTGATGAAACCCATAGACTATCTTCTCTATGCGTTAAGGCATGAGAGCTGACAAATCAGTTTTGAATAAAAGAGACAAGTGGATAACAAGGGACCAGAGGGAACAGGATTTTGGTTCAGTAGTGTCTTAAGATTGAAGGTAGTTACAAAATTATTTGTTCCCTAAAAAATGTGCTGGACCAGACAAACACCACTTGGGGCCCCATGAGTGTGCATTTTTTCCCCCTGAAGATGGAAAAGATCTCTCAACTCTATTGCCTCTCAACTCTAGATATTTATTGCAAATAAATCACAGGATATTCTGAGTTGGAAGGGATTCACAAGGATCACTGAGTCCAACTCTTAAGTGAATGGCCCATATAGGGATCACACCCACAACACTGGTGTTATTGGCACCATGCTCTAACCAACTGAGCTGATCTCAGAGTCAAGTGGCAGCTTGGGTGACTTGATTTGGGACTTGATTTTCTTATAGTCACCATTTCAAAACCCCTCAATTTTTTTTTGTAAAGAAACTCAGTAGGGACTGGACTTCTGGTTCTGTTAAACTTAAAAGCGGGTTTTTGCTCCATAATCACTTAAGGTGTTCCCATGTTCCTGGTTCTGTGAATCTTACATCACTTTTTTTTTTTTTTAAATTTTCTCTCAGATGAAGACCTGTGTCTGTAGTTCATAGTCATTCTTCCAGCACCACAGGCTAAATACCTAGAAACAATGCGGGGCTTCCTAGAGGCTTTTCAGGCATGAGGAGCTGTCCGATGGGATGAAGTCAGACAGTTGTAAATAGATGTTGAGTGTTGTAATGTGACAGATCAGGTCAAACATTTTTATTCTGTCAGTTTGAATGATATTGCAGACCCGAAGGCTTCCAACTGGCTGAGTTTTAATCACTGAGGTAATTTTCCTTGTATGTCTTTTTTTCAACGCTGCACTGGACATTCCACAGCACTGAACACAGGTTGCTACTGATTCCATTTATGAGAAAAAGCTCTGCCTAATTTAAGAGTACAGTGGTTTATCAGAGATATAAGGGGTAATTTTGATTTCACACTCATGCCACGTACTGAAATCACTGAGCCTTAGGAATGAGACAGTTACAGAGGATTTTAAGGACACCATTTGTGGCTGACACTTGACTATATGAGCAGAGCTATACTCTGTGCTGAGCTTCTGCTGTAGCAAGGAAGATTGTGAAAGTTTCCTTGTTATAAGAATATGAGGTGGTCTCTGACTGCACTACTGTACCCATCATCTCATATGAAGAGTGTGGAGGAGGAGTAATAGAAGCACAGCAACCTGAATATACAAAGGTGAAGTACCTAAGTATACTCCTTAGATCTAAGTGTGCGGAACTTTTTGGACCATGACGGGATCAACCAACTAATGCTCACAGAAAACTGGCTTTAAACACATAGGATTTATTCTTCAGAAAGGTCTTCTTTCCAAATGAGTAATGTTGTTCTCAGTGGTCTTAATAGCTCGTTAGAAAGAGTTTAGTTGTTATATTAACTTTATGACTCAGTACATTATCTCAGACACTGACATGAGGGAAGTAGAGGAAGTACCTGGACACATGTTATGGTCTTGCTTTAAGAAGCACAAGAAATCTATGGACTCCAAAGAGCTGTGCATACCTGCTTGCTTTAAAACCCTTGTGAGATCTGAAGAGGAAAAATGCTTTGGTTATTATTCTTTATGGACACCCTTATCTCTCTTATTTTGAAAGAGTCTCAACAGGAGAGCCTCTGTCTCTTTTGCAGCCTCTGATTCCTTTGCCAGACAGGGCAGGCAATGTTGCAGAAGGACTAATGGTCAAGGAAACTGAGGACCAGAATCGAATAATCTCACTGAAATCTCTACATTGTCCTGTCAGCAAAGATTTTGGAAAGGTGTGTCTTTGGCTCTGTCTATACATGTAGGCCATGTGACCACAGAAACACAGATCTATGGCTTAAAGCTGGATTTCATGAGTTATTACCCAATTCTGCTCTGCATCATCCCTAAAACTCAAGTGGATTAGACAGATATTGACTTTTTCTTTCAAATCTTCAGAAATCATGGCAAAATTAAAGCTTATGCAATTTTGATGGGTCATAAGTGGTCCATAAAATGTCAGTGCATTGCAGGTTACCAGAAACTGCTTTTAACACCTATTTTCATTCTAATTTGCATCAAATACTTTGAGCAGTGAGACTGCTATTATCAGACTTATAAAAGATTGGTGTTCTCAAACTTTGACAAGTCAATCTCTACTTTATAAACATCTAGAATTTTTTCTTTTGTTTGTACTTTTCTGCCAAAAAAGAATTTGATCCCCCATGGTGAACACTAGAATTTCTCAGAGCTTTTGATTCCAGTCTTCTGACTTCAATGCAAAAATAAGCTAAAATAACAGAAAAAATATTTTATCCATAGTTTACAGACAGCAAAAAGTATCTGTGAGAGGACAGGTTAACATCTTCCTTCCATTTCTAGTGACTCTCCTGGATATGTAGATTCAATTACAATATTAAAGGGATGTTTTTCCCTTTTCTAATTGAAAGGGCTATAAATAATTTTACCATTTGCTGTCATTCAGAAACAGGTAAACAATTTAAGACTTGCAGCCAGCTCAATAAGTTTACAGAGCAACTTTTTTTCTTCAGCAATGGGGACTGAGCATATAGGGCTGTATAGCAGTAGGACTAAGGGGTACCAGAAAGAAGCTGTGGGACCTGTAACCTGCAGCTGTGGTGAAGCTGTGCCTTGGCATTAAAACAGGAAAAAAATATCACAACACAAGGAAACACACTGTGTGGGACATGACTCAACACTGGAAAGACAACTTAAAGTAGGGAAAAGACATATTAATGCTGAGGGAATTGAATGTCTGGGACAGGTCACCTCAGTCAAAGGATGGGATTTGCAAGTGGTTACCAGGAGATCATCAGGCTGAAGTTTTCAGATGAGATGTTCAACAGGGAACTGGTTGCCCAGTTGCTTTTCCACCGAAGTAAGGTCTGGGCTTCTTTTGTAGTGGAAGTGTGCTCACTGGCAGTGTAGGAAATATATTTCCCTACAGCTGAAAACACCAGGTGGAACCGGAACCCCTGCATGGTCTTGTGACCTGTCAGCAGAAAGGCCCTTTCTGATCTGCAGATCTGTGCTTACACTATTGAAATAAAGAAACATTTAAGATCACTGAGTCCAACTGTAAACTTAAGACCCCGAAATCCACCATTAAACTCCTCCCCAAGTGCCACATTTATATGTCTTTTAAATACCTCCAAGGAATGTGACTCAAACAGTTCCCAGGCAGCCAGTTCCAAGGCTTGACAACCCCCTTGGCAAAGAAACATAGTCCCAATACTCAGAGTGAACCTCCCCTGGCACAACCCGAGGCCATTTCTTTCTGTCCCACCACTTGTCATTCAGGAGAAAAGACTGATGATGAACATAAGGTCTTTTTTCCTTTTTTCTGTCTCAATCCATTTGCATGAATGTTAAAGCCATCTAAACTCTGGTTGTTCTTGAAGGCCCTATACAGGAATGCTCCTTCAAAGAAGCATTTCCATAGCAGCCAGAGAAGGAATGGGTGTAATTTCTGAAACTCTGCTTGCTTCCCTAGGACATGTAGGGGACTAACTATGTATGTATGGTGAGATTTTCTCACTGATTTTCCTATCTGTTTTTTTTAAAGTTTTGTCATGCTGTAAATCATTCTCCTTTTTTTCTCTTTTAAACAAATATTTTAAGAGTTCATTAGAAGAATACAGTTATTTGTAAGGGTTATGAGAATATAAATATGGAGGAAAAACCCCAAAAAAATCCCACAACCAAAAGCTGAAGTATATTCTCCAGATGACAGCTGACTAACCTTTTCGATTTAGATGGAAAGATGACAAAAAAAATAGAATAACACATAATTTGGACCAAATGTTTGAACACACTTGAAAAAGCCCAGCACAGTTATTTTATGATGCTTTTACCTCTGTATTTTTTAGTCATTTCAGGTATCTGCAGGCATCACTTAAGTCCTAGAACCCCTTTGTTTCTTGTTCTAGTGTTATTGTATTCTGTCACCAGTATTAATACCATCAAACTGGCAGTGAGCACCAAGTTGCCTTTGATGCTTTAGAAATAATAAAATGTCACTCCCATTACAGAACAATGTGGCATTTAATGATTTAATGGGACTATACAAAGTTTATTTGCTTTATTATTCCACTGCAATGATTTTTTCTGGCAGTCAAAGCTGCCAAAAATATCACTGAATGTTAATTTAGATGAACTTTAAAGGCAGCCACAAAGGGAGTGACCTGAAATCAAAGCTCTTGGTCCTAGCCTTCAAAGGAGGCTACCCTGGAGAATGTCAATAGAATCTTCCTTTAACCTCACAGACTTAAAATCTGAGAAAAAGACCCCTGATGCTGAGCAGGAGCTGTATGACTCTCAGAAGTAAATATTGCAGTATCATAATTAGCTGGCAGAGACAGAAATACCCCTGGATTTAGACATCATTAACACACCTAATGAAATATCAGAAAACATTACATTAAAATATTCTGGGGGGAAAAATGAAGATTCCATTTCCCAGTGATGGCAATTTTAGTAAATTTTACTCATCTTTCAGTGTTAGCTGTATTGAACATTAGCAATTCTAACTGTGTTGGTCCTTTAGTTATTTGAGTGAAGGTTGTCAGAGTGCATTACTATTGACCTGCACAGCTAGAATGGTTTCTCATGTAAGAAATACCAATAAGTTTATTGGCAAGTATATGATGATTATGCCTGAAAGGAAGAAACCTGTGAATTCTGAAGACCCTGGTCTTACCTGGCTCTCCAAATACACTCCAGAAGAGGGATTTAGACCAGAACCTTTTATTTAGTTTGCACAGTGCCTGCTTAAGAATTGAAAGAGTTGGGTTTGTTTAGTTGTTTTGGTTTGATATTTTTTTCCTCGGGCACCAGATTATTGAATGAAAAGTGATGTTTCAAGTAAACAAACAAACAAAAAAGAATGGGTTAATTTGTGAGAAAAAGTGATAACTTTTGGGATGTGAAATTTTTTTCCTTCATTTTATAAATGTTTTGATAGTTTTGCTACATACAAACATTTTACAACTTGGCTAGTGAAATTTAAATCCTGATCAAACTAAAAAGAACCCAAACCAACAAGAATAAAAAGCCCTTCTTGAAAGAGACACAGTTAAGAATTAAAAGAAGATGAAAAATTGGAGAAAAAAGAAGGAAAGAAGAATGTTTTCTTTTGAAAAGGACTGGTTTTGTTTGGAAGAGAATAAACATACAGTTTTACTCCGCCATTAAACCCAAACAAATATCTACTATAGTTCTGCTCCAGTCCCATTGTAATAACACTGTTTTGTGTTATCAGTAACACAGATAACACAAAACAGTATCTAAATCATGTGTGAGGGTGCTAATCAACCGCAATGTAACAAACCTTTAAGTCTGTGGAGTTGCCTTCTCTTTTTAATACATGAATAGAACACATAAAACCAGATTTGCTGATGGTTTCTTTTATTCCTTTAACTTAAAAACTAGTTAGTACCAGCCCTACTTAAAAACAAACAAATAAACAAACAAAAGCCCAAACCCATCCAAACAAACCGGACAAGCAAAACAAGACAGGATTTTATATCTCCCTAGCACATGGAAACTAAACAAGTATTATGGACATGAATCTGAAAATGGCATGCTGACATTATTATTGAAAAGGGACAAAAAAGAGTAGAAGAGGTTGAAAGTGTGAATAAAAACAACAATAATAAAAAATTATACCCACTGTAGATGTACATAGTTGTTTTTTTTTAAAAAGAAACCTTGGTTGGAAGCCTAATTGACCTAACAGCAGGATTCAGGCTGAAATCAGCTCTTTAGATCCTGTAATCTTTAGGATCACAGTTTTCTCAGGGCCTATGGAAAGCAACCCATGCAATTTAATTCAGCTCCCCTGTGTTTCTGCATAATAACAGCATCTTCAATTATATGCTTGAGCAGTACTTTTCTGACTGGAACCCTGGTAGACAAGTGGCTTTTGAGCAAGGAATGGAAGAAAACCTTGCCAGCCTGGCCTCTACATTGCTGGCTGCAATAGGGAAGACACAGCAAATGCAACAGGGGCCTTTGGGAAAAACTGATCTTATGAATGGTAAGCAGGATTCTCTCTCTCTCCCTGATCATGTGGTAGCAGCAACTGCCTTCAGCCAATCAGTCCTTGGGAGGTGACTGTGATTTTCCTCTGCAGCTTCATAAGTGTCCACCTAAAACTGTTGCTTCTCCCTTGAGATTTTTTGGATTTAAACTCTAAAATTTATGTGCATTTCTCTGGTCTAGTTATTGAATTGAGAAATATATTGTATGAAGAGCCATGAGTTACATCTGGTCAGCAACTAAGTATTCACACCTTGATGTGTTCCTGGGATATCTACAGTCATATTGTGTACTGAGAAATTAGTGGATTTGTGCATTGAGCTGAAATCAGAATTTTGCAACTAAAACTGGGATTGTGAATATGTTTTTTTAAATATGGTTTATTGTGCTGAGGATTGAAAACAGATTAAAACTCTTTCATGATAGTTAGCATTACAATAGATATCAAAGACTGATTCTTTTGTGTTACTGAGACTGATGTAATCAAGAGCGGTAAATAAATTTGTAGTGACATTAATAGAGATCAGACTCAATATCGATGTGTGCATGTGAATATATATAATATATGCAGCTAACCATCATGCTGCTATAGCTTATCCTTTTATTATATCAGAGCTGTGTAATTTAGAGAAGCATTATTTTTGCTTAGAAGGATCTGATCTTACAGCAGAGACAAAGGATTACTGGGTCCCTAACTTTAGCAATTTAAAAATTAGGTCTTTGTAGTGGGAGTCGGCAAGTAGGCACTAGTGGGAGATCTGTACTTCCAAAGAGTGACTAATTTCAACTATTTTGGACACTTCTTTTAAGAGGGGATGTATGTATTATGCTCTATAAATGCACTTCTGCATGCCCTGACTATAGCTGGGCCTGGATGACTGGATTGCATTAATCACCTATGTTATCATAGATGAATTTAGATTAAACGGTAGGTAAATTTATTCTCAGTGCACTGTAGTGCTCAGGCACTGCAGAGCCTCTAAGAGACTGTCATCTTCAAAAGGACAAGACCCATTTATTTTCCAAAACAGTTAGAATCCAGTACCTAAATATATATATATGAAGCAAAACTAACACAAACTATAACAAACTCATAAGTATTTTTCCATCATATGTTTTGTAATTAGCAACTTGTTTCTACAGGTCTGCTTGCAAAGCAGTGGTGCTTTTATAGTTAGAAACACTGGAAATAATATAATTTTGATTTTTTTAAAGATAAGAGAGAAAAAGAAACAGCAAATAAGTCATAGGTCTATGTGACTAAATGTTTCTGTCCATGATTTCTGAGAAATTATTACTTTAAATTGAAAAGTAGAGGGCATGAAAATCGAGCAATCATGAAGAAGCCCCAAGTATTCTAGAAAACACAAATTATCCATATGGAAAAAATATTTCAATGTATCATATAAAATTCTGTACTATTTCTCCTTCCAGATTGTCTCGAGCTTATGACAAGAGTCTATTGAGATAACTTTTTTCCCCATTAACTGGTAAGAAACAAAGCAAAAGCAAAATTGGAAGTTGTTTCACTTTTACACTGACTCTTCTACCATGAAAAAAGCTTCCGTATTCAAAGAAACAAGAAAAACTAGCCCATAAAGCACAGAAATTAAAATCTTCCACAGCAATGCTTTACCTCTGGGAAACAGATTTAAAACTGACTAACGAACAAAGCCCCTGGCTACAATTGCATATATATCTTGGTTAAGGAAGTGCCTATCACAAGCATCCACAGCTGCTCTGTTTCTGAATACACCAACAGACAAATGAAAAGGCAGTTTAGCAGCAAATGGGACTTGGTATATCTCCACTGTGTTCCTTAAATTTACTAGCTGAAAAACTGGCTGAGTTGTAACATCTTTTCTAACCTGCATGCAAAAGGTTTAATGAAATATTATGAGTCCTTTTGATAACCCACTGACATATACCTATTATGCTCTGCAGTGGTATTAACCCCTGAGAGATGCTATAACGTGACCCATAATTAGGATTTGACATATAAAGTGAACTGTAATAGGGCTGCTGAAGTACAGTTCCCTGACATCTGACTTCTAAGAATTTCAAGGGGATGATCAAGTGCCAAGTTGTCTTGCTTCTCAAGTAATTGAAACCCACAGAGGGTGGTGTTTGGTGACAGTAAATCTTCCTTTTGTGCAGCCAAGTACAAGGGCCCATGCTCACCTCCCTCACTGAATCTTGTCCCTACTCTCCTGCTGCCAGCTCCCACTCTCCTTCCATGACTGCATGTCTGGCTGGAGGTCACAGGCTCCCAGCCAGCTCCCATCCTTACCCACTGTCCCCAGCTATGTGCAAGGAACCATATCCTGTGGCATGCCGTGGTATGCTGTGCTCATACACAAGGATGCAAAACCGGCTGTTCTGCAGTTCACCTTGCTGACTAATAAAGGATAAGGATGTGTGTTGTGGCCAAGGAGACGGGAGGATGGCTGGGCCACACTTCATTACTTTCTTGGCTTTGGAAAGTTGAATAATATTCAATAACTTAGTTTTCATATGTGATATTTTAACTTGGTAGCCATGGCACCTCAAGTTGTGATTATGTGCTTCTCTGTGTTGTGCAAAGAAACAGCTGTTTTCTGCTGAATACTCCATGGAGCTAACAGGGACTTGCTGACAAGATGACTTCCTGCTCTGTTTGGTCTTGGTGTTTTCACTGTTGTTTCTTTATTCCCTGAATAGCAACCAGTGTACCTCAGAAGTGGAAGACAGGCATATTTATGCTATTCCAGCCACAGCAGAGTAAATAACTAGTTGTGACTACTGCCTGTTTGTGCCACATTAACATGTAAATCATCCTACACCTGTGCTCAGAATTGTCCTGGGGCCCTCACTCTGGCAGTGGGAAGAGAAAAAATGAACATTCATTAAAAGGAAAGAAAAAAATAATCCTGTCATGACCCATCTCTCTTTCTCATGCCACTCAGTGCTGTACTGCTTCAGTATACCTGTCTCTGAAGAGGAAGAATATTCTTTGGGAAATGTCATATGATGACAGTGTCACGTGCAAGGGTGTAAAAAATTAGAGACTTAGCATGCCTCCCTTCCAGGCTGTGCTGGGCGACAGGCACTTTGTTCCTTCAGCATAACAATCAAATCAAATGAGCCTGATTGCTGTAATCAAGACACTAACAGGATGCAAGGGAGGTCAAATTGCCAGGGAAAGGAAATACCCACTTCCTGAGGTGCTCAGCCAATTCTTAGTATTGAATAACTCATATGAGACCTTTTGCCACTTTTTCTTCTTTGTGCATCATCTCTAAATAGATTGACATTTTCTGTAGTGCATTACTTAACTACAAATACTAATCTTAACATTGTTATCTTCATAATCCCTCTGCTGTACCTGATTTACAATCAGTTGATTATGACTATCTTTTATTCTGCATTTTAGTTATTCAGGTAACTTTGCATTCCTAAAATATTGATGGTCCATTGATGCTCACTACAATTTTAATCTTTACTTTCTACAAATATTTTTCAATATTTGTGCACAACTCCATTACTGAATAATTTCAGAAGAAAATTTCATAAAGTATTAATGGAAAAATACCCAGAATACATATTTTCACTAAAAATTCTGGCTATAGTCTTAACTGTATACAGAACAGTATTTTAAAGAAGAATCAAGTTACAGGGCTTTAAAAGTTTGGAAAAGCCAGATTAGTGACAATCTGAGGTTATACATCTAGTCTTCTACTGTCTTTCCTTCAGTCCTTTTTTGCTCATTTTTGAGGTGTGGCATGGTTTGGAAATTATTATTGTCATTATTATTATAGGTGTTATTTTTCTTCTGCTTTTTCCTTATTTTTGTTTTCCTAGCCCAAGCAATATTCATTACATTTGAAAAAAATTAGGCAATTCACCAGGCCATATTCTTTAATTTTGCCCATTTTTGACCTATGGCTACCAAAATATTGCAACCATTGGGAAAAAAATATTAATGAACAATGATTAGTCCTAGAAATATTTTGATGCAGATTTAATTAAGAACTAAACTTTTAGCTGAAATGAATAATTTAATCCATGAAGAAAAAATGTATCATTTTGTATATGGTACATATATACCAATGTATAGATTCACTCTAGAAATATTAGTAAAACATGACTATGAAGAAGAAAAAGAAAGGATTCAGTATAGAAAAACAAAATTTAAACTAAAAAATAGTTGAAAAATGAATGGAAATATTGGCAATTTAGCTGCAACATTTCTGTAAAGAAGGTTTCCAAGAATATTACATACAGAACATTTTTCACCAAATTTTTCAATCTATGTGCAAAATGGGCATTTCCATGTGCAAACTAGATTTACAGAACAAGTGTGAGTTCATAGCAAATTGCAACTCCGTGTGCCTATCTGTGCATTGTACATGAAATTGCCTCTGTTTTTTGGTGTACTATCCAAAAAATATTCATTTCAGATGTCAGTGGAAAATTTTTTCCTGGGTGTGTTTTGGAAGGGATAAAATTATTGTTCAGTGAATTACCTAATTTTTGCAATCATCTACCTGCAAAAAAAATACAAGAGGGTAACTTTTTATTTCTGTGCTTCTAAAAGAAGGCTGTTAGCAGCTGCCATCAAAAAAGAAAGCAAAAATCATAGGAATCAAGAGCAGTAAATGTATTATGTTGTCATGACAACTGCCATTTCTAGTCTGGAGAGCTGAGAGAGAAAACATGCATGCACAGAGGAAGAGGAGAGAAAACTTTATAAGATATGAGGGGCAAAAGTAGAATTAAACCAAACTGCTTCAAATATTTCCAAGGAAAGATGAAAAGAATTTGTTGTATTCACTGATTGATACTGAAAAATGCTAAGAAACATGGAAGTACAAAGGAAAATTTACTGCCCTGAAGTACTTATGGGATGTTTGAAAGGAAAGCTTCAAAGTTTCCTTCTTGTTTAGAAGCAGGAAAGCTGAATTCAAGTTTCCATCATTCTAGGTTACTTGAAAGCAAAAAAATTTCCATGTTATTTAAGCCTAATTAAGTCACAGACACTGTGATGACATCTTTATGTAAAAAGTTGTTTGCTAGGATAAATACCTTTCTCCTGTTTCCACAACTTGATTCCATTGTGAACACTCTGGCATGAAAGAGGATTGATTGAACATCCAGGAAAAAAAACAGCTGCCTTGTCTGGGGTTTATAATTTGACTAATTTCACTTAGGCACACAAATGAGGAGTTAAAACCTTTGGCCCCATAGTTCTCCAAGTCAAAACACAGATCTAGATTAAACAATGTCTCACTGATCCCTTCTCATCCAGGAAAGAAACAAAAGTGAGGATAAAAGGATATTTCTTCCCCTCAGTCATTGAATGTATTAAAATTATTCAGTCTTGGTAAGCTTAGATTATAAAGCTCAAGCAAAAGAAGCAGTTACAAACTCAAAAACTGGATATTTATCAAACAAGCCTTTAGAAGATAATACATGGCATAATCAACATTGTATTTTCATGGTTTGGTGACAGTTATTACTGTGAATTGGGAAAAGTAACAAGAAATTGCAAGTAAAAATTATCCAGAATAAGACAACATACCTTACAATACTCTAAATGTGATTTGTCACATGTCGAGCCAGGCCATCCTGCAAAGAGTAGTAAACTGAATGCACAGTCTATATGCCTTGGTTTTCTCTCACTCCCAAAAAATTGTGTTAGGAAATCTTGACTTTGCTTGTGCAATTCATACATTTTACATTAAATTCCATATACTACTTCAAGTTATGCTTCAAACAAAATATTTCCCTGTGCTGAAGCTGGCCTTGCTTGATGAGGAAAGAAAGCTAAAGGTATTAATAATTAAACAGAGGACCTCTTGAAGCAGGAATGAGCCGGGAAACCACTGAAACTTGTTTTAGGATCCAGAAGACAATTAGAGCTTTGATAATAATAAAATATTAATAAGCAGCAGGGTCTGTAAAAGACTTTACAGACACTTCCAAAGGGAAAGGAAGAGAAAATAAAAACAGATTCATTACTCAATAGAACAGGAAACTAAGTAAGGAGTGATGCAAGCTTATGTTCTCGGTGGACTCTCTGATTCAATTTCTACACAAAGACATTCAGCTGCAACCAGCTGCTTAATGCAATTATATTAGCAGTGCACAGGTGTGGAGATCAGAGCAGGAGAAGACAAGACAAGACATAATTTCAGTGTATTACAGAATTTATGGTAGGGGGTGTTCTAGCATTGAGGGCCTGATGAAAAAATCATTGTGAGGTCCAGTTAAAACAAATTCTTAACTAAGAATTTTATTGGGGTTGTTACTCAATGAGAAAGATGTCCCAGGAGACTGGAACAATGTGGGTGTTTTTATTTAAAAAGAATAAAAATAGAGTGAGAAAAAGTCTGAGAATGAAGATAATTCCGGTTAACTTCATTAAGAGGAAATAGACTTAAATGTTTAAGAAAATAATAATATATAAGCATGTAGGAGGGAGTAAGGAGTAATTAAAGGAGCAAATCTTTTTTTTTTTTTTTTAGAAGGAACTTCTCCAAGCAAATCAAATACTAGTTTTAGCATGGTTACTAGTACAAACACAAACACAGATGCATTATTGTCTTAACTTCTGTAACTCATAGAAACAGGAAATATAGTTTGGATCTGAAAAGATATCTTGGAGGAAATTGCCGTAAATGGGCATATACTTTGCTGAAAAAAAAAATCTACTTTTTTCTGACTAAGGGTTTCTGTCAAAAAGGAAGGCAAGTAAAACAAATAATAGTGTCATCTATGCCTGAGTTTGTGGCATTGTTTCCAGTAATGATTCAGAAGATGAAAAAGAACAGATTTATAAAATAGATGATTCCAAAGAAGAACAGACCAAAAACTTTTCAGAAGACAGGATCAGGTTCCAAAATTATCTCAGTAAACTGCAGGAAAAATCTAAAATGAGGAGGGAAAATTAGATAAAATTGAGGGTAAAGTCTGTAAGAAGAACAAACAAAATGCATAATTAAAAAAGGGGCAACTCAGGACTCATTGGCAGTGTTGCAGGAAAAGTATGGTGAATTATAATGATTGGAAAACAGCATGAAACAGTTACAAAAACTCCCAAGTCTCACTCTTGGATGTCTTACAGAGAGCACAAAAAATAACTTTTTCCTGAAACTCAGGTGAGGATTTGCCTAGAAAAATGTCAAGTTGGTAGACATGGTTTTGGGGATCACTTGCAAAAATCAAAAAGTCAAAAAGAAGAACCAGTGGATTAAAAATGAAATTCAAAGGAGTGATATCTTAAAGATCTGATTCAAGTCCATTAAAAGAAAGAGGAAGTGTCATGTCTGTGTGTAACCCATTTTCCCATATGGCTACTCAGCAAAGGAAAGAACAAACTTACTTGATTTTCAGAAATATTTTAAGTCAGAAAGTAAAAAATACATGTGTCTGTCAGCACAACTGAATTCTGGAAAAAGGGAGTTTGGAGAGTAGCTCTGGACTCTCCTTCTTTACAAAACTAATAATAATAATAACAACAACAAAACCGATAACAAATTACCAATCAAGACAAGTGTGTTTCTGCAAGCCTGCCATAAGCATAGGAGCTGGGAGAAAATGACCTAGAGGTTTCTCCCCAGGCAGCGAATCTCAGACTCCATGTTAGGCAAGACCCTGCTCTGCCTCACAGTAATTATTAGGAATATCCAATTCTCAGATTTGTGAACAGGGGCTTCACACAAAAGGGCAGGGAGGAATAGTTCTCCTTGTCATTGTGGTGGCACTGGGCACAGAATGTCACTTGCTCGTTAGTGTAGCTCTTTCCATAATTGAGACTGCCAAAAAAGGCACAGTGAAAAATAGTTATGGGGTTCAGACTTACTGATTTATTGGAACAGCTTAAAGCTCTGATTCATGAAGACACTTAAGCAGCACGTGACTTGTGAATTGAGTCATCTCTCAAATGGAGTGTGTTTTATTAGAACTACATGTGTAGAATAAAATTACTTCTATTAGCTTCTATACATCCCAAAATTCATGGTAGAACTCTTGCCTTTTGTAAAAAATGTTGGAAGAAGCATAACTTCAGAAGACACATTTCAAGTAATAATCATTACTAAGGAGCTGGACTAGATTGCCTTAAGTACCTCTATTCATCTCTCAGACTTTCTCTATTCCTTTGTGCTGTGTATGCTTTAATCTGACAGCCCATGTCAGTCACTGCAATAGCATCATTATCATGCTGCATCTTTCTTTATTAGAGTTTGTATGGGTGTGAATGTATTGTCTATACCTTCCAACTCCACCTTCCAGAACCCCAATTCTATACAGACATCTTTTCCTTCCTACTAAAATTGGGAAAAAAACCCCTTGTGACTCTACAGTAGCAAACCCCTCAATAATTACTTTGTACAATATCATGAATAATACTTTATAAACTCTGGGAAAAAAACCTCAACTTGTTCTCATACATTCCAAGTTAAACAAACATTTTCACTTCTCCTGGCTACTGTGTTTCATTTCTCACTTCTTTAGTTCTTGGTTAATCATTTGCCCTTTTTGATTTGGTAGGGTTTGTCATCTACTTTGAACGAGTGTAAAGACAAAACCCATTGAGAATATATTCTATTGGACAAAAGGCCAAGGGAAGTCCCTAAAAAATACCATGGATTTATCACACTGAATGTGGTGCAAGGAACTTAAAGCACAAATCTTCTTAAAGAATCAGAAAATTTTATTTATAGTTTTGAATGCATGAAAATGAAATTTGAAATTCAAGTTATATCCTGTGAGATCAATGATAATTATATTTGCTTTGCAAAGGCAAACACCTCATCTTATTTATCCTGCCTTCCCTTTCATCTTAACTGCATGGAGCACCCATGTGCATTGTATTTGGAGGTACCTGCAAGGAAATAAGAGTCAATGACAACACATAAGGCTCACTGAAAATTATACCTCATAAAATTCAACCCACTTCCGAAATTCATAAAATGACTAGGTCTTTAATTAAATGAGAATTAAAAAAAAAAAAAAAAAAAAAAAAAAAAAAAAAAAAAAAAAAAAAAAAGAAGAAAGAAAAACATGATTTATTGCTCATGAAGTGGAAGAACAAAAAAAAAGGACAACAGTTCTCTGATTCACTCTGAATGCACATACCCATTAAATAATCCTGAAGAACGTAAAAAGCAGCCACATAATTTTCACTCAGTTGCAAAAATAGAATAAATTGAGGATTTCTAAATGGTGAAATGAAAGAATAAAGTATTCAAATTTATATCTCATACAACTTTTTCTCAGGACATTAACACAAATGCTCCTTAAAAACAGCTCTTTTTAGAAAGAGAAATACATTAGCATTCAGAACTGACACAGAGACATCATATGAATGGAGGGATTGAATGTAGTTTTCCCTGGTGTGATAAATTTTTGATAATTTGAGAGATCTGGAGAATTAGACAGTGGCTTGACAGGTCTCTCATCAGGTTTTAGGATGTAAATGGTTTGACGCATGATGTGAGTTGTGTCATTATCAAAATACGGATAAAGAAATGTGGCGACTTTTAATTTATTCTGGCCAAAAACAGAAGGCATGGAAATGTAAAATGAGGAGCTATTGTTACAAACACTCATTGTCAGAGATTCATCATCTAAAAATCATATAGATTTATTCAGTTCAACAATAGCAAACAGCTTTTATCAGAAAAATTAAACTTTAACTCTGTTTATTAAATATATGGAGAAGGCCTAAAAGAAAAATTAACAGGCCCAGAGTAAAAGCAATTACATTAGAGTTCTATATATCCTCAATGTGAACGTTTTGTAGGCAGAAAGTATATTTATGACTAGAAATAGAATGATATCTATTTGATGCTGTGAAATGTATTTGTTGCAGTAATCTTGTGTGGGAAGTAGGTACCTCAAAACTGCATGGCTTTAACTGTATTATGCAGTTGATACATGCGAATTAGGGGAGTGGAGGTTTCTTGTAGGATTATTTTTTATGATAAATAATTGTGTAATATGTGTTAGTGATATCACGTAATGAAAACAAGCCCCTGAAGAGATTTCCCTTTTTTTTTTTTTTAATGAATTATTTGCTCTATTGTTTTTTATTTAAAATTAGAATCTTTAGGTACAACTTAATATTATAGGAACACTTGGAAGAACTATATCTCCAAACTAAAATTTTGTTTGATCATTGCAAATTAAAATTGGTTTTAATTTGCAGAGATTTAGTAAATAAAAGGTTGCATTGTTTTTAGTTATTAGATGGTTCTGGAAACAAAATATAATGCTGTTCTCATTGTTTTTATAATTATCTTCACAACTTTGCATAATTTTTAAAGCCTGGCCTGAAAATCCATTCACTTAAGGAACTTTGGATCAATATTCATCAACACCATAGTAACTGCTGGTCTAGCCAAAGAATTGAAAATATATTTTAATGCATGGCAATCAAACAAATGATGATGATTTAAAGCCATTCATTATCTGAATTCTATAACTGATTAAAAAAAAAAAAATCTCTGTGTAACTTTTTCTCACTTCTCAGAGTTTAATGTATCTGCATTTCAATATGATAAGTCTTTACTCCCCGGTATTAATACACACACACACAAACACAAATTTCCAAAAGAGGGAATTTTGCACTGTATCCTCCGTTGCATGAGTGGGATAATAAGACTTTTCCCCATACATATTGCATGACAGGGAATTCTCATTTTGTTCTCTCCCAGAGCTGGAAATCTATTGAAGTATTTGGATTAATGACAGTTTATATTGACTTAGATTCAGGGGTTTAATGTAGAGACTTCTGAATATAAAAATGCATTTTGATTCTGAGCATATTATCATATTCTAGGCTCTTACTTGTAAGTGTTTTTAAGGTACCAAGGGTTAGATATCCAAAGTCTGGAGAAGAAAGTGAAAATGTAAACATGATCTGAACTGTATTCTGTACAACGAAAGCTTTGTTTTAAGGGTCATTCAGCTTGTTTTGTGAAAAGAAGGTGTTACAAGAGAAATCTAACAGAATTTAAATAAACTGCCTTACAATTAAGTACTTCAGTGCCAGCTTTTTGTCCAAAAGAGCAGAGCAGTGTGAAGTGGAAAGCTCTGGTTTTCATGTAAGGAAATATTGTATGGTTTGTTTCCATTATTGTTCCAATTCAGCCAGACTTCATTAGAAAGCAGCCTCATTCATATCGGAGGGAAATTATATAATAACTCCTTTGTATGCCTACACTTAAATGTTTAAAGTAATTATCCTGTTCCTTCACAAAGCTTCCTACCATTGTTCAGCAGAGATCTCAAGAAGTCATGGCCTTATCATAGAATGAAATATGTTTTGTGAACAGCATACCTATTACCTGTGAGAAGAAAGGTACAATTTGTCCTCTTGCCTTGGGCTTGCTGTCATACACAGAAAAGCACAAACTCTGAGGGAGTTACTTTATTTGTATCACCCCCATTTTGCTTTCAAAAAAGAGAAAGAGAAAGAAAGGGAGGGGGTCAACTCCATCTAACCTATAGATACCCTCTCATTCACATTCCAGCCACTCAAGTATAAAAACAATATCTTCATTCACGACAAAAAGTTTTCTTATTATTAATATTTATATTCTTATTCAGTACAATTCTCTCTGTTGAGCTGATCTCAGTAGAACATTCTGCTGGGATCACAGGAATTTTATTCTTTGTTTTCCTTTCTTTTACACTTCTGTAATTCTGCATCTTGGGGTCTAGCCTAGATCCCAGTTTTCAAAGGAAAAAGAAGCTGAGGATCATTATTATTGTTATTATTACTGTTAAGAAATATTTAAAAATTCATGAAGTAGTCATAAGTATATAAAAATACTCATAAGATATCAAAGTCAAAACCAGCCTGAACTATTTCATAAACTCATCAATGATAAGAAACACACTGAATAAGAATGAGCCTTCATAGTCAGACTCTTTCAAAATAAAAAGAGAAATTGGATGGAATTTAGACATCAGGAAAAAAGCCGAACAGTTGAGACAGTGACGCATTGTATCAGACTGCGCAGGAAGGTTGTGGAACCCCTATCATCAGAGAACTGTCAGACTAAGCAAGCATACAACACCACAGACAGATGTTATACAGTTCATGGCAGGAGGATGGTTTTATATACCTGATCTTTCAGTATTATTTTGGGGGATTTTTTCTTTTGTAAGATTTTAACCCATGCAATGTCTGCATTTTCTTGATGGCTGCTCACCAAAGTACTCTGAAAGAAGCTGCACACCCTGCATACAGGACGTCAGATACTGTCACAGCTACCACTTTCCACAATTTTACTTAAATTATGACTTTCCCAAGAGAAAAGGTTCCCCAAAAAGCATTTCTGTTGAACAGACTATCTTGTAGTAGGTGTATGTTATTAAAAATTGTAACAGTTTTTCCCAAAGAAGCCCACAGATGTTGGGTGTGATACCTTTTGTGCCGACTGGTGAAATGTTCTGTTGATAAAGAAAACCAAAGCAGTAAAATCTGCATTTAACAAACAAAGTTTTTGCATGTTAATTTTTTCTTTTTTCTTTTTTTTTTTTTTTTTTCAGCAGAGTAGCCTGATATGAACAGACTATGCTTTCTTATCAACAGAAAAATGATTCAGGGACTAGGAACATACCCAGTCTGCAGCTCATTTTGTTTTCAGTCTCCAGGAAATGTATGAACTCAGAAAGAGCTCAGGTTAACATGACCAACATAAAAATTTGCTCTTTTAAAAATCTTGGTGACAGGCACATTTCCAAAACTTTTTGAGGCAGTTTAAATGAGCTGATATTTCCCAAATTCAATGACAATATTCCCAATACAGCAACTACAGATGGGCCAGTTAGTATATGCATGACATTGAGGTGGGACTGGTACTCATTTACCTTAGATTTTTTTTGCCAGTACAGTATTGTTTTCTTCTCCTTGGAGTTTCGCCAGAGCATCCCTGACTTTGAACAAACTGATTTGTTGTATCACAGAGAGCATCACATGTCAGTTCAAGACTGTTGGCAAATAAATGATAAATTACAAATAAAAAAGTCCCTATTTTTGAACAATTTGCATTTGAAAAGAGCTTCTAAAGTGCTTCCCTATGAAAGTACTTAATAAGCATACAAAAAAAAAAATGGTGTGCCTGGTAAAACAGAAATTGTAACATTGTAACATTGGTAATTATATTTGCCTAAAGGAAGTGGGCTTTATTGTATCCTAAACCCCTTCAGCAGGGTGGTCTCTGTTCTAAGTAAGTTATAGCTGAATGAAACATGGGCAGACAAGCAGACAGAGAGCAAAGGAAGAAAGATTTCAGAGCAGACAGAAGCCTTATCAATGAGTCCATTTAAGATGTAACAGGACAGAATGGCCTGTATGGAGCAGAAAAGGGAGAATATTTTGTATATAGGGGATACTCTGAGCAGTCATAACAATGCACAGACAGTAATCTGAGTCTCTCTAGTGTATTATCTTTCAGGATACAGCCTTCATGTGGAAACAGCATGGCTTATTCTGTTTTCATGCAAACTAGTTTCACAACAGCAAAAATCTTTTCACTGTAATAGAATTAATGAGGTTTTCTTATTAAAGGCAGCATGTTGAGAGGAGCGAGGAACCCATTAACAAAAGTACAGTAGTCTGTGGCAGGATGTGGAAAGAGCACAGAGCATAAATTATAGACACCCTGGATTGACTGCAGGTGCAGTAGTTGGGCATTAGCAGTGCTGAACGTGTTTCATTAGTTCACTGTCACTGAAATGGGAGATATAATAATGCAGTAAAGGTGGGGTTTTCTCCAAAGTCTTATGTAGAAAACAATCATAATTTTACTACCCTCTGTAGCCATATTTTTCATCCTATGTATCATTCCAAGAATACAGATGGTGAATACTAGCAGAAAGGGTAATATGCTGTGGTTTTAAAGTGAAAAGTGAATAGGAAGGGAATATAGTCAGAGACTTTCACAGTCAGTGAGGACTCAAAGCAAAACTAAAAAGCTAATAAGCCTGGAATCCTTCTCTGTAAGGGATGAATAAAGAATTGTGCTGCTGCAAAAGAGAGAGTTTTCATTTGTCCATCTTTAAGAAAGTTGGGATAATTTTCCTCCATTAACCAGATTCTGAACAGTACATTTTTTTTTCTGTCAATACCACTATTGTTTCTTATTTGGATGACAGAGGGCTATTTCTCATTTCATGATTTTAGACACATATCTGATAAATGTCTTGTGAAAATGACAGCTAAAGAATTGCTTTCTCACATGTTTTGATCCCCAAGGATTTGAGCCCAGAGCTGTCCCTGTGTTTTTCCACTCCCACCCAGCTGAAGACAGACAGTGACAAATAGAAAAAGAAAGGACTTGTGAGGGAGCCATAAAAGCTAAATAGTCTATTGAGACACAGAGGAAAACATTCACCCACATGATGACATGAAGAGTACTCTTCTTAAATGTAAAGGAAAGCGTAGCCATATCTATGTGCTCAGTGCTGGGAGAGGTTAAAAAAAAAAAAAAAAAAGGAAAAAGTTTAAAAAATTCAATATAATTTAGAAAATATCCAGAGTGTGTTTGAATTGGTTTATATTTTTCCTGTGGTAACAGAGTGTTCCAGAACTGAAGGATCTTCTCTTCACCTCTGAAGAACTCAATGGTTTAACTCCACAGCCTTCCTTCACTTGGCTGCACTCCCCTAATTTTAGCACTCCTGTGACACCTCTGTCATTCAGAGCACTTTAGTTAAAGGCACATGGGGTGGTGCCTTTCCTCGTTGTGAGAAACATCTTCCCTTAATGTGTCACGTGGCATACAGCCTCTATTTAGAGGTGCAACAAATTAAGTTTATCTAAGTTTGTAGACTCTTCTTTCCTATCATCCATCTACAGACTTCTTGTGGATACACTATCCATTGATTTAATGTTCTTCCCTCAGGCTCCAGAATGCAGTGTTTTTCCCTTCCTGATTCAGGATACCTGTGTGAGGGATTCAAAGTTGATAAGGATGTGATGTTTCAAAGAGATGGTGACAGGATGAGCCACAGCTCTGTTTTATAATTGTGACTGGCAGCTGTTCAGGCAACAAAAATTCACTCCAAACATGTTTCTCATGCTGGATCTCATCTAGCTTTTCTCAACAATTAACTCTTTTTGTTATTGTTGCTGAAGAATATTTGTAAAATGTGTTGCTAGAAGTAAGATCCGCAAACTTTTATCATCTAATACATAAAATAGTTTCTCATCACAAAGAACAAGATGACAAATTGTGATGGGGATGCTTGGATTAACATAAATACCAGCACTTTCTCCCTTGTCAGCACAGTGATAGAGTTGACTTCTTTCAATGACAACTAAGAATAACTGACTAAAAACTTCCTGAATTTTCACACCTATGAAAACAGGTTAAGGAGAGACAAAACAGGTCAGTCTTAAAAAATATGATCGGGTGTTTCACTGAACACAATCTGTTGTTGTCATTGTCAGACTGCTCCATATCAGGACCACAAGGAACTCATCAGGAAGAGAGAAGATAAGCTGAAGCAAAAACAAGGGTGAAGAACAGAAAGGGTGAAGAGTAGGATTTCTAGCAGATTTTGATTTGTGGTATTGCCAAACCAGTGCAGAAAATGGGTTTCTACCCAACACATGAGAAATATTTCAATTTTACTGAAAATCTGGCCACTAAATAAAAATATTCTAGATAGTTTCAATTTTTTTTTAATGAAAGACATAAATACTCAAACTGTGACCAACATGTTGCATATGTTTGTCTGGTTTACTGGAATTGGTGATTCTGAAATTCCTTTTCCTTCTGTCTCTGCCAGTTTGAAATGAAAACTGACCCTCTTCCTTGGTTCAGAGGTATGTAATTCCTGAGAAAGGTCTTTGTATTTGTCTTTCCTTGTTCCAACAAGTGATGTGCAATGGGAAGATGGTGTTAGCAATGGATCATCTGGTTTTTGTTTTCTAAAGGGTATAATCTAATGAAGGGTTGCAGCAACACTTCTAACTGTTTATAAAACAGTTGAAAAACCTAGAAACTAGATTTTTTTGTTATTTTGTTTTTGCAGACTTCTTAATAATGTAGACCTTTTTTTCTATGTGAAATCAAGTTGTACAGTGGTACTGATACATTTTATTTGAACTTTCAGATAAAAATTTGCTGTCTTAAATGTTTTGAACTGGAGATGTACAACTAGTTTACAGAGAAATTAACTATAGGATTATAGCATCTTCTAGTGCACAAACCACTTTTGAGAAACCATTTTAATTGTGAGTAACAGCTTTCTGGTACCAGTTAAAGGTTGCAAGGCTAATTCTTTTTGTAGTTATAAGGCAGTACTCACATTGCTTGACTTTAGCCATATAAGTTAGGTCCCTGAATAAGGAGTCTAATCTCCAAAAAATGCCCTTGAGAAAGGTGCATGAATGCAATTTAAAATACCCCGGGGGTAATTTAGAGGGTCTGAAGCTAAGGCATTCCACAATTAGGTACTTAAATTAAACAGAGGGGAATATGCCATCTTAGTGACTTGCTGGTGAGATGATGGGGAGCAGCCTGTAGTTCTGTAACTCCTGCTGTCCTTACAGTGAGTGTAGGGAGGTCTGTGGAGCCCTCTGCCCTCTCACACTCACGGGGCAGCTCCTGCTGCTGCTGCTGCCTAATGCAGTGCAGAGATGTGGAACCTATTGCAGGTGACAGGGCACTGTAAGAACTGCTCCCAGCTACTCCAGGATTGAAATTACTACGGATTATTTGTGCCAGACTGAATTAAATGCTGACAGAAGATAAAAAATTGAGACAACAAAATGCAAGTCCAGGAAAAAATCTAAAAATTTAATTTAACTAGAAGAGCTAGGAAAAAAAAATATTAAAAGCAAGATAAAAATGTTCTTCAGGGGGGTCCAGTCATAAATGAGTGATATCCTGAAAGTCTAATCTTTTAATATTACCTGAATTATAAATTATGAAATGTAGCACTCAGAAGATTTCCAGACATTTCCCTGCTGGTGTATAATCTTCTATCACTCATTGGCACCTTGTGCTTGTATCATTTTCTTGCACAACAGAATTGGCTTCAGTTAATGTGTTAAGTACTTTTTTTTTAATCTCAAGATTCAGCACTGGTGTCATCAAAATGTAACAAAAACATTGTGGCGTAAGTAAGCGAGATATATTTTAGCTGTAGTTGATATCAACACAGCTCTAGCATTTCCCCCAGTTTATAAAAGAAAATAATATAGTAAGCAGTAGCAATAAAGTCTAAATTTTCATGGTGATCAGTAAATTTACACCACTTGCAAAATAAGTTGACTAACAGAGTAGAAGATTAGCATGTACAAACTTCTGAATTTTCTGTTTTAGATCTCAGCTGGCATTAACTGAAATCTGTTCTTTAACGTTCTGACAGTTTATATCATTGAGGGATCTCCTTATGCTTCTTTTGGGTCTTGTCCTTCTGTTTCTTTTACTCCAGCATAGTTTTCACTATAATTTTTTTATCCTTGCAAGAGCAGTCTAACAAACCCTTGTTTGCTCACCTACTGTTAATGCAATTGTTCTTTTGATCTGTCCTTCTGTCCATTGTATAAATTCCAGAAATGTACAGTGATGACTTTAAGTCTGAAATTCCCTGGACAATAAATATGCCAAAATACTCTAGTCATTTAGATCAAACAATCTAAACCATCTTTTAATAACCACCTACTCACTTGTAGACAATTTAGTTCCATTTTCTTCTCTTTTTCCCCTCAACAGCTACTTCAAAGTAAAATAAAGTGGTAGTGCAGGCTATTATTTTCTGGGTTTGCCTTTTTTTTTTTTATTTTAATGCATCCTATGTTTATTGATCCTTCTGAAAGCTGGGTATCATGTAGTCAGGTTACTAGATTGCTTCATGGACAACCATATCTTCTCATGACTAATGGGAATGCATTAGAGGGACACAGGCAACTTAAAAATTACAGTTTTGTGACTCTAAACTTCAGTCTAACTATTTTATGACTATTCTTGTACAGGTTTAGTGAGCATGATGTTGAAAGCAGGTAGAAAATAAGTGAATTCTGCTTCTGTTCACCCCTGGTGCCTCCAATTCCTCAGGCAGTTCTTTGCCCTCTTACCTGGGGAGCAACCTTTGGGAGGTGCCTTGTGCATGTACAATATGGTTGGACCTCCAGTTAGAGTCTCCCTTGGGTTTTACAGCTGCTCCTATACCTATAAGTGCCATGACTACAACCTTCTTCCTGCTAACAATTGCTTCATGGAACAGCTCATAGACAAAAGAAATTTGAGGGAAAAGTCTTCTAAATACATAAGTTGTTTCAGTGGAGTTACCATGTGTGTTTTAGGCACCAAACCTTTCATTGTTTGCACTGAGGTGAGAGGTACAGGATGGTTCCACGGTGCCGCAACTGCATGTAAAAAGATGTTTTCAAGAGAGAAACATCACTATGCTACAGCAGTGAATAAACCTTACAAGTGTACCTATGTTTCAAAACAGGTGCTATCTAGTTCAGCTTATTATACATGTTTGTAGTCTTTTAGAGACTCCCAACAATAAAACATGTTTTGTCTGAGGAGAAACAAAAGTCTTTCAAACATTACAAACATGTAATCAAAGAAAACTGATTCACTGAGTGACAGAGTAATACTCTGGACTTTACATTTGATCAATAATGTTCTACTTGTAACACAACTCAGGTAATGAGAAAACTTTTTTTTTGTTCTTGTAGGCTTTTAATCTTTATCTGTTGTTAGATAAGATGATGAAGCATACCCTTTTTGCTCTGTCTTAATATAAGGTTAACTCCTTACCCTTTTGATCACCTATAGCCCTATAGCATTTCACACAGTCCTATAAATAAGATGAGGAACAGAAGTGGCAAGTCTGGTATATGGGTCTTGTCTGGTCTTAAACACTCCTGTTTGCTGAAATATGATAATAGCACACTGCAGGTTACCATGCCCAGATATGACAGCAGCACCAGATTCCTAGAGTGAGGGTTTTGGAGAAAACGAGCTGCCTTCCAGTTTGTTTCACTCACACACTCATACAGTGCCCAAGGCATTCCACAGCCTATATGGAGAAAGTCAGACGTTCATTGTCAGTTATCCACTTCTGGCATCCACTCACTATACAGCTAATTATTTAGCTCATTGGTTTGTAGTGAGCAAAATTTGCCATTAACTTGGCTTAACATGACCTGTCTCAGGGTGGGTTGCTTGGGAGTGTCCCTACAGTTATTCGTTCTTCATAACATTTATGTTTATTCCTAGTGTGGCATTCTGATGGACTGCAGTGAGTTTTACAATTGTTTAGTGTCCACAACTTCCTGTTGGTGCCCATAAGGATTAGTATCCCATTGTGCAGAGCTGCTTTGATTTGGCACAACACCTTTTTTACAAAGACACTGCCCATAGCTGCCTTCCAGCATCTGTTATGCTGCAATTTCTGCAGAGAGAGCAGAAATCAATGCTTGCTTTCTGGAGCTACAATAGAGAATCTGCATGATAAAGTTTGATGTTTAAATACTAAAGAGTTTTTCCTGCTGCTTTCTGAGCATTGCAGCCTCTTTAGGTAGCTCTGCTTTGTTAATCTTAACTCTGTATTGGTGCTTATTTCTTCTTGATTCTGATGAAAATTTTAAAAATCACTCACCCACTGCAATAATGAAGTAATTTTTAGGGTGTCTCAAAATGCATTGGAGTTTTATTCAGCTATCAAAGTGCCATTTACTTACCTGCTTTTGTGTCTGGTTTGGTCAGGCCACATAGAAACATTCAGAAGAAAACAGAAGCATTTTGTTGGATTAGTCACACAATTACTTCTAAAAAAGGAAGCTAAGGGTCATTCCTGGGCTGTACAGCTCCATTACATGTCAAACAAACATGCTGTGTTAAAGAGCAGGTAAAAAAAAAAGCATTTCTAATTTCATATCCTACTTTTGGGAAAGTACTGTTGGTGAGTGGAAAGATGAAGCATAAAGGTTTTCTAGATCAGAAAGGACTATTATTTGACCCAGTCTAATGAGTTTTGAACTTTGAATTGCCAGATTCTTTTTCTTACTGAACTGTAGTGAATTTACAATTGTAATGACTGAGTGAAATACCTTGACAGAGTAAGATAAAATGTAAAATTCAGATTAATTACTAATATGAATAATTAAATATAAAATGTGTAAGGAATAATAAAGTAGAGATAAATATTGATGCTTCTTTCTCTTTTTTCCTTTTTTTTCTTTTTTCTTTTTTTTTTTAAGGGGTGGGTGGAGAGTATTCTTTTTCAACATGTCCTTTGTTCAGGAAAAAGAGAAAGAATGAAAGAATCAATGGCATAAGCGAAACTGGAGTATCTGATCTTTGTGTCATCTCTGGAAAGCACCTTACAGGGAGAAAATGACCCAAATGATGTCAAATCATCTGCATTTTTTTACAGCTGTCAGTGATCTCTAGATAAGGACTCAATGTTATGCAAAGTGCCTCTCCTGATATCATAAGTATTTTAAGTAATAAGACTCCAGATAGAAATCCCTTTGAAATTACCATCAAAACTGTCATTTAATTCTGGGGGGGAAAAAATCTGAAACCTCAAAGGAGGACAGCATGTGCAATAAAAAAGTATTATTTATATGCACTCTTTAGGTGTGCCTATAGCTGACTTCTTTCTAGAGTAACATTCAGATGTTATCTTCAACCACATTTATGTGTTGTTTTAAGAATATATTTCTATTATTTCTGCCTAACTAATTTCAGCTGTCACCAATGTCGAGAGAGTATAATTGGTAAACAGCAGAGTGATAATACCAGGCTTTCCAGGCAGTCCCCAGGGGGTCTGGTTTGACTGCTTTCAAACATCTGGGTGCACAATTAAAGAGGAAGCTAGATAAAACTGAGCAACGTTATGTCCTTGTCTGGACTCTCAATTAACACTAAGAAAATCAAGCATTTGGAGGTGCCAGGGAACAGTGTGTGGGGAGGGGGTGAATAAAAGGTGACCTCCCACTGGCTGGGCTCTCATCAAGGGGTCTATCAACAACCCACACACAACAAGGGGGTATCCAGGACAAGGGAGCACCCAGGAGATGGGGATGAGACCACCACCCCATGGCAGAGCTCAGGGAGGGGCGAGTTAGCCCCCAAGGCCAAGGGTTGGAGTGGGTACAGCTCTAGGTGAACCTGCAGTTATGGCCTTTCGGTACCCCCCCTGATGGGGGGTTATGAAAGTCTCTCCACAGGACATGTGGCCCACAATAAATTGCAATGTAGAGAATAAAGTGGGTGTTAATGTGAATTACAAGACCTTGCCTTACATCCTGACAAAGAATCTCTACTCAAACACGGAATAGAACTGTAGGGAGTTTTAGTATCAAAAGCAACCTCCGGGAAACAGATTTATTTAATTTCAAAAGAGCACTTGGTCACGCTGATCTCACTTCCCTGAAAGCAATACTGCTGTATGAGCTTTACCACCCCATGTAGTAGCAGGCTGAATGCAGCTATCCAAGGGCATCAGGTGGTCCAGGGGGCTGACAGAAGTGACGATGGAGTCAGGAAGCTGTGACTGTTTTTGTTGTGTGAATGTTGTGTGCAGGACCAAGAGGACACCACTTGTCCTCAGGCTGTGGTGGTTTGCATCCTTGCTGGCCTGGAATAGTATATTTGCTGTGTCCAACAAACCAGATGTGACCTATATCCTGATGGATGAAGAAAGCCAATGTGGGTTATGGATTTCAGGGGTAGAGATAACAACACTGCTTTTCAGAGTTATTAAGAAAAATACTCTTACAAAGGAAACTAAAAACCAAAACCCAAAACGCAAAGCAGGATGTGACCACTGGGAAGGCTGAAAGGTGCACTGGACACGTGAGGCAATGGTGGACACACTCCCTAATTATGATTTCACTTAATCCTCAGGGTAGCATATCCCAAGCACCTGTCTATGTGTCTGATAGCTGGGAATGAACATCCCAGCAGGACAACATGGCATTTTCTTTGGAATAGAAGGAAACAGGTTCAGGAGGGAGGCGTAGCTCTGTGTGTCATCCTCTGAAAGACTGGAGATTAAAGCTGTGTTTAAAAAACACCTTCCTAGACCAGATGTAGAAAAAGAAGAGAGAGGAGTCAAATCACTATGGGAAATGAAGATTTTATTTATATGTTTATTTATAGTTTG
This sequence comes from Anabacerthia variegaticeps, assembly GCA_035583185.1. Classification (NCBI taxonomy): domain Eukaryota; kingdom Metazoa; phylum Chordata; class Aves; order Passeriformes; family Furnariidae; genus Anabacerthia; species Anabacerthia variegaticeps. The sequence continues at coordinate 60,837,454 of JAWWEW010000041.1, read as the reverse complement.
GGTTATGTCATGCATTTTAAAGAGCATAACATTTAATAGGATATTTTTAGATTCTTTTAGGAAGAAAAGCTTCATCCCTCATAGAAATAGCTGACATTTTCACGTTAAATATATAGGTATGCATATATGTATACATATATTTTCACACATATTCTGAAATGGTAAAAGTTGCCTAGGGTCATTATAAAAGACAGGCACTAATTTACTGCAGTGAGGACAAGTTTGTGAACCAAGGGGCCATTTCAATTTTAAAAAATTCTTTCTTTTGGAGAAAAACAAATTAATGCAAAATTGCTTTGCTGTTTTAAAATTATTTTCTACAAAGAAATTATTATGACTTGCAGTTTTCCTTCCTTCAACTGTATTCTAAAATATTTAATAGCTTTTAAGGACACTAAGATCCAGTAAAGCACACTTTCCCTGTCCTCAACTTTTATTTTGTTTTCATCCTGCCTATCAACAAAAAAATGAAACTGTTTTTAATTTCCCTGCCTCAAGGAAATCCTTCAGGTTTGATGGCAACCAAACAAATCCACTATTGTTAGGATTTAAATCTAAGTGGAATTTAATGGCATTTTCATTCTACCTCTATAATGGGTGTTTCGAGGTTTACATTGTTGGATTTTACATGCATTTTAAAGACTGAAAATTTAATGCAAATTATATCAATCATTCCAACATGATGGTAAACATAGGGGAAAAAAGAATGCTACTTCTAAGAAACAAAGTATTAAAACAAAAAAAAGTATTATTTAAAGTGTTCATCAGTTTAAAGTGGTCTTGATTTAGTCATATGATTGGCCTCTTTTAAGAATTAACCAAGATCATTCATTTACAGTTACTAATCTCTGCTGTGCTTAAAGACCATTAATTCCTTAGCTATTTAAGGGATGATTTCTCACAAAATTTCATAGTTAATTACTACACACATTATTACTTTTAATTTATTGTACTTGGAGCTAATTAACTTAGAAGAATGAGCTAGATGAAAGAGTCAAAGTGATAATTTAATCAATATTCTGGTTCAGACTTTTATTTTATATCATGGTGAAGAGCAGTATTGAATAACTGAGGGTATAATTGAAATCACAATCTGGTCTTCAACTGCAGCAACTTTTTGTTTAACATAATACCTTCTAGCACTCTGCATTGAAAAGTGTTTGTGTTTTACTGCAAGGACAACCAACTGTGGCAACTTTAACATGTCAACCAACTTCAAAACTACTTCTTTGAGGACTAGAAAGAAATGTTCATTTTTTATGCTCTAATTTTTAAAATATTGTCCTGAACTAAAGCTGCCAAACACCATGTAATTTTGCATTTCCAAATAAAAGGCTAGGAAACATCGGAGAAAAGTCTACAATAATGTCCTTTATGGAAGAACTCTGTATTACCTACTCTTTAAGTTAACCATAGGCAGAACTGACAAACTGAACAATCAGTTCAGTGGTTGAGATGTAATGATACCTTGGGTAGAAATGAAGCTTATAACTTAAAAAGTGTAGAGAAGTCAAAGGAGAAAAAGTTGGGTCGATCAAGAACAGTTTGTTCCTGCTGAAGTGCTTTCATTATTAAATGTTTTAAGGTGCTTTGGTTTTTTTTACAAGAAAATGACTTTTTCAAGAAGAAAAGTCAGTCTTTGATACATTAGCCATACATTTCCAATGCAGAAAAACAAACAAACAAATAAACAAACAAACAAAACCCCCAAACCTTAAAATATTGAAAATGAATATTTGAATTAATATTTCAAGCAAATTTTGATAACTATTAAACAAATGAAAGGATCTCTTCCTTTTTTTGGTCACCTTTTATGGAAATTCAGAGGAGTTTTGTATTTATTTCCAATTCATTTGAATGTTTTGTTGTTAAATTCAACTCCTAAAAGGTCATTTAATTTTTACTACCAGAGTAAATATTTTTCTTAAATTTTACCCACATCTGGTTTAAAAATGAACCTGAGGTTTTGCACAAAACAACCAGCTTTTATTGTTTTAAAATATGTTTTTGTCTATCCTGGCTACAGAGAAAAGGTTGAATACATGGTTTATAAAATGTCCACATGCAGAATAAAAAGCGAAAAGCCAATGACTGCATTGTCTTTTCAATTGTAGATCTAGAAATCACTGCTTGTAGCTTTGGGAATTTGTCTCACAGTTCGAACATTTGCAGCTGACCCTGAGTGGCAGCAAAATGGAGAGCAGTAATCAGTGGCAGTAGATGTACCCTGGCACTCTGCAAGGACAATTCTCATTTTCCTCTGAAAACGTAGTGAAAAGCTTTCTGCTGAGAAGAACTCTTCTGAATTTTTATTTAAAATACTATGCCTAACCACCTCTCTGACAGCACTTTGACTTTTCATATAAATTTCTAGGTCAGACTTACTGACAGAAAAGAGAGTTTGAACAATTTATTTTTGTTTCAGATGAATATCAGCATGTCTGAGTGCCTGCTGTTTGTGTATGTGAACAATTTCAAGTGTGTGCCACACTAGTTAGAAACCATGTCACTCTTCCAAGCTGATTTATTGAGCAAGGCTGTCAGCCACATCATGGCCCTATCTACATGCATAAAAAGGCTAAAGTAGCACACAGAGACTTCCCAAACTATTATTTATTCAGGACTGATACCTCTGTAGCACCAGCAGCATGGGAGATAAGCTCACAGAAATGCCTGTCCAGGTCTGCTCCTGGTGTTGTGCCAGAGTGGGAGATGATGAGTGGCAAAGCCTTAGCTCAGGATACTGACACCATTTCAAAAGCATTTTGGTGAGCTCATGGATATGACAGTAAAGTCATACAGGCATGAGGGTTTGGATAAAGAGGGAAAAAAGACATGGAAATTCTAGTTTCTGGAGTAATCCAGAAGTGGCAGTGCACAGAAGTGTCTGAAAATCATCTTCACTGCTCCATCTCAGTGGTCGTTACTTTAAAAGATATGTCTCAGAATCACATTAATTCTGCTGGGGTATGAAGAAGAATGTTGTTTTTATTTTCCCTAGAGGACATGAACTTTCTTATACATGCAGCTGCTTAAGAGAACAGTAGTCTAGAAGAGCAGCAGAGCAGCCAAGGGCTTTTGTCTCCTGTAGAAGTTTTTCTGACTTGTGAAGTCTTCATAAAACACGTTACTATTAAAACAAACAAACAAACAAACAAACAAGCAAACAAAAAATTGTATTTAAAAGCTCAAACACAAGCAAACTGAAAAAGTTAGCAGCAATGTGTAATCTTATGTTGCTATCATACATTTGTATTCCAATTCCACCGATCCTTCAAGAAATCAATTCATTTTACATCATCTATAGTAAATTGAGTTCTCTTTGAAATACATCAGTGGCATGCATGCCTAATGATTAACTTCTGCCCTAATTCATAGTAATTCCTTATAAAGCAAATGGGATTTATTAATGGACTAGTATTTCTCATGAAAAGTCATTGATACAACTTCTGCATATCTTCCAAGAAGTGATTCAGTGGATATACTGAAGTCTTTCTTAGAAAACACAGGGTTTAAAGGAAAAAAAAGGTAAATGAGTTATAATTGCTTCATCCTGAATTGTTCAGTCATCTTAAAATGCAATACAAAATATTAAGGGCAAACATTTCTATTAATTAATTATAATTAGGTACTTTTTTTCTTAGTTTCTCATTTCAGCAGATTGAAATAGATTGTATAAATATTATACTTATCTTTTTAATGTCATTTTAGCTTTGTTAGCATAGCATCACTAGATAAAGGAGGAATCCTTCTCTTCACCACTATCCCAACAGATGCCCATTTCTCATGGAGAAAATGATCATCAGAGGCCTCCACTTTTGGCCAAGGCACCCCTGGCG
>JAWWEW010000041.1:60816860-60833515 GCA_035583185.1 Anabacerthia variegaticeps | reverse complement strand
AAGAGTTCCACAGGCACTCACAGGTATGACTATTGTTTGACAATGAAGAGTTGCTCTTGGGAACTGACAGGGTCACTCATGTCACAGCAGCAGGGCAGGTCCCGTGAAGACATCAAGCACTTGAGTAAGACATTGAGGCAGCAAACCTCCCACCTGGGCAGCAGCCTGGGCAGCCTGAGGAGCTGGAGCCAGAGTTTCAGAGAGAGGGAGCTGCCTTCCCCTCCGAGCTGTGGAGATTCACCAACTTCCACAGCAGCTGCCCAGCAGCTGTGCAGGGCAGTTATAGAGAGAGAGGATGGAGGCATGAGCGCAGGCTCTGAAAAACACCATTTGAAGCTAAACCTTGGTGATAGGAATCATAAAGTTTGGTACTCCATGGCCAATTTTATTATTTTCCTAGTAGGATTCATAAAAAGCCGTCATTCAGAAGTGACTTTTATGTGAAATTTTATGTGAAAATGGAGGTTCATTTTGAAATTAATATGGTGATGTTAAGTCTGTGATATTGGAGTGAAAGTTAAAATTCCAGCTTTTCTATACTGACTTAAAAAATTACATTTCCTGGCTTTCTGGAAGCACAACACTGTCTTTACCAAGACATGAAGTCGTCTGAGGTTTATTGGTTCTTCAATTCATTTAGTTTTCATTTAATATTCTCAAGAGGCCATTGGTTGAGAGAAAGAAGGCTGAACGTGTGGCACTGGGGTTCAAAAGGGGTTTTTCAAGCTTTTTGCCACAACGTGGTGGACTAGAAATCCACTTCAACTTTTCAAACAAACACTCTTGTACAGGCCTTTGAGTTGGGTATTGTGGCTTTATGGAAAAAAATGTTTAGGAATTGTTTTAAAATCTGATTCAACAACAGTGGCATTATTATGAGATTAGGAAATTGTTTAGCTGTGTTTTCTAAGTCTTTGCAACATGACCAGGGGCACAAATATTCATTCTCTATTACTGACTCCATCTGAAGGAAAACAGAGAAAGAGACATTAATAAAATACAGTGACAGAAACAGCAACACTCATAACCGTCAGCAATTTGTGACCTACTGGGCACACTATTTTTTCCTAGTGATTTAGTCATCTCTTGTGAGTGGCAAAATTACTTACTGATCTCACAGTGATACTGTGAAAAGTATTCCATGTTTTCTTGATTCAGAAAAGTATCTGGAGCTCCATATGAATGCTATCAAACTGTATCTAAATAATTTACCGATGATGAAGTTTTTTCAAAAGGCAAACAAATACAGGATATTTCCGTCTCTGGCTCAGTGTGATGGATAATTCAGGGACAGAGAGAGATGTATGATTTCTACAATGCCCCACTGAAAAAGAATTAGCTTGGGAATCTTTCTTACTTTCCAAATGCCTGATTCCCCCAACATCTTCACAGAGCAGGTGTGACAAGATTGTGAACTACAGGGATACGATGCACTGTAATCTTTAGTAATTTCCATCCTCAAACATTCAGTGAAGGGAAAAAGCAAACAAGACCTCTTACATGAGGAATAAGACAGCACCAAGAACCTCAGGTTCTTACCTAACTTAGACTTTTTGTAATGGCAGTGGCTCAATAGGTGAAGGAAGAAATTTGTGTTTTCATCTTTGGTTTTAAAATCCCCAACCCTATGAAGCTTTAGACTGGCTATATTTCAATTTGGATAGAAGGCGCTACTATGGTAACCCTGTTTGTGTTGCTAGGGCAACCATTTAATAATAATTAGTTCATTCAAAACTAATTTACCTTTAATAGAGCGTTAAAGATTACACACTCTTCCAAAAGGTGTGAACTTTCTGTGGGAAGGAGTCACACTGCCATTTATAACAATATACAAAACAACGCTTTTTTCCTTTTTTTTTTTTTTTTTTTTTTAATTTTAAGACAAGGAAGCACAGTTTCTCCTCTTGCCTTATCTACATATATTTATGTGACTTCCATCCCGTGTACAACCTCCACAGTATTTTTGTGCTCAGAAAAGGTACACTAAACATTATAAAATTTCAACAGGACTGCACTAATTCAGATCTCTCTAATTAGTGTGTCTTCATGTCCTTACAGCTTTCTGTTCTAGCAGAAGACTGCATGCAAGAACTGTTTTTCCACCACCCTCAGTGAGAAGCAATGAGATTTATCCCTGTGAATGGGCATGTGTTATACTGCACCATGCACTGGAGGCAGCCTTGCTCAGACATGGCCATGAGATGGTTGGGTAGCAGTGTGGAGAGAGGCATGTCTTAGGGGGCCCTTGGCCAGGCAGAACCATGGGAAGCTGGACATAGGCCTTGTTGTGGCATTACTGGGACAGGGGCTGATAGTCCTGGGAGCTGAAATGGAGTCCTGGGCCATGGGCAAGGTGAATCGTAGAGTATCCTGAATTGAAACAGACTCACAAGGATCATCAAAGTCCGACTCCTGGCTCTGCACAGGACGCCCCAAGAGTCAGACCATGTGCCTGAGAGCATTGTCCAAATGCTTCTTGGACTCTGTCAGGCTTGGTGCTGCAACCGCTTCCCTGGGGAGCCTGTTCCAGTGCCCAACCACCCTCTGGGTGAAGAACCTTTTTCTAATATCCAACCTAAACCTCCCCTGACACAGCTTCAGGCCATTCCCTCTGGTCCTGCCGTTGCTCACAATAGTGAAGAGATCAGTGCCTGCCCCTCCTCTTCCCCTCACAAGGAAGATGTAACTGCAATGACGTGTCCCCTCAGTCTCCTCTTCTCCAGGCTGAACACACCAAGTGACCTCAGCTGCTCCTCCTATGGCTTCCCCTCTAGTGGAAGGACCTAGTGGGGCTCCCTCCCACCACAGGGTGGGGGAAGCCCTCAGGTCTATGACTGAACTGGGCACTTGAAGAAACTGTCAAAGTCAGGAGAATTTTGATTCAGGTCTAAACTGCAGACCTCAGATACGAGCTTCACAACAGGGGACATTTCGCTCTACATATATTCAATTAAATGACAACTCCACAGTTGTGAAATTTGAGTCTGAATCTATACTTGCTCCCCAATTGCACCAGGAACACAGCCTTTATAAATAATATTTTCTACACATCTCACTGCTCAGCAGGGGTTGGAAATTAAGGGTGAGAAAACCCTCCCACTGATGACATTTTACTGCTGATCACTGGAGTTTAGTGGCTAATATTCAATAATAAACTTATAACTGAACTTTCCCTTTGGTGTTCTAGGGCATCAATATCTCCCCTTAAAGACCTGCATGAGCTGCCATGGGCAGCCTGTCATGATAAGCACAGTAACTCACCACAAAACTGAAAAGTTGTTTTGCACTGCTTGTCTCTTAACTTCCAAATTTTATGTGCAAGGTGATTAACTTTCCTTGTTTTCAGGAGTGAAACTCAATCCCCATACTGGGGCTTTGGAACCTGCAGAGACTCACAGATTTCACGCTGGCCTGACATTTAGTTTCAGATAATCCTGAGTCCTGTGGAGATTATCAGATTAAAATTTCATCTACTTTGTGATCTGAGATTTGGTGTGACCTCAAACAATACTTTGGGTTGCATGAGAGTGCTTAGAAGCAACATTTCTCCTTCCTTTCCTTCACCCATCTGCACTCAGGTCCTACCTAAGGAGAGGAGAGCCTGTCACTCCTTCATGAGGAGGGAGACAATGAAAAATGGGAAGCCCTCTAAAACCACTGTCTCTGTGGCTCGGATTAGCTGGGATAGTGCAGAGAAATGAAATTAGAGCAGCATAAAGGAAATGGGACAGAGAGCTGAGTCACAGCTATTTCTCTGATGTGTTTGAACACTCTGCTCTTCCCACCACAAAGGTAAACAGACTCCCAATCCTCACAAGCTGAAATGGATTAAAAATACATAACTGTCCTTGTAAAATGAGTCTGACACAATTACCTTGACAGTCTGCTTTTTGATGCCTGTAGCTATTATTGAAGACATTCTTTTGACATGTAACCTAAAGGAAAGTGAAAATGCAAAAGATTTCTAATCACCATCAATTTGTCTGGTCTATCACAAAATATTGTTAACATCTGGAAAAGAAGCTTTTTTTTCCCCTCTCCTCTGGCAGTTTAAAATGGCACTGATGAATTTGTCTGACTAGGGGCTGTAAAAGGAAAGCAGATGGCACACTTATCACTCAAAACCCAATGCAACAACTTTGTCCTTTACAAGCATCTCTGGTGAGGAGGCAAGTTCCTAATGATAGCAATTAGCATCATGGAAATATCAGGAAGGCCAGAACCTTGCAGGTAGCATTTTTATAAGCTCAGGGACTCAAGCTTTTGATGCCACTCAGGCAGGTAAAAACCATTAGTGTCTGATGTTAATTCATCACAACTAATCAGGTTTTATGGGGCTTTATTGAGGTGAAAGAGTAGCTTGCTAGTAAATGCTAAATCAAGGAAAGAAATAGAGATCTTTGTCTTTTTTCACAGTCCAGAAGTCTCACTTTTTTAATTACTCTTATGCTAGAGGGACATTCAACATCAAGATTTCTGTGTATATTGTGGTTTGATGAAAGTTACTCTTTCGTCTTTAAAGTAACTTTTCTATCAAAGGAGAGGAGAAACTGTTCACAACAATTTAGCTGGATGAACCTTGTGCAACTAATTTCAATGTTGCTTTAGCCTGTAAATTTATTCTGTAATTGCAGAACTCCTTCTTGAGAAGGATGCAATGTGAGGAACAGAGGTGCCTGGTAAGAGCAGAACAGGGTTTTCAAGGAACAGCAGTTCTCAGAAGACTAATTTGTTAGTGTCCTTGCTGCAACCTACAGAAACTGAGTACTTTTGTACAAGCTGATGTACAAAGATTACTGATACAGAAAATAAATTTAGAATATGTAACATGTGCAACTAAATTTAATTATAAACCTAGTTTTGGCTTGGTACAACTCACAAAGGTGTAACAACATTGGGAAACTTAGTTCTTCTTTTCTTTTTCTTTTCTTTTCTTTTTTTTTTTTTTTTAATGGAGGAACTCTACAAATTCCCCTGCAAAACATTTCTTTTTCAGTGTATTTCTTAGCCTAAGTAACTTTCAACCTTGTAAGTAGTGTGGGAAGAAGCAAGATAAAGTCTCGCTTTGACAAAAGACCCTGGGTTTTGCTCTAGTAGCAAAATCCAGAAAATCATAGTTCTAAAGACTGTCTCAAATTCTTGGCAGTTGAAATGGTGAAGAGCCTTAATAAGCTTCAAGGAGAATACCAACTTATTGTTGAGAATTAATCTTCCATATAAAACTGAATAAAAGTTTATATATCTGCAGCTTTATTACACAGGCAAAACACAAATTCTGCAGAGCTCACTAGAAAAAATATTTGTCCAACAGAATTGAAACAAATAGGGAAATGCATTGTGAATTCAACCATGTATATTCTTGAAATATTCATGTTAGAATTTCCATCTGCAGGGCACTTTTATGGCAATTTAGAGGCTTCATAGCCTCATTTTAATCTGAAAATGTGGTGTTCGTTTTGTCACGGTGGATATTTTATAGTTTCATCATTCCTCACTTTTAAAAGTCGGGCTAAAAGGAAATGAATGTCTAGACATAAAATAATGAGCAGATATATGTGCAGGTACAAATATTACCATATACATATATTTTCCATTTCTGTTGAATGGTTCAGGTCTTGGGGCAGATCAGTAAGCTGTGGTGAAATTAAAGCAGTGTCTCACTCATGCTCCTGACAGACACTCATGAGCACCCACAGTTGCTCTGGGATTACCAAGTGCTCATGCAGATAAACCAGGAACTGCAACTGAACCTCTGTTTGATCCCTCGAGGTGTTCCCTTTGGCCTGGAAGGTGGCACATTAGTGAGACAAGGTCTGGCTTCTCACACTGTCAGATTTGTTCAGAAGATCAATAGGAGACCTCTGTTCACAAGGCAGTCAATCTGTTACCTTTTATGAGCACTAAATTCAGTTAGCAAAGCATGAAGAACAGGAGTATAATAGAAATTCATTTACTTTGATCACAGACAGATCTTGACATTTAGTTTCTATTGTAAGGACAATAATTCTGAATGGTTTGATGTTTTTCCCCTTCTGAGCTATAATACTAAAAATTTGATGTAAGTATATGAACAGAAATCATTCTCATTTGAAAAATATGAAATTCTAGGCATGTTTTCAGACTTCTTAAGCCATACTTAATGCAGCTTTGGTCTTGTTCGTTGTTTGGTTGGATGACCTCTTTAAAATGGTGTTTTCTACCAACAACCTAATTAATAAATTATGCACCTTTATAAATATTACTGTAGCCTGAAACTTGATAGGAACATTTCTTGAAATCCTCCTGCTGTTGTTTACACTCAGTCAGTAAACATAAATAATTTGCAAATGAAGACTATTGCAGTTATGAACAGTAGGACATATTTTATTGTGGTAAAACAGTCAGAAACTCAAAGTGACGTGAAAAGAGACCACCTGGCAAAAAAAAAAGAAAGAAAAAAATTCTCAACCCTTGCCTTTACCTCCTCCTCTTGAGAGATCATCTCATTTTAAACACCATTCTAATAATTTCTGAGGTGGTATTACCATTTCAGTTTGTCATGGCTGAAACAAGCCAGCTATATCTACCTATCCATGTTCAAAAATGTCTGCCTTCTTACTAAGCAGATGGATCTTGCTATGAGTATACAGTTCTGAGACAATATGTAAGAGGTATTGGTTATTTTCCTCTATTACCTTGAGCAGAATGGTGTCTCAAATACAAAACATTCAGAATAACATTGTTGTTTTCAGAAACCTTGTTTTTTTAACAGGAACACTCCTTTAGAACATGAAACAACAGTCTCCTTATGCTCCGTGGAATGTTTTTTTTAAAAACTCTTTTCTGTAAGAAGGGCTTAATGAACAACAAATGTAATTCTACAGCCTTTCATTTGTCTTAGGCTTTTATTTTACTACAATCTGCCATTTTGCAACCTCCCATTTTTCAGCTGTTAGTTTGAATGATACCAATAGGAACCTAATAAGCAAACATCACTCAAGGTCTTTTGTGCTCACCATTTGAGATTGCTTGCTGTTCTCAATGAAAATGTAACTCACAGAACACATCTCAGAATTTTAAAGAGTACCTAGCAGTCTGAGTTATTTCAGATTTCCCCAAAGATGATTTCATTTACCTTTCCAGATTTAAGGGCAACCTAGATAGTCTAAACAATTTTCCAGGTGCAGTTGCTTGGTTGCAGAGATAGTCTGTACTTCCCCTCAGTGCCAGTTTAGATCATGTCATGGCATTTCATCTGGCATAATTTACTGCATAGCCGGGCTCTGCAGTCCTTTCATGTCCCTGTACCTTTCCCTCCCTTTGCTGAATGCCCTCTCAGCCTTCCCATGGTGAAACTCCCTTTCAGTTTTCCTGTTTTTCATTCCCAAAATCTTACATGGAAAGGACCATGCATGTTTCCTTTTCTTCCTCCTCTGCTTTCTATATACTTTTTACTGTCTATTTTATTTCCTTTCTCTCAAGTGCCTGGGCTTATTTCTCTCTAACATATACAAGCTGCACACCTTTTTTTTCTTTTACCCAAGATTTCTAGCCTTGGACCTAAAGTAGCTTCCTAGCCAGTTACTCACTAAGAACTTTTCAATCAGAAAAACTCCAGGCTCCCAGCTGATCCTATTTATGCTGACGGCTTTAGCTCAGTTGTAGTTGTTCAACTAAATCTCTTGTAGCTGAGAAACTGAGTATTTCTATGTTAACGCCTTTATGGTGAGCAAACACTAATGAACACCACTGATTTGCATAATGATTAACAGAACTGGCTCATAGATGATGTTGCACCTACAGTTTAACTGTCTTTCTACAGTTTAAATGTTTGTGTGATTTCTATTCCTTCATAGGGCAGACTGAGAGAGTTGGGGTTGTTCATCTTGGAGAAGTCTCCAGGAAGACCTTAAAGCACCTTCCAGTGCCTAAAGAGGGCCTACAGGAAAGGTGAGGACGTAGTCTTTATCAATGAGTGTAGTGACAGGACAAGGAGGAATGGATCTAAAATGAAAGAGGGTAGGTTTATATTAGATATCAGGAAGAAATTCTTTCCTGTGAGGGTAGTGAGGCACTGGAATGGGATGCTCAGAGGAGCTGTGGATGCCACATCCCTGGACAGGCCTTTGAGCAACTTGGTCTAGAGAAAAATGTCCCTGCTCTTGGCAGGGGGGTGGGAACTAGACAATCTTTAAGGACTCTTCCAACCCAAATCATTCTATGAATCTGTGATTGCTATCTTTCTGATTTTTCTCCCCAGATCAATAGTCTCATTAACAATCTAAAATCACCTGAGATTTAGAAATTAATAAATGTTATAGAGTAAAATATTTGCCATGTTGAGACCATTCAATGGTCTGGTGAAGTAGCAAATGCCTAAGAATTGTGCTTGTGGTCTCAGTTTGCATGTAAGAGGAGCCTGGCCCTGGAGGATTAGTAATGCAGACTGTGGGAATCTCATACAGCATAAGCATGAATGGTACAGCTCACAAAATCACACAGCAGCTTGGTTGAAGGCATGTATTGGTGATGAGTTTTTAAATCATGAAGTAAATTTTTTCTCTTTAATGTCTAGCATGGTTGATTAGCCCATTGTTTTCCACCACAGGTGTCAGACTATGGCTTTGAATATGTATATAGTCACGTATATATAAAATAAAAAATATATGTAATAAATCCCATACAATGTTTGTCCCAATCTTCTCTTGCAGTTTCAGCTCATCTTCCTGCTTTGGTTCCAAGAACATCTGGCAGAAAATGATTGTCAGCAGTAAGAGGAGTAAATAACACCAAAAATATTGGAAACTATCAGAAGATAATATAGATGAAAATGACTGATTGAATGACTACAGTAAAAACGGATGGAGAAAAGAACTGTGAAGCCACTGAACTATAAAAAGGAAGAAAACAAATATTAGGTTTGCAGGTGTTCAAGTCCAAGATGAATAAGTGGTACTTACAGTTTCTTTTTCCATCACTGTGTACTATGCTGGTACACTAGAGACAGCAGATATTAAAACAACCTAGTTTCCAGATTTGTTGAGCTACCTTATTTCAAGATCAAGTCCTCAAGTCAGAACTGAATGAGACCAACTAAGGAAAACATTGGATATTGACAGAAAACATTTTGTCTTGTCCCCTGTAGTTCCAGTTAGAGATATATGGAATTATAACCCCAAGACTACTTCACCTCTGTTTCCTGGTAAATCTTATTGTTCTATTTAACTGGGAAAAGGAACACTGAGTGAAACAGGTAGCAGAAAGAGTTCAATGAGAAAAGGAAATTTTCCAGGCACAAGAAAATAAAAAGCTGGTAACAGAGCAATAGAATAAATTAAAAGAACATTTCATAAACATGGAAATAAATGATTTTTGTCTTGGTAAGGAGTTGCGCATAATGAATTCCAAGCAGAATGCAAAACACTTTAGAATGGGTGAGAACTAATTTTCTAAGGGACTTACTTGTCTGAAATGTTCTTTTTTTTCCAGTTTATCATTTCAGCAGAGGTTCTGTTGCCGCACTGAAGTAGAGAACGGTTATAGTCAAACAGGAATGTTTTGTATGGCAGCAGACTCACTTTTATTTTTGCCTGCTTTTTGTTCTGCTGTTATGAAAATGAATTTTCCTACTTCATGTATTTTCCAGTTGCCTTACTGCATTACTAAAACATTGTTGCTTGTTTGGTTCCTTTTTTTCACCCCAACCTTCCCCTCCTTGGTTATTTTGTGTAAAAATGAACAGTCAAATCCTTATTGCCATTATTCTGAACGTTCAATTTCCTGTTTGCAGTACCATTTCCATGATACAAATTCTTGGTATTGCTAAATGAAAAGAACAAGACATCTTTACCACACTGAACTGCCTAATAACCATAACAGTACTTAGCAATCTTTTACTGGCTTGCTCTCAAAAGCTTTGGGGCTGCAATAATGCTGTGGCCTCCTATTCCACCAGATGTGAAGGTACATAATCCTTCCCTTGACCCCTCTAACAAAAAAAAAAAACAAACAACCCAGTAATTTACTTACTGCAATATGTAATAGACATTGTGGGTTTTCCACAAAAAATGCTTCTGGGTATGGTCCTTGTGCAAATGACATCTCAGCACTCACCAGTACTGTGATGTGTCAAGCCAGTATTTAATCTGACTGGTACACTTTCTTCAGGTGTATGTAAGCACTTTTACACAAACCAGTTGCACTTTGGAGACAGTTTTAAACCACTGGAATTCTATTCATAATTCCCATGCAGTACAGTTTTGACATGGTAAAAAAGTACCAATTCAAATCTATCCCTTGACAGAGAGAAAGGGATTTTTCTGAAGTAAATCCCAACCTAATTCTCAAGTGAGAAAAAAACATGCGTTCTAAAACAGGAGGGGAGGGGACCAATGATCTTACACAAATATTGAATATTGTTAAATGACTGCAGAAAATTTAAATGAAATTCTGATAATATTATAGTTACAGTGGTAATATTTAAGCTCATCTTCATAGCCTAGTGGTTCTCATATGAACACTGGAGGTACATTATTTCTTGTTAGAGTTGAGCTGAATTCTGTGGTGAGGGGTTTCATAAATACTTGAGCATTACAGACTTGTTTCCAACATGTATGTAACATAGCCTTAGGGAGATCGGTGGATTTAAAGCTGTACACACTACCTATGGACTAGGTGTTATTTGGTTAATTGATTTTAATCTAACTGAAAGGCTGATGGAGCAAAGGAGACTGGAACCCACTCTCAAGCTGTATTTCAAAAGTGCCTGCTCCTTGTTCACCTCTTGTTCTCCTTCACAACTCACATTATCTTCCCACGCAGAGAGAATGTTCTTTCTTGACTTTCCAAGAAAAAATTAATAAGATATGGTCAGCAAAGCCTTTTTAAGTCTGAAAGCTTTGCATTAAGTGTGACTCCAAGGCTGAGGAGCTTCAGAAAATTCATATTAGAGGAATAAGAGCCACATAAATAATTTCCTTCCCCAGCTGTCTACTGAGGGCAACCTCTTGATAAAATTTCCTAGAAGATTTTATCAAGAGAAATTGGACTTCCACACTTGGAATGCAGTTTTACTGATTTATTCAGAGGGGTTGAAAATGGGCATCTATGGCCATTTTCTCAAAGGGTCTCAGCATATCTGAGAGAATAAGTAGACTACTTTGCTTTTTAGACTACTAGAATAATACATAACTATTACTCTTGTATATTTGGAATTACTAATTTAATGTAACTGCAATATATCTGCTGTCTTTCACAAGGTGCTCTGAAAAACTCTGTGTAACTGGGTCTTTCTCACTATGTAAATGCATTACAATGTGTCAGTAATTTCAGTCATAAAGATCTCAAAGTTGAAAAGAAAAGCTGAACTGTAGCTGGACTCTGCTTTTTCCTCCCTCTGCTTTTTTTTCTGGTATCACTAAAAGGTTCCTGTGAAAACAAAGGTCTTGATCTGAACTCAAAGTGTATCTGGACTTTTGATTTATTCTGACACCTCTGGCAAGGACAGTACCACAGCCAGGGACCTTCAATTTCAGAAATCTGTTGTTGCATCTCAGGTGAAAAAAAACCAAAAACCAAAAAACAAAACAAAAAAAAACCAACAAAAAACCGAAAAAGGTCAGCAACTATTTAAATAAACTTTTTACTCTTTTGGTAATGGAAATGAGGAACCATCAGTGGAGGATGAGGTCAAGCTGTCACATAGCTCAGCACCACTGCTTATGCTAGTGCTGGCTTAATTTCCTCTGCTTACTTGATATGGCTAGCAGCAAAAACCAACAAAACAAACCAACCAACCAAACCAACTGCAGAATTGTATGTAATACATTGAAACATCCTGACACAAGCCAGCATTTCCCACACTCACACAGAGTTGTTGCATCTTGTAAGCCAGGTCTAATATTGATGGGACCTGCAATTTCAAGGGTTTAAAGCAGCTGCCCAATAGATTTCTTCTGGAATTGTTTCATAAGTAAATAATTTTACAGTCACTGCACACTGCTGCTACTGTATCATCAGCTGCATCTATGGTCAATTTTTCATAGTTGACTTACCATATATCCAGGCTGTATTAAAGCCATCTACCTGGAGAATCATATGACAAGGCTGTGGAAGAAGAATTCAGGGTTCATGATAGATAAAGGGTGCATGCAAGTACTGAAAATTATTCTAGCAAAAATCTTTGCCAAACAAGAAACTAGTTCCAATGCTGAAAAGGTCACTGGTGAATGAAATGTTCTTTAGAGGATTATGCAATCCTTCATATGGGTTTTAATACCAATTTACTGAGCACTGCCTCCAGGTTCACAGAGCTTTAGATCAGATTTTAAAGGTAGTAATAGATAGAGATCCATGTCACTTCTGCAGCCAGAAACTGCTTGAAGTAGACAGCAGGAAAGCAACATGAAGTGAATACAGTGGGTACGTATCTTCACAGAACTGATGCTTTCAGCATCGCACATCTGAAAATATTACATTCAGATTGTCCTCATCATACAACATAATCAATACAGACCTGACCTTTTGCATGCCTTACATTGTTGTGGTGTTCTAAGGCATGGAGATGAATAAACAGCTGCTCTCAAAATATGGTAAATGGCTGCCCTCTGTCTCTTCTGAAGGTGTAAAAGAACTTCCCCATGAACATTTCATCTCCTATCACTTTGTAAAGTGTAGGAAAGAAAAGATAGTACATCTTAATTAAGAGTCCAGCCTACCAGCTTGCTCAGTCCAGAAGTGTAGAATACAGCCTTTGGTTTACACTGCATGTAATACATAGAGGACTATACTGTGTCTCAAATTAGAAAAACTGATTGCACATTAAAACAATTTCTATGTTAATTTTTTTAAATGTTGTTGTGTTTTAATTAAAAGTATTTAAAAAGGCCATTTACAAAACTTCTTGCATAAATTCTGAATGAAACTTTAGAATTTAAATGAGAAGCTTTTTCTTTGCTGCTGCAAATAAGGATATCCTTACTGGCTATAAACTTGGTGTTTCAAGGTATGGTTTGAACCTCAAATTCTTTATCTATGCAGATCAATCATATGCTAGATTCTTGGGAAGATCTTTAATTATAAATTAAATTAGTGCTGAGCCTCAAAAAACCCTCTTGTTTACAATCTTTCTTTTAAAACACTTAATTATTCTCAAACTGATTCTCCTGTGTACTAAACATCAGTTTTGCATATGTAGTTTTCATTCCCTCCTGTGTTGTCTTCATTCTCACCCAGCTAGCTTTTCCCTAGTTAATGTCATGGATTTATGTTCTTTAGTCCCAAATTTCATAGGAGTTTTATGTTATGCCTCATATACACTCATCTTCTTTGCACTTTCTATTAGTTCCATGTTCCAAGATGTTTGGATTAATTTGATTGTCATTTTTTCTTAAAAGAATAAAAAAATCTGTCTCTCATTCTTTCCTTAGAAATGCAAGTCTAGACATTTAACATTTTGGCAATGTCTCCTTCAGTCAATAAATTCCCTCTGACACTTGGCAGAGGTTTTACACTCCTTCTCCTTGACCTATTGTTACTTGTATGTTTGAAAAATATCTAATTAGGTATTTAAGATGTATTAATATCTTCTTTTCATCCTTTTTCCTAACCTTTTTCTGTAGTTATTCCCTGGTCACATCTCCACTTTCCTTCCTCCCCAGTATTCATGGCTCCATTGATTGGCACAGCAGCTCTACAGCTGGAGTCAACAAAGGCTGAAATATGAATATTTCTTCAGTGCTGAGCATTTTCCCTCTCTGTGCTGCTGCACAACATGCATTTGAGCCTGCAGCCTTAGTTTTGACTTTGAAGACTCTATTTAAACACCGATCTAATTTACAAAATTTCTGAATGCCCACCACTGCTGTTAACTTCAAAGTCACTCCTGGCATAGCTGAGAACTTGGCTCTGGGACAGGGGATGGGAATGTCCAAATAACAAATATGCAAATGTTGCTTTGCAGGCACGTGTCCCATCAGCACCTGCTGGGTTCCGAGTGCCTCAGAAAACCAAGGAGCCATGTGATTACAGACTTCAAAAATCTAACCTTACATTTCCAGTTTTTAACTCTAGGATGTAATTAATAGTAATTTCATGCTTTCACAAAATATTTCCAATTATTACAGAATCACAGAATCACAGAATATGGAGAGTTAGAAGGGACCCACAAAGATCCTTATGCCCAGCTCCTAGTTGTGCACAGAACCATTCCCAAAACAATGAAAAATAAACTCAAAACCTATCTCTCCTCTTTTTGTGTTATTTTTCTCTCATTATACTACTCTTACATTGTCTATAGGTTACAGAAGTCTTAGAGAAAAACTGGTATTCATTTGTCAACCTAAACATTCAAGATTAGCTTAATACTCTGGAAGTCCCTGGGTACAATTTCTGTGCCATAGCAGGGGGTGGAATTTATCTTTCTATTTCTAGAAACTGTAGAAGAAGTCTAGAAAACCAGCTTAAAGACTGAACATTTTACTGTACATGGCTGAAATCAGGGAAGACAAAACCTTCCTAGCTAGGTGACAGACTGTGAAGTGTGGCTGCAGAATTGATATTGGTGTTGAGAATGAGATTTTTCCAAGTGCTACTCAGAGATACAGATGTCACTGGAATTTTAGACAAATAGCTGAAAAAAATGTCTTAGAAATAAGCATAAGCCCATCCTGCTCTTTGCCTTTGGATATGCCCAGAAAATAGTTATCAAGGCATTATGACTGCTGTCTAAAGCATCTTGTAACAAAATGTCTACTTGTGAAGTATTTGCAGTCAGACTGAGATCTTTTTTTACCCTATTTTCACATCTGTTTTCCTCTTGCTTCCAGAATTTATGGGCTCTGCTCAAACTCCATTGATGGTTCAGGAATCAAGGACTAGAAAAGAGGGAGGGATAGCAGACAGTAACAACAAGTGACCCTGAAAGCAGGCAAGTACCAATTGAAGAATCCAATATAATCACAGATATTTATTGATTCTGAAAATATGCAGACTGTGAAGGTTAGTGGCCAAAATTGTGGATGCTGGAGAAGACATACAGCTCACTTCTGAAAATACTGATTGCCACCTCATTCCACACACAACGGGTGAGAACCTGTCATTATACACAGGAAAACACATCCTCACCTCAGGCATTTTGAGAACCACTGTTTTCCTTCCATGTCTTCTCCCTTTTGAGTCACTTTTGTACCTTCTCCAGATGCCATTAATTTATTCTGAGTCACATTTCGTTCAAAATATAGGCTCTTGAGCAATGAATGTGAGATCCAGAAATACTAAGATGACAAACACTTGCTAATGCAGCTTAGATTAGATATTCAATCTTAAAATATTCCTTCCCTGTGTGTTATATGTGAACTGCAACAGAACAGGATAGAATCATGCTTTTCTAATGTATCTTTTTATTCCTTTCCCAGTGCTTGTTTTTCTTAATACTGGCCTCCTGATGGATTTTTCAATGTTTTTCTAAACTTATCTTTTGACCTTTGCAGAAGTTCTGGGCTCATGGCTTTCTTATCATACCGAATCCCTCTCTTTTCCTGTAGGCAAAAATGTACTGTGTAGCATTCTCCTACTGTCCTGTCAGAAAGAGTCTCGATCACAAGGACTTTGGTTTTGAAGGTGTTGGTCTTCTGCTCAGTGACCTCTCAACATTTGTTACTGGCAATCACTAGGTATATTTTTGTTTAACTACTTTTAACTAAAAATCTTCTTTAACAAGTAGCTCACCTAAGGTCCTGTACTGATCTTCCATCATCCCTCTTTCCTCCCACTCCTTACTGTTTAGCTTTGTATAGGTTCATTCTTCCTGAATTCCTTTTTATTCTCCTTTTTCTGTTGATATTGTTAGTGGTCAGGATTTTGCTTTTTCTCATACATAAATAGTTTCTTTCCTGCACCATTTTAGTCTGTGCTGGAATCAAACCCTCGTTCATCCCTGTTGCTTTTTCTCCTGGGTCTTCTTTCTGGGCTTAGGGCATTTGTGGAATAAATGCCCAAAACATTTACTACATCTTTTCTACCTTTTTTTTCTATGAAGTTAATAACTGTTCTCTCATTTAGTGGATTTTCTCACCCCAATCATCAATCATTTTGTCACTGTCTTCAAGACTCTGCCCAGTACTTATTCCATACATACTCCTTTCAGCCTCCCAAGAGACATCTGATCAGAGTACCTTTGCATTGCTTTTGTCTTCCTATTATAAAACTATTACATTTAACTATTAAAAACAGATGGGTCTTTCTGTTGCCTAAATCCTTTAATTGTTCCAATGACCTCACTATGTAGCTTGTCTTCCTTGCACTCTTTTTATCTTCCATTTCTACTGCTTTCACTACAGAAAAGTGCTTCCTGTCATGTTTTCCCTCACAAATGCATCTTTGCCTTTTACCTCTGAGACATTCCTTTTTTACATCGTTACAGATGCAAGTGATCTATCTCTTAAGTTTGTAACCTAGGTTTAATCTTTAATTTAGAGAGGTTTTTAACATTGGCATGTAAGACCTATTTTTAAACATGACAGATTCTTTTTCAGTGGTGGTGGGAGCTTGCAGAACACTACAAAGATACAGTTTCATTGTCCATGTAAATTCTTAAAGCTTTGTGTTATAGTTTCAAATCGAGTCAAAATTCCTTCCAAAAGCTTGGAGGCAATGCATTAGCATAACTACAGTGGTTA